>OW240912.1:97290127-97890127 GCA_933207985.1 Pelobates cultripes | reverse complement strand
GAGGGTTTGTTTTTTGCTGTTTCTAGTAGGAACCCTTCTTACCTTGCATACTTAACATTCACAAGAACTGAAAATTGGAACCAACCTCTCAGTGATGTAGTAGTCATCGTGGTAAGACCCATTATTTATCAGATACAAATGACATTGTAGATGTGTTCCAGATGCATGTGATTAATTTACACCATGAGTGCATATAACATCTAGCAGCACACCAGATATTTGTCCATCTTGTCCAATGACCTGTCAAAATGTTTTACTTAGTCAATTCATATTTGCAGAATATATTTCATGCACTCTCAGATCCATGTTGATTGGGTCATGCACGAGTAGGTATGTTTGCCATAATTTAAGAAACTTATCAGCCTGTCAATGCTATTTCTATTTTTTCCTAGGCAAATATATCACATTAGTAATTTGGGAACTTATTAAACAATCCACTTTAATTTTATCCATGATTAAATACAATCTAGATCTACAACTTTAGGAAAAACTCACTTAAAATGTTTCGCTTATGACTGAATAGAGATCGAACACCATCAGGTTTTGTCTTAATCACACAGCAAATAACTCCTATAGTATGTCAAGCCATGTGACACGATATGAAATATAAATTACATTATAAACCTCGTCTTTGTTTAAAAATAAATCAAATATACACAATTTAATGATGGATTGTTGATTAAAAGCCCAGTTATTTCAAATCCACTCTTTTTCGTTTCAGTCTGCAAATTATATTTGCTCAAATCTGCCAGGTTGTTGTATTCAGAGAACAATGAACATGCCCCTAACTCAGAGGTATCCAAATGAAATGTCTAGCTATTGCAGAAGCACAATTGTTATGATGCGTGGTCAACCTTAACGGAACATTCCAAGCATTGTAATCACTACAATACATTTGCAGATGGTTTGATAACTTAACCGTGGTCCAATAGATGCCGGTCACAGCTTATTCTGGAGTTGCAAGCTTCTATTAGGAACTTCGGTTAGGTCTACTGAACTAACACCTGCCATAAAGTACCAGTTCATTAAGAAGAGTGCTGCAATGTCCAGCTGCTGAGGAGCAAGTGACTGGTGGACTCCAGGTAAGTTATCAAACCATTTGCACTTACCCTGTAAAACTCCAGGGCACTCCTGGAACCATCCACATGGCTGTTGTTTGTATGGTGCTTAGAGTGTTCATTTCATGCTGACAAAACATCGTGGTGGGTATAAGCCTGAAACAACTGATAATCTACCTTTATCCTAATTCTTTAATACAATTCACCAATTTCTCTTCATACATAAGGCTTTGAAAACTTGAATACTCATATAGTTTGTTTAGCAGTGCAATTAACTTGATTTATTGGCATCATTGTTTGCAGTTGCTGTTATGTGGAAATCTTAGCATGTGTTTCAGTTTCATGCAATAATGCTTAGATGTTCAAATATTCAGGATAAGAATGGCGTTATCGCATTAATTTTACAAAGCATTGTCAGTTGGTGAATCATGAATGTAGCTGAACTATACCAACACAGCACATTTCCATTCCAAAATGCTTACTATTTTCCACAGTTTATAAGGCAATTAACAACAGTACTCAAATTGGCAAAATACAGATGTATCAGCCAAAAATATATGCATGCTTTAAGGTGCATAGCAATGGCAAACTAAAAAAAAATCAGTTAATCTGAGTCAGAGAAAAAGTTTTTTTGGGACAAACTGGGTTTTGTCCATGTGGTGTTTCAGTTTGCAAGAATTTCATCCATAGCTTCTGTACAAATAATTTGGACAAACCAAAATGGCATGAAACTGCATCTATTTCAATGCAAAGGTTGCTAAAATATTGTGAATGCTTAAAATGCAATGCAAAATGCATAAAATATTGCCAAAGTTGCAAAAATGTTTAAAGGGATTCTCCAGTGCCAGGAAAACATATTAGTTTTCCTGTCACTGCAGGACCCTGTAGTATCCCTCCCCCTCCCACCCTCCCTCCCAAGTTGCTGAAGGGGTTAGAACCCCTTCAGTGACTTACCGGAGTCCAGCACCGATGTCCCTCAGCCTACTCTCCTGCTCCGCCAACATCAGCCGGCGGGACAGACCTAATGTGCATGTGCGGCAATGACCTCGCATGCGCATTAGACCTCCCTATTATTATTATTTAATGCTTTCCCATAGGGATTTTGGCGACTCTGGAGGTCCTCACATAGCCTGCCCACACAGAGGGCCTGGCGTGCCACCTTTGGCACGCCATCACTGCTCTAGTGGCTGTCTGTTAGACAGCCACTAGAGGGAGGCTTAACCCTGCAAGGTAAATATTGCAGTTTATGAAAACTGCAATAATTATACTTGCAGGGTTAAGGGTAGTGGAAGTCGGCACCCAGACCACTCCAATGGGCAGAAGTGGTCTGGGTGCCTGGAGTATCCCTTTAAGTGAGATAACTGTGCCCAACTTCTGCCAACTACATCTGTAAAAGAGACTATAATTCCTTGAAACTTAGGGTGACACAACTGCCATTAAGGGCATTTTAAAACATCATTCCATTTTCTAGGAAATTTAGAACAAAAAAATCTGAAGTCAATTTGCTTTTGTGGAGGTAGCAGTAATATTATACTAGTATAGTAATATCGCAAGTCTCACCTGGGCAGGTCAAAACCACCATCATTAAAGGAATTTTAAAATATTAAAACCACCACCACATTTTATAATATGTTTGGCAATTTGTGTCTGCAGAGGTAGCAGGGGTAGTCACAATTCAAAATGTAAAACTCAAGTCAAGTGGAAACAATTAAAGGGACACTATAGTCACCAGAACAACTACAGCTTAATGTAGTTGTTCTGGTGATTATAATCTTTCCCTGTAGGCATTTTAATGCAAATACTGTGCAATGTTTACATTGTCCCCTAGGGACACCTCCAGTGGCAACTCCTCAGATGAAGGGGGGGGAGCCACTGTAGGTGCTTCCTGGGGCAGTGCATGGAGACGCTGAATTTTCCCCATAGAGATGCGTTGATTTCAAAATCTTAAATTATGGTGATGTCACCAAGGAGGCAGATTGAGACTCCTAATTAATTTTATTAAAATAATACGTATTTTACCTTTATTAGATAGATAGATAGATAGATAGATAGATAATATAAGTAGAGAGACATAGATGAGGGGGTAGACAGCATACCCTGGTTGTCCACTGGTATTCTAGAGCAGTGTTCTCCAACACATTCTTCACGGAGCATCAACAGTCTAGGTTTCATCAGTGTTTCCAGTGGAATAAAACAGGGAAATGCATAAATCCTGGACTCTGGTGGTCCATGATGATTGGGTTAAACAGTTCTCCATTAGAGGCTCCACCTTGCATCTTCGTTTGGGGGCAGGCTCTTCTCTGGAGCCTCAGCAATGTGCTGCATCAGTAAACCATGGCAACCTTCTGAAAGATAGGGGGCCTGGTGTAGGTGCAGACAGAGATTCTCCCAGGCTCCCTCTCCAGCTATAGAAGTCGTTGATGGCCCAGTGAGGCAGAGAGGCTGTGTATATATATATATATATATATATATATATAGTGAATAGTATATAGGAAACATTCAGCATATACGAGACACAGGCAGTTTTTACCCAAACTTTGAGGTAAAAAAATTGCATTCTATATTATGAAAAACTATGGAAGAAAGTACTATACAACCTAAAAAGGTGTAACTTAATGGACCTGTTCTAGTATGTCTCGAGCGGAAATTAATAGGGTTGCAGTGTTTGCTTAAAATGTTCAATTAAAATATCATTCTGTATTTCATTTTTGCAACTTTATCAGCATCACATTCCCACAAGTACTTAACTGTACAAGCAGAACATGTGATAAACTGCATCCCCAGGTTATCTGTGCAATGTGCAAACCGCATTACTCTGTTGATATGCTCTCACCCCCTACCATCAATGGAATTGAGAATGTGTAAAAAGCCTAAAAATAGTAAACATAAACAATTCAAATTTCTAGGAAAATCACCAGTTTGCATAACACTGCTTGATCATCTCCCCAAACACTTAGAGGAGGTAATCAGGCAATGAATGTAGAAGCAAGTATTTTAATTTGATTGGGTCCCATCGGCCTTACAGAATTGCACCTCATAGCGTAAATTAAAAATTGGGTTTAATTTTTTGTTAAATTCTCAAATTCCTTGTCTATTTTAGAGGGAAATCCTCTGCTTGAATACTTTTAAACAAACTGATATGTTAGAGAGAAAAATGTTAAATGAAGCAAATAAAAGACAATATTTATGCTATTGCTTTTTTAATGTTCGGCATCAACTGTACGCACGTCTGTGATGTATTAGTAAATATCTTTTAGTAAATTAAGGCGTCGTTTAATTAGAATTTCATGCTATGGGAAAAATATGATGTCAATACACTTCAGCCATAGTATCTCCAATGTCAGGTGTAGGCAACCTTCGGCACTCCAGATGTTTTGGACTACACCTCCCATGATCCTTTGCCAGCATTATGGGTATAAGAGCATGGGGGATATAGTCCACAACGTCTGGAGTGCCGAAGGTTGACTATCCCTATCCTGTGTGATGATGCGAATCAGTATAAAACACCCAGGTACCTAACCTTTTTTTGTTGTTTCTTTGGATGGAGACGTGCATGTGGAGCAGCTACATTACCAATCATCAAGTTTTTATGATTGAGGATGGAAGGTGGCTTGACACACATGTGCTACAATGACTATTAACCCAATTAGAACTGTCTTTATTAGAAGTTAAACAGATATACTCAGAAAGGGAGTGGAATCTTTTTGCCTCTTACCCTTCCTATCATTCAGTGTAGATCCTCACATTCCTTGATATTGAGCATTAAGCATCTTATTTGCCCAATATCTGTATTAATAAATATTTATTAATCTTAAAGTTGAATGTTTAAATATTTGTAAATGTTTAAAACCTTTGGCAAGACACCTAACTATATATATCCACCTACCTCAAATCCTCATAGATACCTAACTACATACATCCAACTACCTAAAATCCTTGTAGATTGTAAGCTTGTTTGAGCAGAGTCTTCTTCACCTCTAAAAAGTCCCTTTATATAATTATAAAACAATGCTCAATATATTGGTAGCCACGATAATAATGGAGTAAGGAAATCTGTTATTTCTTCTCCTGGCTTTCCACCCACCACATTGGTTTGGAAATTATTCCCAAAAATACTAACACAAAAAAGTAATTTCACCCAAAATAAGCAGAATTAAATCTTTTTTGCAGCAGTCAATATAAAATGATGAAAACTTAATCAAGTTTTTATTTAAAAAAATTGGGCAGACTTATTTAGAAAATTGGGCAAACTACATTAGCCAAATGGTTTTTATCTGCCACCATGTTCTATGTTTCTATATTTATGTTAAGTATTTAACTGCAAGGATAAAACTTGAGAGTTTTTCCTGAATCTTCCTTACGTTAGCACAAAATAACTGACAA
Organism: Pelobates cultripes; assembly: GCA_933207985.1. Taxonomy (NCBI): domain Eukaryota; kingdom Metazoa; phylum Chordata; class Amphibia; order Anura; family Pelobatidae; genus Pelobates; species Pelobates cultripes. The sequence continues at coordinate 97,884,686 of OW240912.1, read as the reverse complement.
GTTCCTCACATTTCAAACTTTCATAATGTACTGCCCCTCTACCCAACACTTAATATAAGATGCAGTCTTTGTGATGACCCGAAGGACTTTCTCTCTCTTGTGATTCGAAATTATTGTAAATGGGCTGCCCGCATCTTCTCATTTACATTATATTTCACCAGGGGATGTCAAAGGAAGTTGATTTTCTCAAATATAAGTAGTCTTCAACAGTGTCAAATAAAACAGGAGAGGGTCACAGAGATATATTGATAAAATAAATCATCTTTGCTGATAAACGTGATTTATGGAGAACCTGGATTTCATATTTATTGAATTACCTACTTGAGAAAGACGGCCATTCGGCAAAGCATCCAGAAATATTATCATATTTATAACTCGGAGTGGCAAATAACTGCAACACATGGTGTATTATAGAATGTCAAATTTCTGGTCCCCTCATTTTTCTTGATATTTTATAATAACCTCTCTCATTTTAATCTGATTTTAGAATGCTTCACATATTGAATTCATTGTAATTCTTCCTTTTCACTGCCATCTCTCCTTTTCTTAAATGTCTCACCATTTATACCTTAGGGAGAAAATTGGAATCACATTCCTGTTGATCTTTCTTCCAAAGATGAAATAAACTGTTTCATACACTGCCCCACAATGTAGAAGAAGTTGCTTTCACATGCTGTTTTAACATTGTCCCAGTGATTGTGATTGCTCCAGGCTTATACATCATGTGTAATTTTTTTTATATATTATACCTTATAAACCCTTCATCCTGCTCACAAGTTCCTTTTCTTACTTCCTTTCTAATTTGAAGATAGAACTGAAAAATAAATGATATAACTTATAATACATTCTTGTCATATCAGAAGAACTGCATAAGTATAAAATTCAGTCATTGCTCAAAGATAATTGGAGAAAGCATTAAAGTGATGTATTCTTACATTGCGCTAACTCTCTGCAAATGTCTGTACATCTATTTTTGCAAGGGAAACATTAAAGTTGAATTATTATATAGTCATAATTTCCTGCTGCATTTTTTGTAAGGAAGGGTGGATATGTTGTTGTTATAATAATCGTTGATATTTTTTATAAGCAATGTTATTCACTAAACTGTGAATTGTCAGTGGATTGAAAGTAAATTTTTACATTTTACACCATAACAGTCAAACAGAAAACAGAGCGGACTTGGATAATTTTTTACAAATCTACTCTGGCCAAAATATTGAAATTCACTTTGAATTCTTGAAAATACAGACCCATAGGATTTTTCACTTAAGTCAGAATTCAAGGTGAATTTAAAGTAAATTTAAAATTTATGGTCAAAATAGCAAAACTATAAAAATATCGGAAACTATAGCTGCTCCACAATATCGTCAGTTATGCTTTCAGTTTAGCTACCCTGGCCTTAGAATTGAAATTCACTTGGAATTCGCTTTTGATTCTCAATTGAGTAAGTAGCCACACTCAAATGGATGTGGTACAGTTAGCCCAGAATTGGGGGGTGGAAGGTAGCTCATAGATGCTATTATTTCCATACTCAATAGAATACGAGTTCAACCTTTCTAAAAAAACTTTGTTGGCTCTTTGTTTTTATTTTGATGCTTTGATGACAAAGAATGATTTTGAACATAACATAATTTATACTTAAATTGCAGGTTCATAGACCTCCCAACAGTCCCACTTTAGTCAAGACAATCCTGATTTGGGGGTCCTGTCCCACTGCCCTGCTTCAGTTACTGGATGTTCCATATATGGGGACCTCTGGAAACTGTTCTCAGACAAGTAAGATTTAACTATATTTAGAGGGAGGGTCAGGGGGACTAGATGGTGATTTTAACACTATAGGGTCAGTAATACACGTTTGTGTTCCTGACCCTATAGAGTTCCCTTAAGGCTCCTTTGTTTATCATAAAACACTGTTAGCATTTTTAGGGGCTACACATTATAAAATAAAGGATGACTATATAGGATGACTGTAATAAGACACAGAGAAGCTTCCCTGGTTTTCCACACATTGTATTGTTCCTCATTTGACCTGCCAGTCAGAATATTTACATTGTAATCTTTAAAAAAAAAAAAAAACTCTACAGCAGGGGAAGGATTTGGAGTGGTACTGTAAGTTCTCTAGAACAATCCAGGTGACTCCAGAATCCAATTTATTACTAGGAGAAGGTTCCTCTCAGAATAATTATTCCCTGCTTGGATATAGCAAGCACATAATTAATCAATAGTTTGGGGGGTTGAATTTAACTTGTTAACAGTAACAGCAGCATAGAATAGATAGCAGAGACTTCACTGAGGACAAGAAATGCATAGGCAGACCTTCCTGATGATTGACTAAAACCATGTTGAAAAGGTGCCTTCTCCATGATCATGAATCATAGAACCCTCTTTTATTGGAAGCTCAGTAGAATGACTTGTTTTGCTATAGAAGAATGTTATTCCATATCAATATTAAGAATATTATAATAAATTAACATATAAAAATTGCAGTAGATATATATTTTCAGCCATACTGAAATAACATACCTGGTTAGAGCTCACTCTTTTTATATTTGTTTTTTTTTGTTTATGATAATAACTATTGCCAGTCTTAGCTATACATTTTGTATCTAAATAGACTGGCTATATTTTAACATGGGAATAAGAAATGTATTGAGACATCCTGATTTATAAGCTTTATGGTTTAAAATATATCTTGTTAGGTTAAATAACGTTTATTACATCCCATTGCCGATAATATAGCCATACAAATGTGTCTGTGAGAAGTGGTTAAATGCAATTCATCATTTAACACTTTTATTGCTTTCTATAATGCAACCTTCCCCAACATGTCTTTACATCTCAACGAGCCTCAAAATGTATACCCAACCCCTCTCCCATCAATTGTAGTTTATTAAATGATTGCACCATCAATGAATCTGCATAAATCCATTTTGCTATCTCCTTACAGTCTCTAAGGTCTGGCACTTCCTGTGGGATTCTGCCATGTACCTGAAAGGCCTGTTCGCCTGTTCAACTTGTCCATCTATATCATCCATTCTGAAAAATTCCATTAGAATCATTTAAGTTCATGTTCTATACTTGTTTTATTCTATTTCACTACATTCTGGGGTTGTATAGAGCCTTCTCAAAACTATCCCCTACCTTCTCTTGATTGTGATTTGTAGCCAATCTCTCCACAGACTTTTCTATATTTGGGAACTTGAAAGTTGGCACGTTCACACTTCTTCTCAGCATTTCACCTCAATATTCAAACATGGCAATTTTATTTCCTTGGTTTCCACTAAAAAGCTCAATATATGACCTCATTATTACCCCCATTACCTTCTCTTTACTACACCAATGACCTTTTTACAGCAACTTTCTTGTTCCTCCTTAAAAAAAATAACCCATGATATCCACCCCTAGAATTGAACTCATGATAACTTTTTCTACTATAAATTAAAAAGAATGTGAACCCTGCTCTCTGTTTTTTCAAATAGTGTGACTGCCACACATTAATCAGAACTGAGAATCTAGTTCATTTTGCCTCTTCACTCTTTTACTCTTACCGTGCAGTCATCCTTCACTTAATTGAAGTTTTTGCACAATTCTATTTGCAAAATATTGAGTATATTAACTGTACTATGCAATCAATATTTCTGATTTACTTCTTTCCAAATCTGAAGTGTCAGAGATACTCTTCAATGTCACTTATCTAAATCTGATTTCTCCAAGTGTCCCCCACACTGCCGTGTATATTGATGTTCTTCTTACTTTCAAATATCCCAAACAAAATATTGACATGTGTCAATCCTGTCTACAGTCTCCAACATACATGTACAGTATGTTTTCATCCTTCACCAATTCAATCTTACTTTTTAAATTTTTTTAACCAAAATTGTCCTCCTTTTCTTCTAAATGGGAAAACAAGTGCTATGGTGCCAAATATATATGTGATCATACTTTATTTTTCCAGAACTTCCATCTTCTTGACATCCATGTCCTGGTACAGTCTTAGATTATAACCTATCTCTCCATGTCTTATAAGTCAACATATCTATTAATGCTCTCCTCCTTTCAGCAGGAGAACAACCTAAGGCTCTGTTCCGTGTTACCTTATTTCTGTATATTCCTTTCCTAAGACAAAGATTTATAGAGGTTGAAGTTCAACAAAAGCTTGGGGGCTGCAGTTCAATATCCTTGCATTAAAGCTACAAATAGCTATGATTTATTTGCCATGTAATATTAAAAATAACTTACGTTTGAATTCTGATTTAAATTTATTTATGAATACTAAAGGAATTTTATTTTGTTACCACTGTTTCTTATAAACTGTAGACGTGTAATTTAGAAGCATGATTTATTTTGCTCAAAGTAGTAATATTCTTGTGCATTGCTATCTGTCTGCTGGGAGTGTTCGTAGCAGGTCTATATTATGTGTGAGATTTAAAACATACCGGATGTGCTTTGGCACTGGATAAGTCAGACCTGACAATTCAGGATGTATCAGGATAATTAACCTGGTAGCCTACTTATTCTGAAAATCTAACTCGTTCGCTATATTTAGAGTCATTTCTCTGGCATCAATTACAACATTCTATTCTGTTAAACGTATAATATATACTCTAATAAAAGTACATAAAGGGTATAATGTTTTCATATTTTCTGCAGTCTTTATTGGTTTCCATGTATAAAACACTTTGTAAGTCAAGATCTGATTTTCCTTTCCACTCTTTCCCAAGACTGATGACCTTGATAATTCCAAGGTGGATAGTCAGAAATTCTGACCATGAAATTCTCCTATACTTATATTATGATTTCTAAAATATATTTAATTTGTGGATGTTACTTAAAAACAGTTCAGAAGTAGAAATATGTGTGCAATAACTGTAGGAAAATGTTGCTAACATGAAAACAGCAAAGACGTTCAGTAATATAGATGTGCAAAAAAACGATTTTCGGATAGTTTGGTTTTGGTTCCGTCGATAATTCTCGATATTGGTTCGGCCGTAATTAGTTAGAATATCAATTTGATTCAATCCGAAATCTAAAATAGTTTGTTCATTTAATGACTTTTGGGGAACAAATGAAATCACAACTCCATAAATGGGCATTTTTAAGTTGGAAAGTTGTGAAATTTTACTGAAATAAGTGAAATTGGCAAAATAACAAAAAATGTGTATATTTGAAATAAGAAATGCATTACTATACAGTTGCACCATTGACATTAAGTTACATTAAAGGGACACTCCACTGCCCAAATAAAATTATATATTTTTGAAAATCACTGTTTAGTAGATATACCACAAATGATCATGTGCATGCATTTAAATATGCATTTTTTATCATTGAGGGTATATGTAAAAACTGCTTGCAAAGTATTTCTCCTGTCCAGTGTCTTTGCGAGCCATCCTCTTCTAACCACGCCTCAACTTTCTGTGGCTATCCAGTCCCAGAAATCCCAATACAACACAATGAGAAGTATTTCCAAGGCAGGTACTCTGAACAATTGCTGCCTCTTGAGTCAGGAAGTAACAGGACCAGCTGTCTACTTGAAAGCCAAGTACGGTATAGCCAGGTAAATTCCTAAAATAGTTGATTTCTATTGATATCTGCAATTCTTGCAAAATTTTAAAAAAAGGACACACTCTTTAATCATATTTCTTTTCAGCATGATTAAGCGCTTTACGGTTCTGGAATGTTCCTTTAAGTTAACAAAAATATTATATGTAACAAGTTATATATTTTACCTATACACGCACGCAGAAGCCAGTTAGCAAATTAACTAATGGCACCAAACTAAATTTGTTTGATTTTCACTTTTCATTTGGACATTCATTCATTTATTGATGACAAAAAAATCTAAATTTTCAATAAGTTATTGATTTGTTTGAAAATAAATGCACATAGCTATTCTATAATGTATATGTAGATCAAAGATTCTAAATTCTGGTCCCCCTTAATGCTCATGGAGTACAACTCCCAGACTCCTTTAAAATACAATGACCAAATAATCATGGAAGTTGTAGATCAACAACACCTGGATGCCTGGAGTGTGAGATTCTTGATCCAGATGTAAACTATATCATGCCAGAGAGGTAGTGAATGTCAGGAGACTCTTGGTAAGTTATAGACAGATACTATGAATTATTATTTAATACTGGTTATTTACATTTACATATTAGACAACAAGCTCATATAATTGTATACATAGAAATGCTTTACCCTTATTTCCATTCTGTGTTTAAATGTACCTAAATATGCTTAACATAAAAGGAAATCCTAGATGGATTCGCAGGTTGCTAACAGAGGATGCTGCCAGACTATAGCATTGTTTGCTGAATCCCCAGCTGAATATCTCATACATTAGGTGCCTTGGAGCAACTACCTTTTTTGTCCCTTTGTTAATTCATCATCATGTGTCAAATATTTAATCCTTAACAACACATCAGTGCTCGAAGGAAAGCAGCAAGACATTGCTTGCATTATAGTTTTCTACCCATGTTTATTTCCAGCATTATATAATTCTCCGTCAGTGTCTGCTTTCCCTAAGGTAATCAATTGAGCACTCACACAAAAAAAATCTAAAAAAAAAAAAAGGAAAACATCTAAATAAATAAAAGTTTACAACCTTGGTATACAAATGACTGTCTTTTAGTATAAATAAACAACGTTCTGGCTCCTAGGTAAGCAACCTACAGTCAACAGCTACAAACAAGCACGTTAACATACATTATCATTTCTACAGAGAAAAACTACAAAAAAGAGTCCCTAAAAATATATTAATTAAGGCTGTCACTATTAAAAGTCATATTTAATTTACTAAGTGCTTTTGAAATAATGACATATGGTTTTTTGTTGTTGTTTTTTTCACATTGTTGAGATTAAAATTTAATTGAAAGTTGTCTAATTACATATACACCACACTCTAAGCATTCTAAGCAAAATGTGTCTATAATCAATTGCTGTGGAGTATTTCTAATAGTCAAATATAATATATAAAGGTTTATGCATTCTAACAAAGGATTACATTTGCTTCCAGATGGAATTGCTTAATAATCTGTGGATTTTTAAAAGAAAAAAATGTGCTTATATAAATCTTATTAATACAATATTCTGAAGCATCACCTTGGGAATTTACAGTTGCACATATAGGCACATGAATCACTTATTCATGACACCCAACAAAGTACCTATAACTGTGAATTATAAAATTACTTCAAAATAGCCATGTATAAGCTATACCTTATATAGCTTTCTGTGGGTGAACAATGCCACAGAACAAATTGCATGAAAATGCTTAACGTAAAATCATTAAGTAAAGGGAAGTTAAGAATTTAAAAAATAAATCAAATTAATATGTGACATAACATAAAGAACAGCACATAGTCAACATAAACAATTACTTCTGAGCAGTAGTTTGTCCCTAATAATGCAACCATAAGTCCATCTTAAGTTTACCTCTGAACCACATGGGTAGATCACTATAACCTGGACTGCCCCTCCCAGAACACACTGCACACCGCTAACCCACAATCCCACCCCACTGTGAAAAAGGAAGATAATTACTAACTCAGTAATTCAACCCTTTGCAACCTAGTAAAAGGAGGGTAGGCTGCTGTGAAGTATTTCCTAATTGGAAATCTCGAAGGTCTTCCTGTTCATAGACACACACAGCATGAAGATTCCAAATGCATTGAAATCGTCTCTTACAGAAGCATTGGCTCCATTACTTGTCTATCAGACTAATAGGATGGCAATTGCCACATATGTAGTGTAGATCCACAATGCATCTCTATGAGAAGCATTGGGTTGGAACATGATCATCAAGTGTGATGGTCACAGAGAAATTAGAGTGTTTACAGAAAAGAGATTGTCAGGGAGCTGGATACACATTAGGTTTATGCCTTTTTTAATGTAATGCAATGAAGGGACATCTAAAGATTAAAACTCAATACAGGTAATCCTCACTTTACGACTTACCTGTTTAACGATGGCTCGTACTTACAACCAGCTCTCAAGGGATATGAGGCATTCCCCACATTAGAGCATTGGTCTGTGCTCAGGGAATGTCCCTCAAATATAGATTTGAGGGATTCCCTGCTCTGGCGCTCTAGAAATTTTCCTGAACATAGGCCTGCTCTGGTGCGCATGCTCTGTAGCGCATCCTCACTTACCGACCAATTTGTTTCACGACCGAGTCATAAGAACGAAACCCGGTTGGTTAGGATTGTCTATATATATTTATTTTTATAATTAGAGTGCTGCTTTAGTTATGCATTTACGCATGTTTATGTGACAAAATGTTGAAATGCTCAAAGTGTGCTTTGTAAAGAGTTAATAGGAAACTTGTATTTAAGAGGGGTCAATGAGTTAATAGATAGTGCATTGGTTCCCTTGTGTTTAGTATTTATAAGTGAGCTGTTTATTGGCAAACATGGAGCAGATTCGCTAAATGAGTAGGGCTATATTGGACATTCATCTATCCAATGTCAATCATAGTATACTACAAAGTTGGCTGACAATTTAGCTATAATTAGTGAATACTATATAAGGTATAAGATAAAATTAATATTATTATATTCTCCCAGCATTATGGAAATTTCACTGAATGTTTTATGTTCTATGATGCCTGGTACTTTTGGATGAATTGTGCTCATTATACATTATTTATTGGCAAGGAAAACATATTCCATACTTACAAAATGAACCAGAAATTCTTAGAACAATTTTGCCATATGTGTGTTCCCCTCACTGGCTAATATTGCTGCTCAGGCTAACAATTCGTAAGTAGCTGAATAGCATACAGAGGATGGGCAGCTGGGGATTCTCATTTAGCAATGAGCCCTTAACCCCTTCATGACTGAGCCTCCTCCCAAATTTTGTGACAAAGGCCTTTTTGCCATTTTATGCTACTGTGCTACTATAATTTAGCACTTTTCCTTTAAGTGTACCCATACATAATATATGCCATTTTTAACAGATAAGGCTTTCTGATACTCTAAATGTTAACACAATACTAGTTGTAAACATAAATTGAAAATTTTAACAAATAAAAAAAACTAGTTTTTTTCAATGTTTTGCACATAGTTACGTCTACACAAGTAAAGCAATTAAAGAAAATAAATAAAATAAATTCACATAATAGTCCTAACTGTGAAAATGCATTATATACCTAGGATATCAATCAATTTGAAATTAAACCTTATAACATTATATGTCTAGGATTTAAATTAATTTGAAACTAAACTTAGAATACAAAGATGTATTCCGTGCCCACCGCCTTTCCCCAGCAATGATTGTGGCATGTACAATTTGTTATGGAGGTCCTGTTACTGTCAGAGATGGATATGCATGGCAGACATGCGGGAGGCTGTCCCTGTGTTCACCTGGGACCTCCACATAGCTATTTCTGTGATGTCATTTAAACCCATTCAGTAAGTGGCACGGGGTCCATCAGGAAGTATATGAATGACAATTCCGTACCACATATTAACACTAAATGGATGGAAGGCATTAGGGGCTACAGACACAATAACCACTTCAATGAAATGAAGTAGTTACTGTGCCTACAATTTCCCTTTAAATGAAAATTCATGCAAATGTAGCTTAAAGGAACATAATAGGGTCAGAAATACAAACATGTATTTGTGACCTTCTGGTGTTAAAAACAATAGCCCCTCTGCTCTACCCCACCGACCCCACTAAATATAGCAAAATGTTACCTTTATTCCAGTCTGCTGGTGCTGGCTCTGCCCCTGATCCGCCTCCTTGGCTGACATCATCAGAAGGAAAGCATTAAATTGGCTGAAATTGTCAATTCTGATGATTTCAGCCAAGGAGGCAGGCTGGAGGCCTGAGGCAAATGCCACTCTGGCCAATCAGCATTTCCTCATACAAATGCATTGAATCAATGCATCTCTAAGAGGAAAGTTTGGTGTCTCCACGCAGAGGGTGAAGACACTGAATGTCATCCCCAGAAAACACATCTTGTAGCCATTTGAGGAGTGGCCCCTGGTGGTGTCCCTAGGCTGTAATGTTAACACTGCCTTTTCTCTTGTCTGCAAAAAGCCTGCAAGGAAATGCTAAACTCACCAGAACAACTGCAATAAGCTGTGGTTGTTTTGGTGACTATAGTGTCCCTTTAATTTTCTTGAAAAACAGTAATGGCGAATGTGACTCATATGTGAGGAAAGTAATTGTTTCTAGACAAGTAGTGAGTGTCACACAGCTAAATCGAAAAGTGTAGCGATTTACAGGGCAGGGGCTCTGTCTGGGAGAAATGTAATCCAAAGTGCAATAACAAATTGACGTCACAGGTCACTGAACAGAAGGTAACATTTCCTGTACTGGGGCACAGAACCCAGCAAGACAGCATTTTAGGTACATGTAGCCTTAATCATAATTCACATATGTTGTATTTCTGGAATCCATGCCCTAATAAATAGGAATAACTACAGAACCTTGTAAATAGAATATCCCAATTCATGTTTTAATCTATCAACTCTATTGCTATTTTAATTATTATTTTTTATATCACGCACATTCTAAATTGTCTAAAATTGTTTCTAGAAATGTATCAATTTTAGATTATATATAAATCTGTTTATTTTCGTACAGATAATGAGACGTTTTGTTTCAGTTCATGTGTTTAAAACTCTTTTACTTTTTATTTGTTAAACTAATTCAGGGGTAGGCAACCTATGGCAGGTGTGCCATTCACGGCACTCAAGGCTGCTAGAGCCAAACAGGATCTGGCCTATCAGGAGTCCAAGTGAAACTGCAGATATCTTCTAATACGAAAAGGTGGTGAAGGATAATCCTTAATTTATTCAATGCAGCACATAGAGGTAGTGATCTCAGATCACTTCCTCCCAGCACTTGTGAATGGGAATCCACACTGTTGTAGAGCAACCTGCAGCTGCTGTTGCATTTCTTGTCCTTGACCTGTACCTGGCCAGCCTGGTCCTCACTGGAACCCAGGCAAGCCACCCACAATGCTAGATATACACAGAGCTGCAGAATAATCCTCTCCTCATACAAATAATACGAACAGCCCACACACAAACACAACACACATTCTGCACAAACTCAACACCACTGACAATCCACATACATGTACACAATTCCACATGCAGCCTCTCACATGCAATACCCTAAACAATCCCACACATAAACACACTACCAAACACACAATGTGACATATCCATCCACACACACAATTCCACGAGCAGCCCCCATACACAGCCCACATTCACAGGTACACAATGAACATATTAGGGATTAACCAATATTTATTTTTTAGAGCCAAAACGATAATCTGTGAACTTTCAGACCGATAGCCGATAACTTATCGATGCAGATAGTCTGTATATTTACCATTTTTAAAAATCTTCACAAATCTACTGTTAACTGAACATTTTTAGTATTTATTTATTTTATTTGCAATTTTTTTTTTTATTAAGGTTAATGCACAAAATATACATGCCAGTCAAAAAATTTTATGTTTTCAAGAATATATGTGTGTGTAGTGGATGCAGTGAGAGTATTTGATTAGTGAATGCAGTGTGTGTGTGTGTTTGTGTAGTGGATGCAGTGGATGTTTGTGTAGTGGATGCAGTGTGTGTGTGTTTGTGTAGTGTGTGTATAGTGAATGTAGTGTGTGTTTTTGTAGTGTGTATATAATGAATTAAGAGTGTGTGTGTTTGTGTAGTGTGTGTATAGTGAATGCAGTGTGTTTGTGTAGTGTGTGTATTATGAATGCAGAGTTTGTGTGTTTGTGTAGTGTGTGTATAGTGAATGTAGTGTGTGTTTGTGTAGTGTGTATATAATGAATTAAGAGTGTGTGTGTTTGTGTAGTGTGTGTATAGTAAATGCAGTGTGTAGAGTGTGTATAGTGAATACAGTGTGTTTGTGTAGTGTGTGTATTATGAATGCAGAGTTTGTGTGTTTGTGTAGTGTGTGTATAGTGAATGCAGTGTGTGTGTGTATATAACGAATGCAGAATGGGTGTGTTTGTATAGTGTGTGTTTGTGCAGTGAGTGTTTGTGTAGGCATGTAATGTGTGTAAAATGGGGGGAGGGATTTACATTTTTTTTTTACTTTTTTTAAAAAATATTTAATTTTTACATTTTGTTTTAGTTCCCCCTCCCTGCATCTTACCTGGCCAGGGATGGCATTCCCTGGGGGGGGCCCAGCACACTCTTACATCCCTTTCTAGCTGCTCCCCTGTCTAACTCTCGCTGCCTGCATGCTGTGCGGAGCTTTGCCATGGTAACCTGTGGCAACACTCTGACTCGCGAGAGTTAGACAGGGGAGCTGAAGGCGGCCCTAGTCTGCATTATCGGCAATATCGGTAACTTTATTGGCCGATATCAATATTGCTGAAAATACAGAATATTGGCCGATAATATCGGCCAGACCAATCATCGGTCGATCCCTAGAACATGTACAATATAACAGCTCATATACACAGAAATACAATGATACAAAACAACTGCAGTATGAATAACACAAGCAGAATATGGCAACATGCACACCTCAGTTTAAAAAAATAGGACCGGCAAGCTATGGAACATCACAATCTTATTTCAGCACAGTGCTGCTAAAAGGTTGCCTACCCCTGAACTAATCCATTCAAATTAAATTTAACTTTGTGTCTGAACTGTTTGATCAGCAACCATGATCGGTTATATTGTTAGGGTTATTCACTGCTACGTTTGAGCCACAGCTGCAATTTAGTTCTTCACTAAAGGAAATATTTAATTTTAAGATTAGCCCATGATAAGCTAATTCACATCAGAGCAGTTAGGAGCCAGCTAAACAAACAGACAGAAAATGTTCAAAATTAAAGATAAATAGAGGCATTAAAACCTGATTGGCTACAAATATGGTCATTTAGAGGTCCTTTTGCATATTGCAGTTTGCCTATTCCTTGCGTGACAGTGATATGGCTTTACGCAATACAACAACTAGTGCATACTGCTGTAATAACTAACCTTGGTGCCGCTTTTGTTGTTGAACTAAATTTCCCATAAAGCCATTAGCTGGTAGATGAAGGACATTTGGTACACGAACATCTGCAGTTTCAAGGTTAGCTATTACTGTCCTGTTGTTTTAATGATTAAAAGCAATGCACACAATATTGTATATAGCTCATATGTAAATGATTTATTGATAAAGAATTAATCATTATTAATATTTTCTGATTTTATGCGTGTTGTAAATGTTTTCTTTTAATTTGAATTTTATATTACAAGAGTCGACTAATGATAATATGGCATCAATATGCACAATACAGTTATGACTAAATAAGTATTACGGTAACTATTAAATAGTTTCAGGAATACAATACCTATACTTTGCTTCAACTTCTCCTTTGGAGAAAAGTTTAATCCAACTTGCAGTAATAAAGAGATGTACAGTAAAGAGTACATGTGATTGTAATTTATTTATATCAATATGCTAATCACACTTCCCTTGTGGTACCAGCTTAAGTAGATTTAGATTTTATAAGCACAGTGGAATCTCTCTTACTGTCTGCTAGGCTCATTGATTTTGATTCTGGAATTTTAAATGATTCTCAAAATTAGAAATAACATTTACCATGATTAAATTTCATATTAAGGACAGGATTTACACATTTGAAAATAAAACAGCCTCTTATTGACCTATAAATCTGACATTTGGTAAACAGAAACAACTGGATATATTATATTTTTCACCTCTATATTTTTTGTTAAGCTTTAGGAGTGTTAACAAACTGAGAACATGATTCCTATTTAATCCGCTTTGCAATAGGTGTATGTTCACTTAAGGCAAGGCGATATCCTAAATGCACATGTTTTGATGGGACTTTGCAGATTTGCTTTAATAGTAATAATCCCCATCTCAGTTAAACAGTGTTTGGGGTTTTGTCACTGGTTAATTATATTTCATTTAGCCAGTGTAGCTGTTGTCGTTATAAATTATAAAAGAGACACAATAGTTACCAGAACTACTACAGTTTAAGGTAGTGCTTCTTGTGTCTACAGCATGTCCCTGCAGGCTCATGCTGCCCTTTCACAGAAAAAAGGCAGTGTTTATACTGATGCATAATAACACCTATAGTGGCAGTCACTCAGCTACTAAAGAGACTTCCTGGGTTAGGTCCTGCAATCCATGTTCAGTGTCTCAACACTCTGCATGGAAACTGAATGCTCCCCATAGAGAGCATTAATACAGTACATCTCTATAAGCAGATGCCGATTGGTGCAGCACAGTGTTTTGCTGTGTATGTGCAATAGACTCCCAATTTTCAATGGGGAAGCATTGGATTGGCTGAGATCATCAATATTAATGAGGTCAGTCATGGAGGCAGATCCAGCTGTTGCAAGATCAGTGTGGTGATAGAGAATACCTTTGAACTCCATTCTGGGTGGGGAGGAGGGGCGGGGGGGGTGGCTGGACACTTAAAAAAATGTAGTCCAGGACAATATACTATTTATGTAGTGTTTCTTCAAGGTGACACTAAGCATGTACTTGTTTTTGTTAAATGTCCTGCGCAGTAGTTTGTTCTGTCATGCAGGGCCAACGTACCTTGATCACCTAGGGATCGACGCTGTTGGGATGATACATGGAGGGGCTGGGTAGATATGTGACATATGGAGGGGCTGTGGTGGGAAATGAGACATGGAGGGACTTGGGGGAATGAGACACATGGAGGTGCTGGAGGGGAAATTAAGCATATGGAGGGGCTGCTGGGGATGGAGACACATGGAGGGGCTGGGGGAAATAAGACACATGTGAAGCCTGGGAGGGTTAGTTAGAAGTAGACACAAGGAGGTGGGGAAAAAGACACACAGAGGGTTTAGCGGGGAGACACACAGATGGGTTTGTAGGGGAGAGACACACATAGGGGCTTGGAGGCTGGGAAAGGGGAACAAGAGACCCACAGAGGGGATGAGGAATGGGAGAATGAGACACACAGGGGCTATGGAGAAAGAGGCAAACAGAGGTGCTGGAGCAGAAGAAAGAGACACTCAGAGGAGCGGGGAAAGGGGGAAATGAATACAGAGAGGCTTGGGGCAACAACACAAAGGGGGGCTCAGGAAGGAGAGAAAAAGACAAAGAAGCAAAGGCTAAGAGACACACAAAAGGGCCCTGGGTGAAAGAAAAACAAAGGGTAAAAAGAGACACACAAGAGACGTGTAAGACACACAAAGGGTAAAAATTTGGGATACAATACACTAAAGTGGGTAAGACAATCAGAAGACAGCATAAGAAACACAAAAGTAGACAAGAAATTCAAAATTGGGTTAAGAGAAACATAGGTTAGGTGCTTTTTTTGTGTGTGTGTGGAGGAGGGCATCTTCGCCTGTGTCCCCTGCTCTCCCTGTAACTCAGTTCTTCCTCAAAGGAGTCTATGTTGAATGGTTAATTGACAGGTGAGAGAAAGACCTGTTATTAAATAGATTTTCCTTTCAATATATACATTTTGCTAGCAATCCTGCTAACACAATGCACAGACAGAAGTTGTAATTGATGTGATTCTGACAGTAATACATATACACATATATATTAATGTGTGTCTTAGTAATATATGTAATTATGCCTATAATGTTTACACATGTATTAATACACATTAGATATGCATAATACACACAGAAATGTCATTAATATATAACAAATATGGAATGAGCACTTATTGATCCAGCTAAGTGCACACTCAAGCAAAATAACATATTCAAAGTGAAGAGCGTTCACATAGGACTTCAAAATAACTAAAATAACTTCAATGTTTGTGCAACAGCATACATCCACCATTTTAGTCTCATTACCAAACTTTCCGCACCGACATTCAGCCTGCCCATGCTCTGTATGGAGGCGCTGAACGCTTCTTATATAGATGTGTTGATTCAATGCATCTCTATGAGGAGATGCTGATTGGTGCAGTGCAGCATTTTGTCATGCATACGCGATAGCCTTGAAATGCCTACCAATAGGAGAGCATTGGAGGTTGATATCATCAATTTTGATGATCTCAGCCAAGGGGTCGGAGCATGGACCAGAGAAAAAATACATTTACACCCATTTTAATAAGTGCTGGGGACCTAACATGTGTTATTAACACTATAGGGTCAGGAATACATGTTAGTATTCCTGATCGATAGTGTTTCTTCAAGTTATATTTTTCACCTCTATATCTACACACTATGCTGGCACGACACAATATTGGGCTAAATCATTTTCTTCCAGGGCTTCTTTTAGTTCCCAGTCTGGCCTTGATATCATGAATGCAGCAGCTTATCATGAATGCAGTAGCTCTGTAAAAAGGAATGAAGTGGACAGGATTTAATAGACACATAACCACCATTCTAGCTCTTTCTGACTGCCTGGTGTGCACTGGATAGAGAAGGGGTTAATATGTAGCGAGGGGGGAAATATATTTGTTATTTTTATTATAATTCTTATTTGGAATAATGCAGTGTATATTCAAAGACTTCATCCCCATCTGATTGGTATCCAGTATACTTGTGCAACTGTTTGGCTCTCTGCATATCAATGTACATATACATCTGTGTAAAGCTTCTGGTCTGTGAACAATAACCCATTCATATAATTTAGGATATACTGAGGCAGATTAACTAAAATATGATAAATGTGAATGCTTCTACTCCAATGATAAAATCATGTCAACATACTGGGATATTCCCTGGAGCAGCCAAAAGGCTAATTTGATGATGAAGAATAAGTAAACATGCTAATCCTAATTATGTATGTCACATCCACAAAAATAATAATAAATACATATCATAATTAGAATTCCATCACATGGGCACATATCACTATATTGCAGAGACTTGGAGAGTTAAAACAATATTTCTTATATTGTGATTGTGCATGATAGTATCTTATAATCCCTTTGCTCAAGAATATAGGTTGCATTATTAAGAATCCAGAGTAAGTTTCTGAAATTAACACAGCTCATTTTTATATTTGAACACTAGTGATAGTTAAAACCTTCTTGCTTTTTAACCACTTTGTGCTTGCCAATGAGTGATTGGTATGTTACTGCCACTATGTACTTTAATAAGAGCTACCCGAGCCATAGGTTTTACTAACTGTTTCATGAATTAATTTAATTGCAATAATCCTGAGTAAGGTATCAGAACAATGGCACCCCTTGAGGCTGCCTTGGGCATCTGTTCAATGTGACAATCTGCTTGTGCCATAAGATGCCCAGCAAAATTGGGAATCATTATTATGCTCCATAAAGATTGATTGTAAAATGAGTATTAACACTGTCAAATACCCCTAGGTAAACTCTCCTAGAATCCTAGATATTAATTTATAATTTAGTGCAGCAGTTCCAAAAAAACAACATGTAGCTTTAAAACAGTAAATTCTTCTATGTGATTTTGACACATATCTGCTAAAATAAGTTGGAATACAGGATTAAGTTACCCCAAATCAGGACAAATTAATTATTCTTTTTGGAGGTATAGATAAACTCTCATCTGATAAACATGTTTGGGTTCTTTTTTCGATATTTGTAATTACTTGCCCATACCCATGGTTGTGTTAAAATAAAATTAAATGTTTAATATGCTTTTATGAATTTATTGAGCATGCTTAAAATTACAATGGAGAAATGCATAGCAAAAACTTAAAAATTGCTTCATTCATTAGTGTAGAGAAACTATTTTTAATAAATTATTTAAGATATACTTAACGCTTTTCATCTATCGCATGGCTTTTTAAAGTCTATTTTGTCCTATCCAATGGCTTTATAGCCATTGGATAGGTGAAACGCGTTAAATGTATCTTACCATTTTATATTGTTTTTATTATTTTATAAACTAGTAAATCTAATAAAGTACTTAATATTTGAAACTTTATTGGACTTCACCCTGATTGTTTACAGACCTGGGATTACATATTCCTTTGGTGAAGAAAATACCACCTTAGCGCTGTGTAGTGAGCAATTTCCTAATTTGCTCCATACTTGTAAGTACCTCTCCTATTGCTTAGGCAGGGATTATACCACCCAGGTGTAACCAGATAGAGCTATCCTATCTCTATAAACTGTGAGTGCAAATCCTTTTTTATTATTTTCAATTGTCACAGGATATACTACACTATATCTTCCTATATTTTCTGTCTCTACATATTCTACTACTTTTAGAAACATGTCTACTTCAAGAAATGCATCAAGGTGCTGCCCCCTCTTCTTACCTTTTTGTACATTTTATGTATTTAAACAGGTAGGTTCTGGCTGCCTACCTGTTTAAATACATATGCACTAGAGACCAAGCTCACGTATATTATGATAGAAATATTAAATTGTCCCTGAGATATTTGTTAAAATATCTTAATCTATCTATATTTATACTTTGTATTTTTCCAAGAGGAGAAGAGATTCCACTACTAAAGACATGTTGCAGAAAATTTTGCAGAAATTTGTTTTCAGATGTTCAGTGACATTATAGAACCATAACACTTAGGTAGTGTTGTTGGAGATAAGGGTGTAATAATAAAAGTATACATATGATAGAATATAGAATTACATTTGAAGTATCATTTAAGGAAGAAATAAAGGTTTTAGATAGAGGTACACAAAGAGCTTAGATGACATAAATGGTGATAGAAAAAAAGCAAAGTAAAAATAGATGTAAGAAGTTAAAAAGAAAAAAGGAAAAATATGCACTTGTTGTTCAGAGATCAGAAGTTTAATGTTGAGGTAGAGTAAACACTTGTTGTTCAGAGATAAGAAGTTTAATGTTGAGGTAGAGTAAACCTGAAATCGTTTTTGGTATTTTTATTATCGTATCTCCTACAAGGATGCCAAATTGCCAAGCATCACATTTTGAACTCTGCAACAGGAACAAATAAAGAAAGAGGAAGCTGGGTGACAAAGCCAAACTGTTTCTGCTCTAAATACTGCAAACAATGAGCAGACAAGAGCAAAAATTCAGTAACGAAAAGCAGAATTGTAAACGGACCTTCTACCATTTACTTGTATCTATGTTGTTGCTGAGATGTGATGGTTTTCTACAACGTGATGGCATAACAGTGATGATCCCATTGTTTATGATGGGGTAACAAAGAGCTGTATGTTCATACACAGGTGTTAAACCATCAAAAATACCTTAAGAGGTTGCCACTTTTGTGGAACAAATGATTTAATTTCTAATGCAATGAAAATGGCCAAATGTTTTTGTTATCTGCTTCGGGAACAGTTTGTTTCTTCTATACATAATGGAGTTCAGTGGTAAAATTGTTTTATCAGTTTGACATACTCCAGATGGTGTGGGTTAGGGGAAAATGTATATATTGTAAGAGAATGCTCAAATTGAGATGACAGAAATCAGACCTTGCCAAAGCTATATTTCTGGCACTATAGTTCCCTCTGCCTCCCCCCTCCCTCGCACACCCCCATGCTATGGCCAATGAAGGGTTAAAAATCCTTTATTGATTTACATAATCCCAGCGATGATGTCCCTCGGCGGTGGTTCACAGCTCCGCCTCCTCTGTTCCGCGATGAGCTGGCGCTAATGTGCATGCATTTCCTATGAGGAAAAATGTGATGCTGGATGTCCTCATTCAGAGTGTGAAGACGTCCAATGTCAGATACCAGACCAAAGGTCTGTTTGGATGCAGGTAGTGCCCCAGACAGCAGAATTAGAGCTGCAATGCAAACTAAGGGCAAAAGGGACACTGCACCCAGACCACTTCAATGAGCTGATGTGGTATGGGTGCCTATAGTGTCTCTTTAATTAAAGTGCATTCATCTTCATGTTACTTATATTTACAATTTTTTCTTGCTTTCAAAAATAAAAAAAATTTAAAAGCACAATTATTAGGTGTTTATTGAGGAAATAACCAAGCACAGGATAAAATTGTGGTTTAATTACTTTACCATTTGATAATAACAAGAAGTTGCTGATGTAAGATACAAAAAAACTATGTATTTATACATATAAGTGGATTTCTGACCTCTATGGAGAAAGGGAAACTCTAGAGTTTTGAATGTTTTATGGCAAGAGATAAACATTCATAACACACTGCAAATTTGATGCTCCACTGATGATTTTTATTGTTGTCGTATTTAGGCTTGCCAGATTTTATTATTCTTCTAAAATATGCACAATTAAGGTTATGCCTTAACACAATTGAGAGGGTGATTCCTTTAGGATACAGAATATCATTATTAGATGCTATTTTGCACTCATTATACATAAAGTGATTTGACTAGGTTCACAGAGTGCAAACATGGGAATCAGACCAGCCTTCTGTGACTCAGACTCAGTGACAGAGTCAACATAATCATCAACTAGGCCATCTGTTCTCCGTTATATGCGAAGAATATCTCTGATGGAAGTGCTAAGCAGTTTTTAACACTGTTGGTTTAGTTTTTACCATTAGTCCCAAACTAAAATATAGCACATTTATGAGTGAACCAAAATGTTATTTTTGTCAGTGTTCAAGAGAGGAAACCAGATTCTTTGTGAAGCCATATATCAGTGTACAGATAGCATGAACGTACGTTAATGCATTTAAAAAAAAAAAAATAATGTAGACTGTTAACCATATTTTTAAGTTTATTAAAAATTTTGTAAAATGATATTCATAAATGTGCCTAATAAGATTTCAAACTTAAATGGTCACTCTACTGTCCAAATAAAAAAAATAAAGAAATACATCACTATTTATATGCCCCTAATGAAACCAAGAATACATTTAATAATGTATTTCTTTATTGGGAGTATATCTTAAAAACAGCTTTCAAAAGCTGCAGGTCTATTGTCTGCAGCCTTTGCAAGCCCTCCCCTTCTAACCCAGCCCAGACTTTCCGTGGTTGTCCAATCACAGAATTCCCAGTGCAGCTCAGTGAAGTCGGTGTAAGGCAATTGCCTACTTCTTGAGTTTAGCTTCACTGGGCTAAACAACCAGGAAGTAAAAAATAAATAGATTTGGTTTAAAGCAAGGTGGTGTAACAAGTTTATTTTATAAAAGTGCCAAATTCTATGAAATTGACCGTTTTTGTAGAATAAAAA
Organism: Pelobates cultripes; assembly: GCA_933207985.1. Classification (NCBI taxonomy): domain Eukaryota; kingdom Metazoa; phylum Chordata; class Amphibia; order Anura; family Pelobatidae; genus Pelobates; species Pelobates cultripes. The sequence continues at coordinate 97,863,669 of OW240912.1, read as the reverse complement.
AAGACGACACACTCTTCACATATAATGCACTTCAGCAAACTAAAGAACTTTAGAGGTCTGAAATGCCCCTTTAACATCTTACATACACATGATGGAAATTTTCCAACATGGTGGCCTTTTATTTCTGACATTGTGTTCTTAGGGGGTAAAAGGGAAACTCCATATTAGAAGTGACCACTATTTTGTGATGCATTACATAATACTAAATGCAGGGAAAAATAAAATAAGATACCTTCAAAGTATTTGCTTTGTGTTGTAAATGTTAGAATTTGCATCATAAACCTTTAGGTCTGTCTAGACCAGGAAGGAACCAATTTGAAGATTCTCTTTCTGCTTTATGGTTTTAGCATGGCATTAGTTATCTAACTATATTTTCAGTGAATAGAAATGTGAGAGTCATTAGCCATATACATGCAACAACACTAAAGATGTGGAATACAACTATTTAAGTCATGATGTGTTTAATAGACACATTATGACATAGGTATAGGATAATTATAGAGTCATTTATAAATGGATGGTTGTTTAGAAATATATTATATAAAAATCAAGGACATGGCGGTATTATAGCACGAGTTGCATCTGGTGATCAGGATATACTTTACTTAATGCTTCACAAGATCTTGTACCAAAGGAGCATGGAGTACCAAACTTTGATGGGGACACAGAGTCTCTTGGTTCCTTATACCTAGGAAAGTGAGTGCAGCTAAATTTATTTACCTCTGCATTGCTATACCACTACTGGAATAATTGATTGTCTGAATTCATGTTGTCTTTAGGATAATTTCACCATTATTTAATGAAACAATGCACTAGTGTGGTGCACTAATGAAATACCTAGCTAGTTAGAGGGATTGACTAGTCAACTTGCACATTAATAAATCAAATTGGAAAGAATGCAGTAATGCTGACACAAAACTTCAAAGAGCCATTATAAATTTAAATATGTTCTAACCTTGTAATGCCAGAAACATATTTAGGCTATTAGTTAATTACCTGCAAACAACCGAGCCTTTGGGTCAGATTTGATCGGTCTCCAAGTACAACTATGGTCATATTTGCTGTGTGACATAGAAGATAAGAAGATATTTAGCTTCAGAAGCCTTTTCAGGATTTTACAAGAATGTGTAAATAAATCAAACTAACAGCAAAACGACTACTACTATAAATATTTGACAAGCGATAAAAACCATCCCGTTCTTTCTATTAAATACTTTATTTCATGTTGAGAATTGGATTCAGCATTATATTATTTAACAGTAAAATAAAAAACATATTTATTACATCCAGTTTTATCTTATCAAAATACACCACTGCTGCCAAAGATATACATATTTCATACAGAATATGATAGAAACTATATTTTTAAAATTTCATAATATATTTTAAGCACAGTTATTGCCATAGTTATAGAGATTTCAGGTCAGCTAGGAGAAAAGTGTTAAACAAATAATTATAGTATTATTATACCCCCTATTAAGTGAGGTTTATATGTTAAGCAATCAACTTGTACATTCGGTTTCAAACTAATTTTTATTAGTTAGAATTTTATAGGTGATATGACGGTTTATTCAAATTCCCTAACTCCAAAGCACAATATAAAAATAAATATAGATTTAACATTTATTTGTTTTACTTTACTCCCTGTTTTTTCCTCTATTGATTATTTGTCTCACTTGCTCTGTCAAAGGGACACTGTAGTCACCCAGACCACTTAATCTCATTAAAGTGGTCTGGGTGCAGTGTCCCTGTCCACTTTGGTCATGCAATGTGAATCATTGCAGTTTTTTAGAAACTGCAATAATTACATTACAAGACTAAAATTGTTTTTAGTGGCTGTCAATCAGACAGCCACTACTCGCTCTTCCTGCTTGCTAGGCAACTTTTGGTCACCTAAATGACACTTGACGTCCTCATGCTCTACATAAGGAAATCATGCATCAGTTAAATCTCCATAAGAAAGCATTGAAGCAATGCTTTCCTATAGGGAGGGTCTAATGCGCTCGCAGAAGTCGACATCATTGGAGGTGGAGTGCCGATCCAGCTCCGAGAAAGATCGGCACTAGAATCAGGTGTGTACGGAATGGGTTTTTTAACCCTTTCCCCTCCCTACTGGAGGGGGGCCAAAGGGAACTATAATGTAAGTAATACAGCTTTGTATGCCATACACTATATGTTCAGACACCCCTGGTGCCTGTGAGGGAAACCGCCGTTTAGTTAAGCTTTCCCCTTCGCAATCTCACTATCTCCGTTCGCATAGACTGCTGTATACGAACCACCATCAGGGGAAGCGGTAATCTCGTAAGCGGTTCCAAACTCCCGAACATAAATCCACGAACCGTTGCTAGCCGCCGAACAAATATATCCACCAAGCGGCTTGCGGCTCCAGCAGTCAGTCTCTAGTCGTCAGTAATAAATCCCCCCAATAACGAGACTATGCTCCGCATTGAGGGTCAAACAGGATCTCGTTTTACTGTGGGCTACCCGCCCGTATTTATGCAGGTCTCCCACTTGGTGGACACTCCCCTAGGGGACCAAATGGGAGACTGTAATGACAGATGGACATATGGACATTTTAGACATACAGGCACAACCTTTTCCCACAATGCAATATGGTTTCCTCCCTTCTGCCCTGGAGATAATTGGGAAGTATTTTAATTATCTCCAGGACAAAGACAAATCGCCATCTTAAGTAAAATGCCAGAAAACACTCAAAAATATATAATTCCACAACTACTGAACATTTTGCATTCGTATCACATATCCCCAGATAGCCTGGATCTGAGTGCATATTATTAGCGAATAGCGCTCAGATCCCATACGCATAGTTCAATCGCCACGGAGTCAAAGTTCTTACTGTCTTTCGGTATGCGATTGACTCCATGAGAAGGCTATCTGGGTTAAGTCTCTGCATATAATTCAAAACTCCCGAACGGCTGGTGTTCGCATGCTTTCGTCGACGGAGCAGGGTGACCCGTTGTTTCAGCGGTGTTCGGCAGAAAAAGTGTCCGTTCTTAGTTCTATGAAATCAATGCCAAACACCGCTGGTCTTTCGTGCGATCCAAAATGGCCGCTGCCTCGTGGTCGACATGCGAACGACGACCACCCTGTATTTTTTTTTTTTTTGAGAAGTGTCTGCGGTTAACCACAACATTCTAATTGGGATCAAGAGGTTAACCAGCAGCACACTTCTATTCTGGGTGGCCGTCCGTTCAGTAGATTTGTTCGGTAAAAAAAGTCATTCGTATGCATGGGCTATAGAAACAAGCCATTTCCACGAAAGGAAGGCAAACTAGACGAATCCACCAAGAATAGGCATACAGATGGTTCTGTCACACTATAGAATCCCTTTAAACATATTGCCCTAAAAAATGCACCTGTCATTGTAGAGATAATAGAAGAGATGACTTCAATGTAGTCATGTGATCATTTTAGTAAGCTTCCTTGGTAAAATGAGTTATGCATTGTCATAGTTCAGGCACTATTAGTAATAGTGAAATTAATATTTTATGTTCTATTTGCAAAAGACATAACAGGCACAATTTAACCCGTTGGTGACCGGTGACATACCAGGTACGTCCGCCAAAAAACGGTCGTTAAAGACCGCGGAAGTACCTGGTACGTCATTTAGTAAATCGTGACTTACCTGATTGCTGGCGATTCCCTGCCGGTAATCGTGATCCTGAGGTCTTTCTGGTAGCTCAGGCAGACCCCCACTGCCTGATACGGCACACCTGGGGAATTGCCAGCTTGTGCAGTGCCTGCAGGGGGCCTGCCTGAGCTCTCAGGCTGTCCCCCTAAAACCTGCAAAAAAGTTTTAAAAGTTATTAAAACGTTTATAAAGTACATAAAAAGTACTTAAATCATATATATATATATATATATATATATATATATATATGATCTAAGTACTTTTACATGCACATAAACACACATACACCATTATTACAAGTGTATTTTAATATATATTTATATATATATATATATATATATATATATATATATATATATATTAAAATACACATAGAATAAAATATATATATATATATATATATATATATATATATATATATATATATATATATATATATATATATAACATAATTGTATTTATATATATATATATATGTACATATATATATATATATATATATATATATAAAATAAAAATAATAAATAAATAAGTTGAAAAAATAAAATAAAAAAATTAAATTACATTTAAAAAAATTGTATACCGGTTTAAATTTGTTCTAACTCTATTTTGTTCTAACATCTATTCCTGACCATATAGTAATAACCCACCATTTAAGTCGCTTGCCCCCCCCCCCCCAGCCCCCTTAGAATGGGTTAGGGCCCCGCCCCCTTGGTGACATCATCAAAATTGCAGATTTTTAGCCAATCCAATGCTTTTCCATGGGGAAAGCATTGGATTGGCTAAAATCAGCATGGGGCGGGGCCAAATGCTGTTTTGGCCAATCAGCACCTCCTCATAGAAATGCATTGAATCAATCCATCTCTATGAGGAAAATTCAGCAACTTCATGCAGAGCGTGTGGACACTGAACAGCAGGGCTATTTACTGTGCAGCCCTGAGCCAGGAAGCCCTTTCAGTGGCCATCTAAGGAGTGATTTCATTATAAGTGTACTTTGAGATATATACACATATATATAAAATGCTTTAATTATAATATATTATACATAACTTTCCAAAACACCATAAAACCTTTACATGGATGGGTATTGTTATGCTCGGTAGACTTTGCTGAACACAGATATGATTGTTTTGCAAAAGCTTCAAATTACCCAATTTTGAATACCCTGGGTTATCTACATTTGAAAATGGTATGCCATGATGGGGTTAATTCACATTCCTGGGCTACCATATGGTCTCAAAAGGCAACATAGACCCAGCAAAACAATCTGGCAAACTGAATTAGACTCGGGAGACTTTGCTGAACACAAATATGAGTGTTTAAAACAGTTAAACCTATCACGACGATGAAATCACCAGTAAAAGTGCAGTTTTTGTGTAAAAAAAAATGCAAAAAAACAATTTGAACGCTAACTTTGGCAAGCGTTTGTGGCTAAGTGGCTGCTACAAAAGACTGGACATACCCCATTTTGAATACCCTGGGTTGTCTACTTTTTCAAATGGTTTGTCATGGTGGAGTTAAATTTAATTTCTAGGCTTCCATACCGTCTTAAAGGCAACAAAGCCAATCAGGCAAATGGCAATTTACAAAAACAGATATTGGCAAATCTTATGTTTGACCCTGTAAGTTTCCAAATCACAATAAAACCTGTACTTGGGGGGTACTGTTGTACTCATGAGACATTACGCTACACAAATATGAGTGTTTTAGAGCAGTAACATTTATTATACTGATAATATCATCGGTGAAATGGCAGTTAATGTGTGAAAAATGCAAAATAAAATAAATATAAACATTAATTTTGTCAAGGGTTTGTGACTGGACATACCCCATTTTGAATATCATGGGTTGTCTACTTTTACAAATGTTATGCCATGATGGTGTTAATTTTCATTCCTGGGCTGCCATACGGTTTAAAAAGCAACATAGGCCCAGCAAACCAATCTGGCAAAAGAAGGGGAAAGCCCTACATTTGACCCCTATATGCTTGCAAAAACCCATAACACCTGTTCATATGGGGCATGGTGTACTCAGGAGATGTTGCTGAACACATATATGGGTGTTCTTTGGCAGTAACACATAACAGTAACTGAGAATCCATGCCTAGAGTACAATGTGAGAGAAAAATAACACAGAAAATGACTACCCAAAAGTTTGACGAAGACTGTTGGTAGAATCAGTGCATGGAAAGTGTTAAAATACCACCATTTGAAATACCTTAGGGTGTCTACTTTTCAAGAATATATGGTTTGATGGGGGTAAATTACATTGGCCGGCTCCAAAAATGTCCCAAATAGGACATGGGTTCATGATGACCAGATTGTGAAAATTCCAAGTTGGAAAACTGCAATGTACACCCTCCAAATAAGATCTTTTAGCCCCCGAAGAACCTGACACACCTATACATGGGGGTATCACTGTACCCAGGAGACGTTGCTGAACACTTATTGGGGTGTTCTTTGGCAGTACCCCTTAAAGTTCTCAGTACATGTATTCTTAAATTGCTATGTGTATCAAACAAAATCACCAATTATTATTATTCTTTTAATATTTGGCATAGATTGGTGGTAAAATGGTTGCATGAAAATAGTCTAAATACCCCAAGTTTAATACCTTAGGTTGTCTTCTTTTAAAAAATATATACATGTGAAGAGTTATTCAGGGATTTCTGACAGATATCAGTTTTACAATGTAACTTTTGTTAATTTAAAAAAATTTGGGGGGGAAATAGCAAAGTGCTACTTGTACTTATTGCCCTATAACTTTCCAGTTACAATGTAACTTTTGTTAACATTGGATATTTCTAAACTCAGGACAAAATTTTGAAACTATTTAGCATGTTTTTTTTGGCTGTTGTAGATGCGTAACAGATTTTGGGGGTAAAAGTTTGGAAAAGTGTGTTTTAAAAAAAAATTATGATATTTAATAGTTTTTTTATAGTAAATTATATAATATGATGAACAAATGATATCTTTAGAAAGACCATTTAATGGAGAGAAAAACTGCATATAATATGTGTGGGTACAGTAAATGAGTAAGAGGCAAATTACAGCTAAACACAAACACAGCTGAAATGTAATAACAGACCTTGTCCTTAAAGGTAAGAAAATTGAAAAACGGCATGGTCACTAATGGGTTAAATATATCTAATTGTTAAAATACATAGACATGTTTGTCATTGTCTTCTTGTAAAACAAAATATATGTTTGTCGTATTTATCAAATTCTAATGCAGTGTAATCCCAGCTTTAACTACGAAGAGTTGGCCCTTTCAAAACAGACAACTTGCCAAGGCTATCAATGTTTAATAGAGTTTGCCTCATTCATTGTCATGAAGCTATTAATCAGTAGCTCAGTTATTTTTATTGGGACTCTAATACTAAAATTCTAAACTTTTGACTATTTAAAGTACCTTGACATAGAGGTTGAGATTTAATATTTACTACTCTACTCATGGCTATAGCCCTGCCTGTATTTGATACTTATTGTTCATTTATTTATCAAGGATATTCAATTCTAATCTTTTAGCAGCAAAACACTTTAATAAATAATACATCATTGTAACTACAGCCTAATATAATATAATTTAAAATTTTTGTATAATACCTACATCAAAATTACATTTATTGATATGGTTCTAATTATTCTCTATAGCACACTTCTAGCTTACTTAAATGGTTTTAATTAATGTATAGTCTCTGTTCTCTCTGATGGATTACATAGAGGATGCTTACGTCATGAATCTCTGAATAATAACAGGTCTGTGATCGTACACGTCATGAAGTCCATGATCTAGGAGTGACTCAGGATCATTAAGCATGATCTAAAAATGTAAATCATTTCCATATCATCCACTGGTATTGAAAAGAGGAGAAGTAAAATTCCCCAATAAAGCAAAATAAATATAATAGGAAACATTGGTGTGGTAGTGTCAAATGATTTTCCAACCAAATGACCAAATGATTTTCCAACATTTTCCCAATTGTTTAATTATGCTTCTGTTTTGTACTAAATTCAGCAAAACTAAGGTCTTAATTTAATATGTTTGGATAAGCTTTTCGAATGATTTATAAGTTTTAGATAAAACATCTTTAAAAATATTTCTTAAAAACTTGAAAATATCAAATATATAAATTAAAAAATTCTTAATATAAAAATATTATATATTATAATATGTAAATTATAACCCATAATATTTAATTGAGGCTTAAATGCAATATACTGGATCAAACAAGATAATATTGCAAGGAACCTGGCATTTCCTTGCTGATGTTATACTGAAGGATTATATTTTTTTCATTGTTGTAGACTACAATGTTTACTGTAGAATAAAAGATAATGTTCATGATTATGGCAATTTAATTGTTGCATCTCTTTTTTCAGAGAACAGTTTTTGAGAGCTGAAAGATGAAAGCTCCGATTCCACATTTGATCCTCTTATATGCGACTCTAACACAGAGCTTGAAAGTCGTTACTAAAAGAGGTTCGGGTAAGTGGTTATTTTTTTATTTAAATTTTTGATCCTGCTGCTGGTATAGTGATTGTAAGAGTTTAATTTCAGTCCCTAAATGATTGTTATAGTAAGTGGAACCTCATAATTGTTTAGTCATATTGAAAGAACTAGTAAATTGGATTGTTCCTTAGAAACCTGAAGATCTACTACAGGATTTATTCACTAAGTGGTATGCTGTGATGAGATTAAAAAAAAAACTTGCAATATGTAGGCCAAAATACCAATATTTACACTTACAGGGTTATTCACTAACATGAGATGTTTCAGGAATTCAAAGTTAATTTAAAAATTATTTCAAATGTTATGACCAATATAGCCAAACCTAAATAGTCTTTAAGTCACTTGTTCTTCCAGTTTTGTTACTTTGGCTTTATATTTTTAAATTTTTTTACTTTGAATTCCTGATACTTCTCACATTTGTAAATAACCCTGTCAGTTGAAATAAAAAAATGCTGTTGCATAAATATTGCATGTTGGTTCTCAATTCTAGCTCTTTAGAAAATAGATATCCTTAGTAATGTTACTTTGATTAGATATTAGATATTATAGGTTATATGGTTGAGGTCTTGCTTCTTGAATCTCTAAAAATTGATAAATATGTGGTGGATATCTATAATTGAAAGTCATACTCTTTGACAGCCTGGTGCACAAGATGTTGACACCATCATCACTGAGATTCTTAAATTGCTGAGAAACCCCCTAATTTAGTCTTATTTTTTTAATAGGTAATATCAGGTAATATATTCACTAATCTGTTAACATTGATTGACTGGAAACTGAATTCAAAACAATTTAGTCAAAATAATTTAGGTCAAGATATAGTCAAACTTTGCAAATTGGGATATATTCTGTAGTTGTCCGTTTATCACAATTCAGTAAGTGAATATATTTGCTGATTAAAGGTTGAAAAGGGAGAACATTTTCTCTAGAAAAAAAATGCTTGTAATTTAACGGCATCTCTTCAAATAGAATATTAGGGCAATCTCTTGTTTTGTAACTCATTATAGTTAAATGTTCAAGTTTTGTTCTATTTGAACAAAGTGTTATATTAACTTGACAGCAAGCTTTGGTTGAGGCCAAATAGCTCAGCTGTAAAGACACAAATTAGGCTTGAGACTTATTTTTCAGTTTTTGTTTTTATGTTGATCTATATTTGTCAAGTTACTCACCACAACTGACAAAATAGTGAACAGGACCCAAAGTAATGGATAACAGGTAAATAAATAAAAACACAACATTGCAGCTTCTAATACATTACTACTTACACATATAAAAGGAACTTGATATGATAGGTATTTCTTCGCTCCTTGTTATTTGTCATACTCAGTGGCTGGTGTTTTCATATAATCCAACTTTTCAATGAAAAAAAGTGTTTTATATTGAAATAACCAGGTGTATTTAATAAACAAACAAAAAAAATATATGAGAAATTGACAAGTTAATTACAAAATGTAAGCCATAGGAACCAAGTTAATCATTACGTAATGCATTTTTCTAATTCATCTTGGTATTCTACATATTGAAATGTGGTTTTCAGTTAATAAAACCTAAATATATCACCATTTCTATCACCATTAAATGGTTATTTTCTTCTGTATTTTTTGCATTACAGTGCTTTGTACACATTTTCTGATAAGCTGCCAAATGTATGTTTGTGTCCATCATTTGCTGGCGCTATATCAGATTGTAAATTAATACAACTGCATTTGACAGGATAACAAGGTGGTGAATGATGCAGCGATAAAAAAAATACACTTACATGCAAATATGATAGTAAGTGATATCAGGTTATACAATTGTGTGATGTTACCTAAACTATATATATTTATATTACTCTCTAGAACCCATGTCTGAAGACTGTCTTTATATTAGTAATATACATAAAAATGTGAGCAGGCAAAAAAGACTTAAGTCTATAGTGTTTAAACATAACAGTTGATCCAAAATACAGCAAAAACCCACTTTGAAGTGATTTGTAATTTGCCTCAAAATGAGGTAAAAATATTTTTGAATCTAAAATGGTAATGATAGTTATCTGTAGACATGATTATTAATCATTGTTATATTATATTTTACAAATACCATTATGTGTATCCTGCTTTGCAAGTTGTATCTTACCACTTTTTATGAAGTCAATTGCAAAAATTCTCTAGGCGGTGAATTGTAGATATATTACTCATAGAAACATTTCCACGGAAGTATGTGTAATCTCCTTTCTTCAAGTCTAAAGTTATCATTACGTAACACGTTTCATGAACAAGTTATCAGGGGACTGTGTTCAATGTTATATAATCGTCTTAACAAAGTTGTTTTTCATAAAGTCATCTGCAATAATGCAAAGCTTTCTTTGCAATTAAAATCACAATTTCTTGTAGTAATATTGTAAATTTCTTCTGTGCTTTTTTTTCAGTTTCAGAACTTCAGGTATTCAGGTATCCAGTTCCTTTGGTCTTTAAAAAATTATATACAGGGTTATTCACAAAAGTAAGAATTCAAGTTGAATTCAACGTCAATTTAAAATTTAAGTAAAAAATAGGCGAACTATTCTCTAAGTCTGCTATGCTTTCATTTCAGCAACTGTGGCCTTATATATATAAATATAACTTTGAATTTACACTGAATCCTCACTTTAATGAATACCCCTAATAAAATAACATCATAAAGCTAATCAAAAACAAATACCTGATTACTAATCACACCGAGAACTGCAGAGAAATAACCAGGGAATCATAGATTTTAAATCATGAATACCCTAATACAAAATTGCTAAATATGTAGTTTTTTATTATTATTTCAGCTCTTATCCTAAAATGCCCTTATTAATTTAAACAATTTCATGTTTAACTAAAAAACAAAGTTTCAAGCTTAAGATCTGATTTATAAATATGTAATTTAAACTATATTTAAGACAGGAACATCTATTATTGTTAGAACATAGCGAGTTAACCATCATTTTAGAAATATTAGAAAGATTTTTAGAAAGATTTAGAAATATGTCATTTAAACTATATTTAAGACAGGAACATCTACTATTGTTAGAAAACGGTGAGTAAACCATCATTTTACCCTCCCTTTACATAATGCAAATTAATGAGTTCAGAGGTGGGAAACATAACTCATTTGGCAATGGTTAATCTTTCAAATGGAATAGTTATTTATAAACCATAATGGCATAAACATGTTAATATAAAATCCATAGCTCTGTATCCTGATGCCACTTGTTGATTGAAGCCAAATAACTGTTTTGCATATCATATGTTGATTGGTTGTAATGCTCTGCTGTTTATTCATGTCAAGAACAAGGGTTGTGAAGTTGAACCATTCACTATAATGGTTGAAAATTATATTGAATAAGATAGGCTGCTATAATGCTGAATTTTATTTTATTTTCTTTCTTGCTATTAAGAACGGTGGTATTTCTTTTAAATATATAAAATAAATTGCAAACCACTGGGTAAAAATGTGTTGATAAGTCCATGGTTAGATAATAATTTAATTTATGCTCAATATATATCATAATGAGATATAACGGCAAACTTCTGTTTGCTTTTGCTCAGTTTCCATAGTAATTGGACTAACTACTTTTCTCAGAGTTTTGTTTCCATGGTTATATGTGCTTATATTGAATGTCTAAAATGCCCTCGAACATTCAATGCTGCTATTTTGACGATATCTATGGCATTCATGAAATGACCCAGAATTGTGATAAGGAGTGTAATGTTTGTCATTTGAATTCTTTTATTAAGTGTGCTATTTCATATTGTTGAGTTTTAGCAAAACAAAAACAATGCATTGCTTTATAACTAAAACAATGACATTTTAGGGAATTTATATTTAGAAATATCAATAATCATGTACTATCATAGTCTATGTACTTTTTAATTAGTACAGTAATATATTCTATATATTCTGTTTTTCTACTGCTATGGTTCATTATAAATCCAAGATTTGTTCAGGGTGGTAAAGTGAGCTGACAACAAGCTTGCAAATGCTTGGCTGAAACAGTGGAGATTTTTTTTTTAGAAACTGTGTTTTGAACATAATTTTACAATCAGTTGTCCATGTACTAACCATTACCATTCACCATTAAGTGGCTAGCCAATTATTGCTTATAGGTTATATATGCTAAGACACCCCTGGCACAGAGGAGTGAAACCGCCGTTTAGTTAAGCTTCCCCTTCCTCAGTAATGCAGGCTCAATTTGTATATACCTCAACCGCACTAACTGAAGCCAGGGGAATGCGCCAATCTCCCAAATGGGATCCGTACTCCAAACTCCCGAACAATAATTCCACGAATCGCGGCAAAAAGCCAAACAAATATATCCTCCAAGCGGCTTATGTTTCCAGCAATCAGTCGCTAACCGTGTGTAGTAAATCCCCCCAATAACGAGACCAAGCTCCGCATTGAGGGTAAAACAAGAACTGGCTTTACTGTGGGCTACCCGTCCGTTTTTATGCAGGTCTCCCACTTGGTGGACACTCCCCTAGGGGACCAAATGGGAGACTGTAACCACGGACAGACATGTAGCAGTTTAGGACATACAGGCAATATTCCCACAATGCATCCTGGTTTCCTCCCCTCTGCCCGGGGGATAATTGAGAAGTAATTCAATTATCTCCCAGGACAGAGGCAAATCGCCATTTTAAATGAAACATAAAAAACACATAAAAATAAGTAATTATACAACTACCGAACATATTACATTCGTGCAACGTATCCCCAGATAGCCTGGATCTGAGTGCATATTCCTACCGTATAGCGCTCTGATACCATACACACAGTACAATCGCCATGGAGTCAAAGTCATTTACAGTCTTTCGGTATGCGATTGACTCCATGGGATGGCTATCTGGGTTAAGTCCATTCGTATAATCCAAACTCCCGAACGGAACGGTGTTCGCATGCCTTGACGAATGAGAAGGGTGGTCGGTAGTCTCAGCGGTATTCGGTAGAAAAAGTGTCCATTTTTAGTTCCATAGAATCTGCGCTGAACACCGCTGGTCTTTCGCATGTTTTAAAATGGCCGCCGCCTCATGGTCGGCATACGAACGACGACCACCCTGCATTCGGTTATAATTAAGAGGTGTCTGCGGTTAACCACAACGTTCTAATTGAGGCCAAGAGGTTAACCAGCAGCACACTTCTATTCTGGGTGGCCATCCGTTTCATTTGGTTATAAGTCCAAAAAGACGAATAGGGGCATACGGACAGGCAATTCCGCGAAAGGAGGCAAACTATACGAATCAGCCACACTAGTCTTACAGATGGATCTGTCACAATATAGTTTTCTTTGATGTTTTTTTTTCTGCAAATAAGAATTCCAGCTCTACATACATGTATTTAGATAGATAGATAGATCATTCAATCAATCGAGATACACATAAAACACTATCTCTTATTCCACCTAAATATAATTTTACCACAAAGTTACAATTTTATAAAAAAGATAGTAAATTGCTGCTGCTCCCTATTTAACAGAGAGGTACAGAAATCCAGGGATCATTTACCAAAAGCAATACACTAACTCAATGATTCTGGGTGACTTAAGTTACTCCAAAAAGTACAATTTACAAAACCCAGCCTAATTTCTTCTGGGGAAAATATGTCCAGGTGCATAGCTCAGCTGCTTAACAGACTTATGGAGAGCAAAACATAGAGCTCAAGAGTATATTGAGAACGGACAGCAGTTGAAATAACCTGCCCTTTGGTGGGTTCCCACTCAGATCTCAAGCTGGTTTTAGCTCATCTAGTGCCATTACAGAGAGAACATATCTGAAGCATATCAAACTGGTCCCACCCATACGGGCAGTCCATATCCAAAATGCCAGCAAGTTCTCTCTGCATGAAAAACACGGCAACCCCAGATGATTGTTTCAGCCTTGTTAGGCATCATTAGTGAGGCATAGTGGATATCTCTCTAGGCACCGTAAGCACGGGGTCCACGTCTGGATTACCCTGTAAACTTATGGAGAGCAAAAAAATGTAGCGCAAGAGTATACTGAGAACGGACAGCAGCTGAAATAGCCTGCCCTTCGGTGGGTCTCTGCTCAGATCTCAAGCTGGTTTTAGCTTATCTTGTGCCATTACAGAAAGAACATATCTAAAGCATATCAGGCAGACCAGATCCAAAATGCCAGCAAGTTCCCTCTGCACGAGAGACACAGCAACCCCAGACGATAGTTTCAGCCTTGTTAGACATCATCGGTGAGGCATAGCTGATATCTCTCTAGGCACCGTGAGCAAGGAGTCCACGTCTGGATTACCTTTTAAACTTATGGAGAGCAAAAAAATGATGCTGGTCTAATGTAAAGTTTTATTTTTGCCAACCAATTTCCCTTAGTAACATGCCTAGAAGCATTTCTGCCCAGACCGCAAAAACTAGTATGTTTTATGACCCTATCTTGTACCAGACATGCAGCAAAGAATACCCTTTGTTAGTCTCTTGTTTTCTGTGTTGCTTTCTGCTGGTTAAACAAAACACAGGAGGGATGATTAAAGTTGTCACTGTAGATAGAGAGACACAGAGACACAGACACAGACAGAGACACAAACAGACAGACAGATATAGAGAGAGGTAGGTAGGCAATTCATATATTAATTAATATCATTTAAAGCAAAGATTTATTTTATTCCTGCATTATGATGCTTTTTGAAATGGTTAAGGAATATTAGCTGGAAATCCCATGTACAGAGAAATACTCTTAAATAATACTTAGTCCTATTACTGTGCAAGCTTTTCATGTGCCAGTTCTATGTTTAACAGCATCCATGCTGTTTACCATCCACTTGTAGCTGTAATAAACTAGATCCAAACTGATAAGTAGTTGAGAAAATAAAAATTGACTCCCAACAGATGTTGCTTATTTCAATTTCTTTCTCACATTCATTACAATGCTTTCAATGCTAAGAATAACTTAAGGGAAAAATTTAATACTATAATAATTGTGATAGGACTTTAAAGTTCATTCTCATAGCTAGATGTTAACAAACACATTTTCTTTATGATCATGCTTCATCTTATGAAGTTATCTTTCTGTGTAATTGTATCACTTTATTGAAAATAGACTATATTATGGTTGCACACAGAGTGGTTTTTTTCTTGTTTTTTTTGCAAGGATAGGAATATTCAGTCAAATCTTTTAGATGAAAATTGCAGGCAAATAACTGTTCTAGTTATAAGAACAATGATTGGAACTGAAGATTTTGGTAAGAGTGGAGGATAAAAAATGTAAGCGATAATATCATTTATAAAACTTTGGTTTGGTTGGTTCATAAACTCTTCACCAATATTAATTTGTTTTATATATATATATATATATATATATATATATATATATATATATATATATATATATATACATATATATGTATAGCAACTCTCAATGAGTTGGCCATCTAGATAACCTATGGATGCTTAGAACATCTTTAGAGATAGATAGATAGATAGATAGATAGATAGATCAGTAGCTAGATAGATAGGTAGATCGATCGATCGACTGCTAGGTAGATAGATAGATCAGTAGCTAGATAGATATATAGATAGATAGATAGATAGATAGATAGATCAGTAGCTAGATAGATAGATAGATAGATCGATTGCTAGGTAGATAGATAGATTGATCAGTAGCTAGATAGATAGGTAGATAGATTGATCGATTGCTAGGTAGGTAGATAGATAGATAGATCAGTAGCTAGATAGATAGGTAGATAGATCGATCGACTGCTAGGTAGATAGATAGATCAGTAGCTAGATAGATAGATAGATAGATAGATAGATCGATTGCTAGGTAGATAGATTGATCAGTAGCTAGATAGATAGGTAGATAGATCGATCGACTGCTAGGTAGATAGATAGATCAGTAGCTAGATAGATAGATAGATAGATAGATAGATCGATCGATTGCTAGGTAGATAGATTGATCAGTAGCTAGATAGATAGGTAGATAGATTGATCGATTGCTAGGTAGGTAGATAGATGGATAGATAGATAGATAGATCACTAGCTAGATAGATAGGTAGATAGATCGATCGACTGCTAGGTAGATAGATAGATCAGTAGCTAGATAGATATATAGATAGATAGATAGATAGATAGATCAGTAGCTAGATAGATAGATAGATAGATAGATAGATAGATAGATCGATTGCTAGGTAGATAGATAGATTGATCAGTAGCTTGATAGATAGGTAGATAGATTGATCGATTGCTAGGTAGGTAGATAGATAGATAGATAGATAGATCAGTAGCTAGATAGATCAATTAGTGGGTATCCAGATAGATACATAGATAGACTGATTGATCGGTAGCTAGATAGATAGATTCTTTACATGTGGTAAAGGTTGCAGACAACCATCCATTCTTCCTAATGCATGATGAATGAGCAGACGAGCAAGAAGATAGATGGGTAGCAGATGGATGGGTGAATCGGGTTTGTGGATGAACGACAGTCTGAAACACATTTGCTAGCTATGAGACACATGTAATTTGGGAAGTAGATAGAAAAGCTATTTTCATTCATATATAATAATGCATTGTTACCTGAATTGTTTCTTACTCAATCATTGCTGTATATAGAGAAAGAAGATGGTATTATGTTAGTTGAGCCACAATACAAAAATGTATATTAATATTTTTCAAGATCATATGAAATCCTTTAGTAGGTATGACAAAGAAAATTTTGAATATCCTCTTAAGGATATTTGTAAGGATCTTTTTTTTGATAGTGCATTTTGGAAAATATTACACTTGAATACAGAACATAACATCTGTATGATGAAATGATGCCCATATCCAGTAAAAACATTGCTATCACACTATTGCAGCCTTCAAAGCATGCCAAAAGTGTACTAAGTACATTTAGAGGTCTGGTAGAATTATTTTTCAAAAGACTGATCAATTGTACAAAGGGGTAGGTAAGTTAGACTTTACGGGAAGAAAAAAAATAAAAATAAAGAATACACATTGTAAAGAGTAAGGGGTTTAAGCAACACATAAGTTGACTATGTATTAACAACATACTATGTTAAATAGACAGTATGTGTGTATATCTGTATTTTGCCTCTGCTGTTCTAATTTGTGAAGTGTGTTTCAAGGTTGTATGAAAATTGCCCTATATGAATATTTTTTATCAGCCAAGTAATATGCTTTGCCAGGCTTCTACATCTGGTCATTTTTCATGCCAACACTTAGTTCTGGCAAACTATTCTATGATGCCAGATTTATATTGGTTTTTATTCAACTAATTTAATTATTAATATATTATTACTTTTTGAATGACTACTGTTCTACATGTGCCCTTTGCCGAGTTTACCTGTATAGAGTTTATTATAGTGATATTCTTGGAAATGAATTGATACATTTTAAGCTTAATGTTCCTTAAAGTTGTTAGCAATATTGTGAATTCCAATCGTTCTGTCAGGTTTGTGA
This sequence comes from Pelobates cultripes, assembly GCA_933207985.1. Taxonomy (NCBI): domain Eukaryota; kingdom Metazoa; phylum Chordata; class Amphibia; order Anura; family Pelobatidae; genus Pelobates; species Pelobates cultripes. Next base: position 97,846,075 of record OW240912.1, on the reverse strand, counting down.
AATTATTATCATAAACTATAATAACATGCCTTTTCACGAGGTATCAAACCATTACCATACAATAAAGTTGATGTATATCTTGCACATAAATGTTTGTGAAACAAATTTCAGTTTGAGTTTAAAAGGGGTTTAAGCTGTGCTACATGCTATAAATGAAGATAAATTTGTGCTTGTTAAATAATTAAACTGAACATATACTTTAGTAGCAGAGGGGGAAAAAAAAATAAAAGTATCTTGTAGTTCTCTTGTTACAAGATGTAAAAGGAAAATAATCACACCGCCTAAATATTAGAGAATTTCTTGATTTGTGGTCATAGCTTGGATGTGTTGGTGAGTGGAGAATTTGAGGCTCAAACCCAGAATTTTATATATGGCATCTTAAATTTTTTTTATCTGTCTATTTAAATATGGGATTTTGTTCAAAGCCAAGAAGACAATAAATGAAACAAATAAATAATAATTATAAAAAAAAGTGTATCCCTAATACAGGCAATATATAAGAAAAATTGTTAAATTGCACTGAATTCCATCCCAAGTCCTGCCATTGAAGTCATCACTGGTCAGGACCAGTCTTTACCTGACTAAGGAAAACATTTTAATGACATAATGTGTCATATACAGGTATATATTAGTGTGCTTTAGAATAAACTGCCAGAGTGATTTTTGGTTAGGTAAGCATAGTTATCTTCTGAGGACTTAAATGGTAGTTTAGTGAGCTAACAAAATGGGAACTGACAGTTTTCGTTTAACAATTATTTCAAATAGCAGGAAAATTAGTAAGAATAGTAAAGTAACACAACAGAGTCATCATTAAAACAAACACATCTTGTATATCATCCATCTGATAGCTGTCATCTAAGCTGAACGTGGAGACTATTTTACGTGTCTGTTTAGATGGCGGATCTTCTATATATGTTTACAGCTCTTTGGAATAATTGTTACTTTTTAATAGCTACGTGCTTATTCTTAAAATATAGATCCTCCATTCTTTTTATTTATTTGATGAAGTGCCTACCAATATTTTAGATATTCATAATATAGCCAGTTAAGATCACAAAACACACTGACATCATTATATATAATTTTATGAATAGCAAGATAAAATACTGCAATGAAAGAAACATAGCATTCACTCATCTGGTATACCTTTGTAGAATACATAAGGCTCTGAGACATTAAAGGGTCACTCTAAGCATCATGATCACTACAAGTCATTGTGGTGGTGGTGGTATGGGGCAAAGGATTTATATGAACTGTCCCAACATTTTTGTCACACTGTTTTTTGAATAGCTGCATGGTCCCCCTGACGTGGTCAAATTAATACCGAATTGAACTTCTGCATTAGCCATTCCAATTTTGGGTGCCATTGATGGACTGAGAACTCTGTTTAACACCATTCTATTTTTTTACTTCTTGTGGTTTATAGAAGCTGCATTAAGGTCCCATTCTGTTCATATTTCCTAACCTGGAGTGTAAATCAACACGTCATTCAAAGCACAACAACATTTTTGGGAGTTGTAATTCAGTTAGTTTGTTAATTCTTGTTTTCACAAGTAGAAATCCGATAACCGAAGTAGAAGTCCCAAAAGTCCCAAAAGTCCTGAGCAGAACTGATAACTGCACAATAAAGTGTGCAATCTGCTGGTCAGTCCACCTATACCTGTCAGTAGAGATATCCCAACATTTTGACTACTCAGACAAAATACTCTTGTTTAGCCAAGCTACTTCAACACTGCTATTGATGTAATGAATAAGGGTGTTCACAAAATAGTGAACTATAAAACTAAGTATTATTTTAAAAGTTTTTGGGGATTAGGTCATTTTGAACATTGTGTTAAGGCATTGTCTACAATACATTTACAAAAGAATGGGTCTGACCTAGACTGTACCTCTCTCATGTTACTTTGTCACACATATGGCAAAACATTTCTTGTGATATATAGGTAAACAAGCTTAATAAAAAGATTAACTTTATATACTTTCACAAAAAATAGCACTTTCCTTTCTATTAATTATATTTCCTAACACCTGTGCTTTTGTATTTTAAAATCATGCTTGTGCATTCAAAATCTACAAAGAAGTTCCTTCTGTTGTAAATATCTGCAAATCATCCTGCATGTGTTTGCTTGTTTATTGATAATAAAACTATTTACAGGGACAAAGACTAAAATATTAGTATTACTGCATTATGTAAACAAGATAGATATTGAGAAATATATTGCCATCTGGTGGCTGAAAATAATCCCACAATGATTTAAAAACACTTGGAAGGTTAACAACAATAATCAGATTTGTTTTATTGGATTAAAAGTGATTATTAAAAAAGTATGGTTTATTAGAATCTAGTCAATAGCTGCACACTAGTATAAAAATGGACTGGAGATTGACAAAACAAACTGTAAAATGCCTAACATCATCAGAAACAAAATGATAATCAGTGTTTCATTGACAGACTTGTGCACAGTGAGAAATGTCCATACTGCTGAACCCTTTCTTTTTACAAAGATAGAAACATTTTTGGGGTACCTGAAATTAAGCTGGATGTTGGTTTGACTCTGCCGAAAGTTGATCGAGAAACTGAATCAGGAGAACAAACCAAAAAGATGTAGAAATGGGCCAATCAGTGTGCTTCAAAATATAAACATAATATATACGTATTATTTAATATAATAATTACTATAATATATAATGTTCTATATATATTTTGCAGTACATTGATAGGAGCATTTTCCTGCCAATTGGTTCACAGATCAACTGAGAAAAAGGAACCATTAGAGGGAAAAACAGGAGGAGTAGTGAAAAAAACAACATCTATATTTACATATGATATATTTATTAAATATATCACATCTAAACATTTATGTTTTTTGATCATCCTGTTTTCCCCTCTGTTACTCACTTCCCACTTGAATAAAATCAACATTTAGTGACTGTCTCAGAGTTGTCTATCATCTTTTATTTTCAAATAATTTTTATTGAAAGATTTTGCAGATTTTACAAGTAATAAAAAAACAATATATTAGGGGAGGGGAAAGGAAGGGAAAACTTGGAAGTGGGAAAAAGGGTGTATCCATCCATTATAACGGTAAGTATGTTAATGTACAAGGCACTTAAGTTGAAAAACATTCCATACAAGTTATTAAAGGTTATATGTTTTTTTGACATCGGTTTCCCATTGATCCCAGTGGTATTTCAATTGTGCAAATATATGTGTGTTATTTCTATGTGATAATTCGGATGATTTGTTTTCTAGTGTTAGTGTTAGTACTTCTTTAACTGAGGGTGTGTTTTTAGATTTCCAATATCTAGGTAAGCATGTGGTTGCAGCTATCAGAATGTGGCCTACTATAATTCTATCAATTTTACTGATGGATTCAGGGAATTTTTTTAAATAGAGCCAGTTCAGATGTGAAGCTACCTATGTTACTGTTCACCTTAATAATTAAGTCATGTATCATTTTCCAATATCTATGTCAGTCTTGGGCAAAACCACCATATGTGGGCCATGTTGCCCAGTCCTCCGCAATCTCTCCAACACCTATCACTGTACTTATTATTCATATTATGCAATTTAGATGGGGCCAGATACCATTGATACAGAATTTTAAAGTGGTTTTCGACTATTAAAGCTTACAACCGCTACAGCGTTAGTTGCAAAGTAGTACTTTCTGAAATTAGGGACACCAATGCCCCCATGAAGTTTTTGGTGCTACAGGGATGTAAGCTTAATTGACATTTTTATGGAGGCAATTCTTCCTAACCACGATAACTCCATACCACCCCATCTCTCCATCTCCTTGTGTAGGTCCGGACATGCCCTCTTCAAGTTATGAATATGCATATTGGGTACATGTTTGCATAAATTAATTCCTAAATATTCCAGGTAATCCCTCCTCCAGTCGAACAGATATGATAGTCTTAATTCATCCATATCAGATTTATGCAAGTGGAAAGGTAGGGCTTGGGTCTTGGATACATTTAATTTATAATAAAACACTTCTCCAAACTGGAGTAGAATAGTATTGAGAGATTTCAGAGAGTCTTTTGGGTTTTTGACTGCTAGAATGACGTCATCTGCAAATAACCCTATTTTATGAGTGGATCCCTTGATATTAATTATAGAAAACAAAAAAATTCCCCTCGGTTGTAGATCCACAGAAATGTGGAATCCACGACTAGGGGAATCGGTCAGGATAGGTGGTACCGGCTCCACCCAGACTTGGGCATGAACCCTTAATAATAAAGTAAATAAAAATATGGAAAAAATACTAAGGTAGTTCCCCTTATACAGGAGAAACCACCCAGCCTGCCAGTAAAGTAAGCAAACACTGATATGAAGCCTAATACATCTCAAAATATGGAGTCCGACTGCTAGGAAAAGAATAGTTAAAGGAAGGGGAACCAAACGATACTTAGTGATATCAAATATTGATATAATGCATAAAAGAGTATCTCTAAATAGACAGTACAGAACTGTAACTTTATTAAACTGCTAAGTCAGAAAAAGATACAATAGCACCTAAGTAGCAAAGTAACAATTCAAATCCCTATGGTTACTTATTAAAGTGAATCTTTGGATATGAGAAAATGAACGTTTAGTGTTGAATGCTACTCCAAAAGAGCTTGCAAAAATAAGTATTAGGAGATAAATTTTCTCCGACAGCCAATGAGTGGGTGGTTTATTTGTTTGGAAATGACTGTGTACCAATATGTCTTTTAAGTTATTACCCCTTCTGGCTGTCAGGGATACATATGAAGGGAGGGCATCTCTGAGATGTACATCTTGTCTTAATAATGGCCAAAAGCGATTCATAATTACTTTAACTTGATCCCAACCGGCATCAAAGGTGGCAATACACCTTAGTTGTTTCTGGTCAGCTTCTTTTGGTATTGAGGGGAGAACCCCCTTTTCCCTTAGTAAATCTTCCTGTTCAGTGAGAAGGGCCCTATGATATGCCCTCTTTAGGCACTTGTTAGGGTACCCTTTGGACCTAAACATTTGACGCAACTCCCTTGCTTGTGTTTTGAAGTCTTCTAAATCAGAGCAATTACGTCTTAAACGTAGATATTGGCCTGTTGGTATTCCTCGTTTCTGCTGAATTGGGTGATGACTTTTCCAATTCAGGAGACTATTAGTGGCTGTACTTTTTCTGAAACCACCCACTCATTGGCTGTCGGAGAAAATAAAAGGCACCTATAAATGTGGCAGGTGCAAAGCATGTAGATACATAAACACCAATTCAAAAAATTTCAATGACAGCTCCAATACTGAACAATTTAAATCATCTTCTTTTTTCAACTGTAATTCGAAGGGAGTGATTTATTTAATCACTTGCCAATGTCACGCTATGTATGTCGGAAAAACTTTTAGACCATTCAAGAAACGGATTCTCGAACACATTAACTCAGTTAGAACAACTAGGAACATAGAAACATCTGTCTCCAGGCATGTGAAAACAGTCCATAATGGAGACATTAATGTCCTCAAATTTCAAGGTATCGAACTAATCAAACAGGATCAGAGAAAAGGCAATTGGGACCAACGCCTTAGGAGACGTGAATGCTATTGGATTTACCGTCTCAAAACCCTGTCTCCCAAAGGTCTTAATGAGGGTTTTTCATACTCTCCATTCATTTAGAAGTCTCTCTACACAATATCTTTCGCTACACACTTGTAAATAGCCTATTCATTCATCTTAGTTACCTTTTTTTATTAGTTTAAAGGATTTTCTTAACTATAGCATCACTTATCACTTCACCATTTATTATCTCAAGTTACCTTGCTGTAAATGTTTCTTTCCCCCCCCCTTATTGTTTTTGCATCTTTCATCGTCCACTGTGGGTAGAGTATTGATGGGTAAGTGTATTTCCCTTCATAAGGTCTGACTTTTAACCTCAGAAACTTTTGTACTAACGGTGTACAGGAAATGGGGAGAGATTACTTTCAGTTTGGAAGAGATATATGTGGACACATATATATATGTCTCTTCTAACCAATTGAGTGTTGCCCTTTAATCTTTTATACATCGAATAAGAGTTCCATCTACACACATAAGTACTAATCTATTTGTATTTGAGGCTTGATATAATGTACCAGTCGGGGTCTAAATTTTGGTAGATCGCTCCACATTTGAAATTGCTTATCTACAAGAGCGATATCTAACTTAAATATACCGGTACACTAACTATGCCCATTCATATTCACAAAGTGAAAAGTTTCTTTATTTACATGAAGGTTTCAAGTCTATGTATGACGCTGTTGATACTTAACTCCACCTACTTCATGCCCACGTGTATTTCGTATCCTACGTCATCATTGACGATGACATGACATCCCATGATTGGTTAACTGACATTTAAATACCGGGGGGGCTTTTTGGCGGTAACTTCTAACCCCTGACGAAGGAGTTCCGTACTCCGAAACGCGCGTCGGGTTTACGGAGGGGATTCCCTATCACTGCACTGAGGCATATCACGGTTTATCACTTATAATGCACTAAGGGAAACCCTCCCGTTATTTTCTCACTATGAGCACTGTTTGCTAACTATTTTCTTTTCCTTTACTATTTTGTCTGGAGTCCGTTCTCCATCGATAGGAAGATAGCATTTAATCGAGCCTTTCAGTTTAGAACACCCATGAAGGTGTTTATTAGCAGAAGTTAGGGTCTTATAATTAAACAGGGATAGAACTATTTTCTTGGATTGTATCCGTTTACTATATACTCTGTATACTCTGTATATGTTCTTCTTTTCTCTGTCACTATTAGACAACCCTTCCTTCGCACCACATCTGCATAGCTGTATTGGCTACATTTTTCCTCTATTTCATATATACGTGTCTGATATCGTTTTTACTTACAATTATATAGAGGAATCTTTCATTAATTAATGCTATCTAGGATTATTAGTTTCAAGTCCCTCTGGGAATAGAATTTAGAACGTTGCATTTATCTCCTAATACTTATTTTTGCAAGCTCTTTTGGAGTAGCATTCAACACTAAACGTTCATTTTCTCATATCCAAAGATTCACTTTAATAAGTAACCATAGGGATTTGAATTGTTACTTTGCTACTTAGGTGCTATTGTATCTTTTTCTGACTTAGCAGTTTAATAAAGTTACAGTTCTGTACTGTCTATTTAGAGATACTCTTTTATGCATTATATCAATATTTGATATCACTAAGTATCGTTTGGTTCCCCTTCCTTTAACTATTCTTTTCCTAGCAGTCGGACTCCATATTTTGAGATGTATTAGGCTTCATATCAGTGTTTGCTTACTTTACTGGCAGGCTGGGTGGTTTCTCCTGTATAAGGGGATCCCTTGATATTAATACCTGCGATTTCTGGGGTCGTCCTAATCAGTTTGGCCAGGGGTTCCATCGCCAGGACAAAGAGAATTGGAGATAAGGGGCAGCCTTGATGCGTCCCATTAGTTAGAGAAAACGTTCTGGATTGGCCAATACATGAGCTGTGGGTGTACTGTATAGTGCCTTTATCGCAGTAATAAAAGACTGTGGAATATCAAATCTGCTCAATGTCTTCCATAGATATCCCCAATGTACCCTGTCGAACGCCTTCTCTGCATCCAATGAAAGGAGCAGAGTAGGAGTTCTTGTTGAATTGATATGCTGAATAAAGTTAATGAACCATCTCGTTCCATCAGGTGCTTGTCTACCTTTCACGAATCCTACCTGGTCATTATTGATCAATAAAGGTATTCGGTTAGTAAATTGGTTCGCTAGTATCTTAGAATAAATTTTTGTGTTGTTATTAATAAGGGATATGGGCCTAAAATTAGAGCATCTGTCGGGAGTTTTACCCGGTTTTGGTGGCAATCTGTGCGGACAAAGACTCTCCTGGCCTCTTCCCCCTGGACTTATAGGAGTTGAGTAATTTGGACATATGAGGAATTAAAGTTTCTGCAAAGTTCTTATAGTATAAAATGGTGAATCCATCAGGACCAGGGGCCTTTCCAGATGGCATGAGCTTAATCGTCTCGGCTATCTCTGCTTCAGAGATAGCACGCTCTAATTTTTCCAAATTATCAGAAGACAGCCGAGGCAACGAAACCCTGTCTAAAAAAATATTAATAGTCACCTCAGACGGCTGGATGAGATTTACATCAGATTCCAAATTATAAAGTATACTATAATATTTGGCGAATTGATCACTAATCTTATTCAGGTGAAATATTTTTGTCCCTTGGTCATCTATTAAGTATGCAATTTTAGAATGGGCATTCACCTGCCAGAGTTTGGATGCCAGGAGAGTTGAGGCCTTGTTACCCTTTAAATAAAACACTTTCTTGAGGCGTCTCACCATGAGAGTAGTTCGATCCAAATTTATTTTGTGAATTTTTTATTTAATCTCCCCTATCATTGCTGACAGGGCTGAATTTATTTGCCTGATTTAGGTTGTACAGTTCTTTTTCCAAATTTCTTAAGTTGCTGTTATTTTTCATCTTCAAGTGAGACGCCCGAGAAATGAAATGGCCTCTCAACACAGCCTTGTGCGCATGGCATGTCACCTCGCCAGGAACCTCATGTGAAACATTTTCCAAAAAATAGTCATTCAGTATCCCTTCAGCTAGCGATCTATTTTCAGGATCATCTAATAAGTAATCACTCAGTTTCCAGTGCCTATTGGGGGAGAAAGAAACCATTTTGTCTATATGCAAAGTTATGGGAGCATGGTCAGACCAATTGATATCTAAAATATCAGATCTTGAGATGTGTGGTATGAGAGCGCCCTATATCAGAAACCCCAGCCTGGAATACATGTTCATGGATACTGAGTAAAAAGTAAAGTCTCTTTCATTCTCATGCATTAACCTCCATGAATCATACCGTCCACATTCAACCATATATTTTGAGCATTTCACAGCTAATCTATCACTATCTCTCCTATGAAGTTTATCCAAATTATCCCTTGCATTATCTAAGTCGCCATCCATAACGAAGTTCATATCTCCACACATCACCAAAGTCCCTTTCATGTTCTCATTCACCAAATCCATAATTTTCCTAAAGAAAGTAAGAAAGTAAGCTGACCCATGTTAGGAAAGTACACATTGACAATTGTATACCTAACATTGTTAACCTTACCAATCCATACTATGTACCTCCCATCATCATCCGTCATTATCTTTTCTGTAGAATTGGCCACATTCCTGCTAAAAAAAATGGAAGTACCTCTAGACTTAGTTTTGTAAGTGCAATAAAATTGGGAAGGGAATAACCATGTCATAAATTTGTACTCTTTTCCTTCCTTAAGATGAGTCTCTTGAATACAGACAATTTCTGATTTGTAGGATTTGACTTCTTTGAACAACAGTCGCCTCTTGTGAGTGGTGTTCAGGCCCCTCACATTAAATGACATGAGTTTAATGACCATGACTCAAATCAGAGTACACAGCCATTAAAAAGAAATTGTATAGAAATGTGGGAATCCGAAGGCCAGCGTCCCAAGAGGAGAGTTATGAAATCCAACAATCGTAATAACAAATACATTTGTTTAGACAAGAGTGAGCATGCTAAAACATTTGAAGCATAACATGTTAGCTTCTTGAATTGCTTACAGTGCATTAGTAAATGGATGGGATAAAAAGGAAAAATAAAAAATGGGGAATGATAAACTATGTTCTCCATCTCAGGGTATTAGGTCCCGGTTTGGAGGAGAGAAAACTGCCTGCGGCAAGGGGAAAATAATCAAAGCTTTAAAGAAAAATTTAACATTTACAGTGGTATGCAGAGAAGATCAATAAAGAATGGAGTCCCTCTAGTTCCGTGAACACATCGCTAATGAAGTCCGATATATGCTCAGTATGTCCCAGGCCTATATCAGAAATTAGTAATATACATTCAAAAACGTCACTATCCTATAGACATTTAACCAAGTGTTGATGCACAATAAAGAGCATAAAGAATGTGGAACCAAAAAATGAGGGAGCAAAAAAAAAAAAGGGAAAGAGAAAGAGAAAAAACTATTTGTAAGTAATAAAATGGATGTGATAAAACAACGTGGAGAAAGTAATAAATCCAAACCGGCAATATGTATGTTGGAGCTTTTGTGCCTTCAAAAAATTAAAAGAAAGTAGCTTCAAGTGTCATCCGCCCTACTTTTCTTGTGGGTGTGTCTTGGAGTAGACGGTGAGATTACGTGAGGTTGGTTTTGACGTCTGTTCATGGCATTAAGAAGATCCATCCCTTCCTCAGGAGAAGTGATTGTGAAATTTCTGCCATCCATATGAAAGAGTAATTTCACAGGGAATCCCCATCTGTAAAGAATCTCTCTTTGTCTCAGCTCTGTCGTGAAGGGTTGAAATTCTCTGCGGCGTCTCATAGTGTAGGCTGAGAAATCTTGGAAAACTTTGATATATTTATAATCCGCAGGGAGACCTGATTTGCGAATAGTGCTCAGGATTTCCTGTTTTATATGAAAAAAGTGTAATCTCACTATGGTGTCTTTTGGAGCTGTTGCAGGTTCATTGCCAGATTTAGGGAGTCTGTGGATATGATCCACTATTAGATCTAAATCAGTAGCTTTGGATAAAATCGTTTTAACCATTTTTTGGAAATAATGTATCAATTCCAAGGTGTCCACTTTATCAGGTATCCCCCTGATCCTCAAATTGTTACGCCTGCTCCTGTCTTCAGAATCTGCCATTTTTCCCGCTTGCAGGTTGACCTGTTTCTGAAGTTCCTTCACAGTGTTAACCAGATCTAAATGTGATTGTTCTTGCACCTGCATTCTGTATTCAACATCTTCTGTACGTTGACCAATGTTTTCTAAAACTCCGTACAGTGTCAAAATCTTTTCTAAAGTCATTCTTTAAACCCACTCTCAAATTTTGTATAAGTTGAATAATCATACCAGCAGAAGGTGGTAAATCCTCTGCCATTTCAAGTGGCATATTAGGATTGTAGGTCATGGTTTTGAATCCTGAAGAAGCCATCTTGGATGTGGCAGTTTCCATGTTAGAAGTGGTAGTGGCCATCTTGGTGGTGGCAGTGGTTACATGTACAGTGGTAGACATCTTGGGTGTGGTAAAATCATTACTAGAAGTCTCATTAGTAGCCATCTTGGTAGAGGCTTCATGCCTGATGTTTTGTTGCATAGAAGAATAATAAATGGAGTCTATTTCTTCCTCCAGTACATTACAGTCTATTAAATTGTCACCATCATCTACCAATTCTTTGTCTTTAGGGAGATGGAGGGAAAGACCCCCCCCCGTGGGTGCTCCTAGCCGTGAGGCCGAGGACCTCGACGGGGAGCGAGACCTCACGCCCCCTATACCCTCCTCTGTATCCTGGCCACTTTTGTATACCAGCGACCGGGCCGCTTTAATTATAGCGTGCGAGCGGCTATCAGCTTCTGTTAAGCTGCTCGCGGGAGATTGTCCATGGCCCTCCGAGCGTGCCGAGCGCCCAGAGTGCACTGAGCTGCCCTCAGATGTCGCGGCACTTGCAGCCGCGATCCCGCCGCTCTGAGAGTAATGCGAGTAGGTCGTGGCTGCGCTCCCATAAGAGCGGGTCTGAGTAACTGGGCGGGCGGGCGGGCGGGTGGGATAGTTTTCACCACTCCCACCAACATGGATTTCTGTGGCGAAATAAGCCACGGGCCAGTTTTGTTGACAGGTGAATGGGCCTGCAGGCCTTTACTCACCCCTGCAGCTCCAGCCTCCAGCTTTTGCAGTACAGGCAAGTTTTTTTCCATTTTTTTTTGTTTCTGCATTGTTGCCTGTTGTTCAGGTGTCTCTTTCTGTGTAAAATTCTCTGTCATCCAGGCTTAATAATTTATTTATTAAACATTTATGTCCCTTGCCTCAAGAGCTCCTCTAGAATGTGGCCATCTAAGATGGTGGCCAGACTCCGTTCCCTATCATCTTTTCTTCTCAGCAATCATCTCATTTTTGGGAAGTTCAGCATATGTTCAGGATTGCACAGTTTGATTAGTCTGCAATTCAGGTATATTTTTGTCTTTTGTCTTTTGAATTTGGATATTTGACCAATCCACCCAAATTCATCCAAATGTTTGTCAGAGCAGAGAGTCCAGTTTAGAGCATGTGTTAAGATTTGGATGGGATCACTGACTCGAGTGCATTACAAGGAGGGATGAATGGAGGGTCAAGTAGATGAGTGTGTAAGGAACATTCATAGATTTAAAGCAGCAATCTGGACTTTAGTGAGACAAATGAGGAGCACTTTGCAGACACCATTAAGAGAAATAATCAAGAAGTGGGCAAACATGTTAGCTGAGGCAATTCCAATGCTAGTAAGGGGAAATGCTATGTTTTTATGGAAGTGGAGAGTAAAAAAAAAAAGAGAGAGAAATATCTTGAGAACGATCTCCTAGAGATCAAAACGTTGCACTTTTCCAAATAATTCTGCTTTTAAAATTGATCCTTGAGTGCCTGGACCACAACATTTTTTTCAACTATATCCCCAGGGGTAGCTAACACCAGATCTGGTTGCACCAGGATTTCTTATAGGAGTGCGGAATTCCTCTTTTTTTGATTATATACTGAGAGTTAAAAAAAAAGTCATAGCCAAATAGAATACAAAGGTAGTGCATCTGCGGGGTAGAAGATAGCACCACTGGCCTTTGGAAACCAAAAACAATACATTGCACCAGGTTAGATAGATAGATAGATAGATAGATAGATAGATAAATAGGCAATGAAAGTGAGTTAAACAAGTTTCTGAGAACCTATATTTCCTTTAACAATATGTTTAATGTTTAGGTGAGTTATCCTTCCTAGGGCTACTCACTTTATTGGCTCTTATATTGTCCTTTGCATAATGTTTGTTTTATAATTTGTTTCCATTACTGTTTTTCTTGTGCAGTGTTTTGGGATTCCACAGGTGTAGGTGCTGAATGGCTTTTCATGACAATTAGACAACCAAAGTTGTAGTATCTTTCTTTTATATGGAAAAGCACTAGATGGTGAAGTTAAGTATTAGTCAACATTAGTCACTATTAGATCTTTCTCTGTGTGACTTTTGTTTAATCTTTTATAGGTTACTCCATGCTATATTATCCCATGGTTTGTAACTTTTCTATCATGATCCTGATCAATGATGTCATTCTTTCTGAATTTGCTTCACTTGCGTTACTTGTCTAATACGGATGCCACCCATGTATGTATTTGTGTATATGTGTGGCAAAGAACACGAACAGAATGGGATATGTTCTGCACATTATTTGAACCTAACATTAAAGAATTTTCAAAGACATTTTTATTATTTTTCAAATATATTTTATTAAAGAGATATTATTATAATAACAATAACTTTTACAATGAAAAATAAAATAACATATATGTTATACATAAAAAGAATAAATATCAATGTTTCCAGTCTTGAAACTGATTGATTATAAAGTGCATGAACTTGAACATGCACTTTATAATCAATTTTCATTGTGATAACATACTGGTATGAATAAACTATCCGATTAACTTGCAATGTTAATGAGTAAAACACTTCCAGCTTGAGGAATGTGAATTTTTTATTAAATATAAAATTGGATATGGTTTGTATGATTTCTGTTTTTGCAGAATACATCTATATATATCACTATAAAACTATATATTTATTATCTTTTAGGAGAAAGGCGATTCAGACAGTATCATCATGTAATCATGACAATAGTACACAAAACCCAACATTAATAATATTCCCAGAACCTTTTGTATACCTTCATTCCTGTCATTGAAAATACAATCTTTCTGCACAATCCGTATGAATCTTACATACACAGGTATAATTATGGGGAAATCTTTTTGTACTGAAATGATAGTTATTCCCTATAGTGGCATACAAGCAGAAAGAAATAGCAATTTTAAGCAGATAATCACAAACTTTTATAACATCAGACCAGTTCCTTAGAGAGATACTGTAATGGACTCAAAAGAATGTCTACGAGAAACGATTGCTAATGGCTCCATGAGAATTTACAGAAAGAACTGCAAATCCCAAATCTTTCTGGCATTTTAAAAAATAGTGGTGTGACCTTTTTTGCTGTTGTCTTTATTGATACCTTCAGAGGCTCTTGGGATATAATAAACAATATTGCTACATTATATGAAAAGGTTTTATTTAAACTGTCCATAGGGTAGGTATGGGTTATAGTGACAAAGATTACAAAGCCATTTAAGATAAGATATGGATGAACAAAATAAAGATAAAAGCATATAGGAAAAGTCTCAGATTGTGTGGGTGTGTGTGTGCACACGCGCACGCACAAGCACACTTATTCTGAATGATAAATTTTTTGTGTATAAGGATCCGCTAGATATGTTATCACATGTTAGATATATTTTTGACAGTCTCTTGTATAGAAAATATTGCATGCATTCAGGATGTAAGGATTGAGGTTTAATAACTGGCAGCATGCTAGTTGCTATGGAAATTCATGTTTCTTTAGGGAAATATGATTTCAAATATACCAGTATTATTTCTTGATTAGCTGTCTAACGAGCAAAGTTTGCTGTGAGCATTGATGATATGTCCATATAATGTATTATGTAAACCAATTGCATGTTTTTTCTTTTACATTTCTGCATTTTTTTTTTCACTTTAAAGATACCAATGTTACTATTAATAAACCATGTGTGTGAATTTCATTTGTTTATGTGCATGTTTGTGTAGTAATAATAAATTGTGTTAACCACATGCTGTATATAAAAATGTCCAGTGAAAACACCTCATCAAACTCCATGTGCTTCAAAATTCTACTTTAGAAAAGCTATATATCTGTGTTTGTTCCATTTTTGACTAGCATAACAGATGTCTATTGAAAGAAGTCACTTCTTGGCTATCCTTGACCAATGAAAATCATTTTTAAAGAAGTTAAAGCTACAACTAAGACACACTTTCTAAAAGGAACACTCCAAGCACCATAGCCACTACAGGTAATGATGCCAGAAGTCTCCTGGTGAACCCACATTGTAAGAAGTCATACCGTTTTAGAACCATTCTCACTTGGGATCTGCGAGGCATGGCTTCTTGTCTCCACTACAGCTCAGTGAGCGCTCTGCTATTGTAGGAATTAGCACAATAGCAGAGCATGATCAGCTGACATTGCTAGATCTTCACAGCAGGGCTTAGCTCAGGAGAACTTACAGGAGCATCTGTGTAGGACCTTATGGCTCTCACTGAACTAAAGAGGAGGCGGGCAGCGCCTTTCAGGTAAGAAGTCAGACTGTTTCAAAATGCTTGATTCTTTGTAATGGAGGAGTGCTAGGGCTCTCTTTGTTTCTATGATAACTACAGAACACTGTAGTGGTTATGGTGCCTGGAGTGTTACTTTAAAATGGCTTATCCACTGTAATGTGGTGTAATATGGCTGTTCACTTCCTGCACAAATATGAAAAATTCAAGCATTTTTCAAGCAGAGGATGGGTAGTATCTTGGAAAGGGGTTAGAGTTATTTCCCTCTAAGTCATGTATTCTGATTTAACCACTTAAGGATAATATATATATATATATATATATATATATATATAGTCCTTAAATATCATATACTAGCCAAAACTGTAAGCTCACAAGTTACCTAACTAAGCACATTGTATAAGAGCTTCAATGGCTAGATCTCAGCTCATGGGTAGGGCCCGTTCCATCTTTTGTATTGGTCTGTATTATTGTACGTTCTCTCCTAATTGTACATTGCTGCTGAATATGTTGCCACTTTATAAATGGCAGTAATAAATAAATTAAATTAAATAATTTCCTGCATTTTGAGAACTGACAGCTATATAGAATCCTGCCATTGTTAAATAAGTGGGAGATGTCATTTTGGTACAGGAATCGAATTTTATGATTACTTATTTTTTTTTGAATGGGCCTTGGTAAAAATACTAGATAATTGTTGATTAAATTAATAAAATCAAATAAAAATGCAGTCATTTGTCCTCACGAGGTTAAATGAATAAAGTTTTAATACAAATAATATTCCCGTATACGCACATTGTGATGTAATTTATGATACAAATTGCTTATAGGATCCAGGTCTACCTTCATTTTGTTTTCTACAGAAGCTACTGTGACTTAGAAAATAGCTGTAAATAACTGTTAGATAACATACAGTGTTTTTGCATGTTTCCAGCAAAATTATGTACTGCTCAAGTCTGAAGAGAATTATTTTTGTATTATTTTGTTATATAAATTTGTTGCATGACCTATTTTGTGCCATTTCCCTTTATTCTTGTATATTGTTCATACAGCAGATTCTTCTGTCAGAAAAGCTAATTTTTAATAAATTGAGTTAAAGAAATGATGGATTTAGACATCCTGAACAGATGTGTTTTGAAAGGAAGTGTTTATTGAATAACATGGATGGTAACTATTTTAGTACCATATGGGTGTGCAGGAAACTGAGTTTTTAAACCAGACTAGCATTTAAGGGGTTAAAGCCAGGATGTGGTGGTATATTCATGTTATAGGCATTCTTTCGCATACCTAGTTTATTCATATGCCTGGAGAATAGTAAATCTAGAATCAGCAAAATTATCTTTATAAATGTAACAGATTGGAAATAGAAACTCATATTCCCTTTTTGCTTGATAGAATGTCTATGGGTGCATTAAAAAAAACTGCTTACTTCATGTCTAATTATAAAGTACTAAATAGCTCATGTATAGGTAATTATGCTGTGCATAGGTAATTGTAAAGAGGTTAAATGGTATTGTGTAAAATAAGTATTTCTCTCAATCTGCAAATTGATTTGTAGGAATATATTTTATGCTTCATTAAAAAAAAACAAAAAAACAACAACATAAAGGGTTCGTAATGAATAGGGTTTATTCACGAAGGCCAAATGGTTGTAAAAAAATAATAATAATAATAATCCAAAATATAATCTAAAATAGTCAAGCTGGTAAATTTGAGAATAATTCCAAATTAGCTTCTTTTTTTTCCCCTAAATTTGGCAACTTGGTTTGAAAGGTATATGCCAGGCACAAATACTACTTTAATTCATTTTATAGGTTTTGGCCTCAATAATATGATGCATGTTTTGCACTCTCAAATTTAATATTTTTTGCATAACATGAATAAATGTTATACAGAATGCAGCACCATAATATTGCCTCTTTAGCCACACCCCTCCACTCCAGAAAAACACTTCCTTATCAAATGTACTCACAGAGATCAGCCACTGACAGTACTGAATGATCTGAATTACAAAGTAACCTGTATTATAAGAAGAGGACCATAAGTAAAAGATATAGTAAGGGAATACCTGTCTGTAGTTTTTATATCTGTCTGCAACCAGGTTGTGAACGAAAATCACTCACTGCTGTTGGGGCTAAGATTGTGTGCATACGTTTTATAAGGAAGTGTTCTTTCCTTCATTAATGGGATGTGCCGATGGAGGCAGGCTTATGGTGCTGCATTTTGCAATTGTGCAATTGTGCAAAACTGTAGAGATTTAAGAATGCAAAAAAAATAAAATAAAATTAGGCCAAAATCTATCAAATGCTTTAAAGTTGTGTTGATGCCCAGAGTGTCACTTTAAGCTCAGGTTGGTGTTTAGGAAATAAACTCCAATTAGTTTTGATACATAATGCCCCTCTTATACTCTGTCTGCAAAGTGATATGAAACGTACTCTGAGCAATTGAGATTACGGTATCTCAAGTTCTTTTATTAATCAGTTGCTGGAAACAAGGGCAAGAATTGAGTAAAATAATTAAAGGAAAAAAACAGACCCTGCTAAACCTGCAGTCATCCATGGGGCTGACTCTCTATACCATATACCATAAGGAAAAAAATAATAGCTATGTCCTTGTGGACATATTACTAACCAGAGGGTAAAAAGTGTGGGTCTTATCATGCACAAACCCCTGCATGGTGACGTGAAAGTAAGTAAAAACAAGCTGAGAGTACAAACATCCATCACATTTTCCTTATCCTAGAGGTTACGCAAGGCAAAGGAATATGTTACACACGTCTATTTATTTTTTTTATTTTTTTTATCATTTGCAAAAACATTTAGGTAAAAAGGTTGAGGCTCTGTATTGGATAATTTATTGTGCATGATATTAAATAGGATCTGAATTAATTGCAGGAAATTATATATTTTTTGATGTACATCAAGTATGAAAAACAGATAAAGATTATGGTCAATAACCTGTTTATTGTGGAAATAATCTGATAGTATTTATGTAATGCAGTTTCTAAAAATGTCACTGGAACATATTTAAGGATGTATGTGAGAAGAATAATGTCCTATATGCAGTAAATACATGGACACAAATTATCTGTACAATTGTAGCATACAATGCATCATTGCAGAGTGTTTAACTCTCACTCTCCCCTCCTCCTCTTTGGTTGCAAGAACGCAAACATGAATTTTAATCTACAAACGTTGCAGCTAAAAGATTCAGAAGTGAGAGGTGTGAGAACCTTCAATTTACAGTCTTTCTGCAAAGATGAAAAACAGAATGGTGCTTTGGCAAAGAAATCAATTTATTTGCCATTTGAAAAGCAGGATAGGAAAATAGGAGAAGAAAAAATAAATGGGTGATTAATGGGCAAACTTTCATATTTTATAGGCTATATTGCCAGAGTATGTATTTCCCTATGAGCCATCACTCTTATTGTGAGATGAAGTCAAAAGTCAGGTCCATATCCAAATACAGATGTCAGGCAAAAGTATAATTTGCCTATCTGTCAGTCTGTCTCAAAAGTAACAGGCGTGCTTTACTAAGCAGAAATTAGCCTACTACTGAACATAGTTAATGCAGAGCTCTGATTAAGTCCTTCATATAATTCTGTGAAGGATAGCCATGATAGCCTATTTTTCTTTTTAACATTTGAGTCAATGCTGCCACATTTCAGCAACTTTAGTATGTTTGAGTTCT
This sequence comes from Pelobates cultripes, assembly GCA_933207985.1. Lineage (NCBI taxonomy): Eukaryota > Metazoa > Chordata > Amphibia > Anura > Pelobatidae > Pelobates > Pelobates cultripes. The sequence goes on along the minus strand of OW240912.1, from coordinate 97,827,211 downwards.
CAAATTACTAGATATCTTTGAGTTTCAAGAATTAACCACACAGAGCATATATGTACAGTTCTGCTACAGCTAAATGGTGGGTTGAATGGAATCTCTGCTACTTAACACAGAATGGAGCAGTATAATCTAAAGTGAGGATTTATCAAAGTTTTGCTTTCTAAAAAGTGGTGGTAAACTCTTAAAGAAAGAGTTTCAAATAGACTGAGCTTGCTGGTTCCATTGGTTTCAATGGTGATTTTTAGTACTTTGGACCACATTTTAGAACAGAAAACATTGGTAAATCTCCCCTTTGGCAAAGATTTCTGTCCATCCAGGAATTGTCACCTTCCTTCTATAAATAAAAATAGTAGACGGTTCTATGCTAAATTAAAAAAAAGGGAATAAATATTAGACTTGTGCACGGCAGAAAAATTTTGTTGAGCTGTTTTTTCCTAAAATGAAATTTACTTACGACACTCACTCATTTCACAGTTCTGTTTGACGGAATATCGTCCATATAAAATATTCTTCTAACTATTTAGATGACCAGAAAGGGAGTGAATGTGAGCCAGTACATGTGGTGCAAAATATTTTGTATGGTTTGACTCCATAAATGAAGATTGAGGAAGCATGTTGTCCATGTCTGCTGCAGACACGCTGGTTAATGATGAGACCAATACGGGATAAGCAATTCTGGCTGCAGCAGCTGCAAGGGAAAAGCTTGTCTCACTTTAATGCCACAATGTCACAGCCTTTCCTTTGTTTCTTTTTAATTATCAATATCTGCCCTGCATGGATTCTCTAAGGAGGAGACAGCCAGATGAATTTAGGTTAGATCAAAGGTTAGAGCAGAGCAATGAAGTGAAGTGATCACAGGAAGTGATTTCTTCAAAGAGTTCTTGTACCTCTTCTTTGGTGATCCTCTATTGCGATGCCCAGTGACGAGTTCACTGTACAGCACAACCTTAGGTCGGTAATAAACTTCCATCCTGGAGACATGCCCTTCCCAGTAAAGTTACGACTTCAAAAGCATTGCCTTGATGCTGGTGGTCTCTGATTGATTTTGCCAATCTGCTATCTATCTCTTTGTTTGAAGAGATGATGCACCCAAGGTAGCTGAACTGATGGACTGTCTTCAGCTCTGATTCATCAGTGTTGATGCAGGGGTGATGGTAAACTTCATGAGCTGCAGGACTAGTAAAGGATTTCTGTCTTCTTCAGGCCGACTAGTAATCCAAAGAGCTCAGCAGCAACTGTGAAGCAGGGACATTATTCTCTGCAGGACTGTCACTGTGCGAGAAACAAGAGCAGGCTTAGGGGGAGATTTACAAAAAGTTTTCAATTCTAAAAAATGGTCTAAAGTACTAAAAGTGGGGCAATCACCATAGAAACCAATGAACCAGTAAGCATTTTCTACTGATGATTCCACCCTCAAAAAAAAAACACTTTTATTATATCCTCTCCTTAGAATATATCGCTCCATTCTGTCTACAATATTGGGCTAAATTTGGATGAATTGCAAATCGGCTAAAACTGAAGGCACAAGTCTAATGTATATCCATTTTCCCATTGGTGCTTACTGATTCTCTATATTATTAAATAAGCTCAACTAAATTTAATGTTAGGGCTTCTTTTAATATACGCTACAAAAGATCACTAAATCCTCATCACACATTTTTTTCAGATATGTATAAATATTGTATTAGTTACTTAATTTAAAATCTGCAGTTAATTTTACTCTGAAAATATGTCAAACAAACAATTATCCTTAAATTATTTTCCTAAATATTATCTAAAAAAATCATTTTTTTAAAACCCACCTCACTAATGTATGATTAGCATAAAGAAGCATAAAAAAGAATGCTACACAAAAACTGCATGTAATTAATCTTACAACGGCTACCTAAAAGTAAGCGTGATGCATATAATTATTTTAAAAAAAAACATAATTCTGCTTGCTGTTTTGGAAAATGTATATCTTATTCTATTTCCACAGATTCTATATTCTTTCATTCACAAAGACAATTATTTGATCAATAGTATAATAAATTATGACAAAGTACTGAATTTGTAAGATGAATATGCCTTTAGTCAGTCTTAGAATTTTATTGAAATGATCCTGATGTTTAACTCATTTTCTGAGGCTATCAGGTGTACTGGTGCAAAACAGGCAATTGTGTCAAAACCATTTATGTACGGAGTTGGATTATCTGGTTTTAATGGTTGCATTATTACAATGGAGGTATACAGTGATTTTCTTCATTTGATGTTTTGTGTGTGTTAAATAGTGTTGAAAGCTTTAACCCCTTAAGGACCAAACTTCTGGAATAAAAGGGAATTATGACATGTCACACATGTCATGTGTCCTTAAGGGGTTAAAGAAATCATGTTTGTTCAATTATTTGTTAACCTGACTGATTCTCATGTACATGATGATGACAGCTGTACACAAGATACAATAGATGTAAAATAGACATGTAGGAGCTCAGTTACAATTTGTGCCAGTACTTTATTATTTTAAAATTCTGCGCATTTCTTTTTTATTAGTAACATGACTATTAATGATATCTTCAGTTACTCAGTTTTTAAATTACACTTTTAAAATGTGTGTATTTAATTCATTCTTCATTTTAGAGATGGAGTTAGCTAAAAAACAGTTTTCTAAATGTAGGTTAAGAAAGCAGTGTAGGAAAAAATGTTTATGCCTTATTTTTAGTTTAGTTTTGTTTAGTTTTTTTTTGCCTAAAGACACCTCCAGTGGCAGTCACTCAGACGGCCACTAAAGTTGCTTTCTGTTGTGCAGCACTGACAGCCAGCAGTGACATTCAGCATGTCAAGACTCTGTATAGATATGCTGAACTTTCCCTTATAGAAATGTATTGATTAAATGCATCTCTATGAGGAGATGCTGATTAGCTAGCGTGGCATTTGTCTCACCCACCCGCCTCACCTCCTTGGCTGAGATAATCAGAATTGATAATCTCAGTGAATCCAATGCTCTCCCATGTAAATGCATTGGATTGGCTGAGTGTGTCAGTTCTGATGATCTCAGCCAAGAAGGCAGATTGGGGACAGGGCCAGCACTGCCAGACGCATGTGGCGCTGGAATAAAGGTGAGCTCTTATCCTATTTAAGTGGGGTGGCCACCTAAATAGTGTTTTTAACACTATAGAGTCAGGAATACATAGTTAAATAGTTACATAGGCTGAAAAGAGACATGTGCCCATCAATTTCAGCCTTCCTAAACAAACATGCTGATGTAGTGTTCCTTTAACTATTTAGATAATATCATACTAAATATTTCAGGAGGAATATATGGTAATATACACATGTGATTATTCACTAAAAAGAAATGGGGAAAAACTAACACAGGAAATGCATAGTTAAGGCCAAAAGTTGCCTGACTGGGAAAAGTATCCTATTCAGCTACATTATATTTCCTATTTTGCTGCTTTGGCTTAAACTTTCCCTTGTCAGTACTCCACAATTCCTGAATTACTGAAGGCAAAGCAAGGCTTCACAACTGAAAACTTTTTTTTATTTTTTATGTAATAGTCAAATAAATTATCTCAAAGCTGTGGCAGATCCAGAGCCTTATCTCAGGAGGGGACTCATAGATTAAAGAAACAATCCAGGCACAATAACCACTAAAGCTCTCTGTACTGTTGCCCTCCTAGAGTAAATAGTCAAAGTGTTTAAGAACAGTTTGACAATTTACCTGGGGTCTGCCAGGATAGGGGCTGTACTAGGAGATAGGGCATCTAGTAATGTGTGTGCGTGTGTGTGTGTGTGAGTAGGCTGTGTGTGTGTGTGTGTGTGTGTATGGGAGGCACTGAGTGTGTGAGGGATGCAGGGTGGGTATGGGAGGCAATGTGTGTGAGGGGTGCAGAGAGTGTGTGTACGGGAGACAGTGCATGTGCAAAAGGTGCAGTGTGTGTATGTGGGACAGTGTGTGTATGGGGGTGCAGTGGGAGCACTGTATGTAGGAGGGGCAGTGTATGTCTGTGTGAGGGGTGTAGTGTGTGCATGGGAGTGCAGTGAGTATATGTGGGGGTACAATGTGTGTATGGGAGTGCAGGCTAGAGCTCCAGGGTCTCCTCTCCTTTCTGTGCCGGCTGCCCAGCAATGTGCCTGTGGACCGGTGAGGGAGATCTGTGATCTCCCCTCCGGTCCGTGAAGGCACTTAGCAGGCTGGTGCTTGGATAGCACTGGCCCTGCAGGAGACAGCATCGGCTCTCGGGGGGGTGGGACAATTGCCCTGTTGCCCCCCCCAGATCCGCCACTGCCTGAAAGTCAAACTACTGAAAGCCAAAGTACTGTAACTTTGTCTCTCTGGAAACTCCTTGAACTGCCTGAACATTTTGTCATACATGTGCAACAGATGGAACAACACAAGAACAATACTTTTTAAAATACCTTATGCATATTTATGGATTTTTTACATCATTTTATTTAAGTGGGTTTTTCATGAACTATGTTTTGCTAGGTTTTTGCATTGCTTTGATAATACTGCATAATGATTTTGAAGATTTAGAATGGGACCAGAGTATAAGGTTAATTTCAAGCTGTTGTTTCACTGCATCTTCTGTAAAGAAATGTTTGTGCCAAAATGGCCACCCAAATCTAGAGAATATATTTAACTATAATGGCTAGCTGGAACTTTGCTGCTTTACAGTAACTCCTAAAGCTTGAGATGCAGTAAGGGGTAAAATTAAAGACAGATATACTTTGATTTAAACAAAAAGACATCAATTAAAAGTCTGTTGTCAAAACTCAATAATTATATTGCATAGCAGCTTGCATACAGACCCAAAGTGAATAGCTAAATTAATATCAGTTAACTTATTCATTATCAAGTGGTTTGCGACAAAACACTACAAGAATCAAGTATTTTTGTTGTGCTGGAAACATATTCAAATCTATCTTTTATTTCAGTATGCATAGATAGCGCATTATTTAAAGGGACACAAATCGCTAATTAGCAGATGCTTTTTTTTTTTTTAAAGGTTATAAATAAAAATACCTGGCAAAAGCTGCAGATCTGCTGACCGAAGCGTTTGCAAGCCATGCCCTTTTTCTCTAGCCAAGACTTTTTGCAGCTGTCCACTCACAGACGTCTAAATGTAGCTCAATGAGAAGTCTCTGCTAAACAGGTGCTCCGGGCAATTGCCTGCCTCTTGAGTTTAGCTCCACTGGGATAAACTATCAGGAAGTAACAGGGCTGGTTGTCTGATTGACAGCCAAGAGGTGCAACAAGGTTAATTTAGAAAAGTGCTGATTTCTATTAAAATCTACACATTTTTAAAATGAAAAAAAGAGGACACAATCTTTACACACTTCAGCAAGCTTTAATGTTTTATTTATAGTTACCTTTAATGGAAACAGAACCCAAAAAAATTGGTTTGTTAGGAAAACAATAAAGAATTAATAATAATAGTTACAGATTAGAAAATCCTAAACAAATGCATTATCCCATATATTCTCTGTGGCAGATCTCTCTGCCTTTGGATTATTATTTAAAACCTGATTTGTTCGTTTATTGCTGGCTGTTTGTATGTTTTCTGTTTGCATTCACCCAAATACGAACAAACTACCGAATGGCAGGCCACCCAGCAGGGAAGTGTGCTGGTCGTTAACCTTTCTGCCCTCATTAACATTGTGGTTAACCGGCAACACTTTCAACTCCTGAACGGTCGGCTGGGTGGTCGTCGTTCGTATAAACGAACACGTGGCGGCAGCCATCTTGGACAGTCGACCGCCCAGTGGTGTTCGTCGACAAACTCATCGAACTGATTTTGGACAATGCTTCCCACAAACACCGCTGAAATCAACGATCATCCATCACTCTGTTCCAAATTCATACGAAGGATGTGCTGTTAGGTAAATTGACAATGCACGAACGGATCATTACCAGATAGTAGACCCAGGGAGCTCATTCATTTAGTCGAATGCACAATGTACAAGACTTTAACTCCATGGTGATTGAACTATATGTATGGGATCTGAGCGCTGTTCGGTTATATTGAGCGCTCAGACCTAAGCTATCTGGGGATACGTTGAATGTGGTGGTTCCGTTGGGTATATTTGGAAATATGTATTTTTATGTGTTTTACCAGTATTGTAAAATGGAGGATATACTCTAGGTCTAGAGGTAATTGAGTTACTTCAAGCACTTAATCCAATTATCTCCAGGATAGAGAGGAGGAGTTGTACTGTTCTTGTGGGAGTATTTCTATACTGTAAATGCATGTGATTGGCTAATGTAAAAAGTGTCTCAGTCTTCCACAAGGTCCCTATGGGAGTGTCCCTTAATGGAAGACCTGCATAAAAGGCTGACATATAGCCCCCATTAAACAGATCCTGCTTGACCCTCAATACAGAGCCTTGTCTCGTACTTGGGGGGGATTATTCGTATGATTCCTGTTCAGCGCTTTGGAGTGTTTGGTAGCTGACTTCACGTTCGGGAAAAAGAACAGCTTGTTTGTGTGTCTTTGAGTGTCTGTGTGTATGTGCATCTATGCAGAGGTGTAACTAGAAACCATGGGGCCCAGGTGCGAAAATTGCCCTGCCCACCCACCCCTGTATGTCTACCCCACCACCACCCTCCCCCCAAACATCTACCGATCCCCCTTCCATACATTTCCCCATCTCCCCACACATGCAAACAGATACACACACATACATACAGACACATACATACAAACACATACACACGAAAACACACACATACACACACAGAGACACATAGATGCAGATACAGACAGACATACACACACATACATACAGACAGACATACACACACGTACATACAGACAGACACACAGACACACATATACATACATACAAACACACACAGACATACATACAGACACACAGACAGACACACACACACATACAGAGACACACATACATACCAACACACAAACAGACATACACATACATACATACAGACAGACATACAGACATACATACAGACACAGAGACAGACATACACACACATACAGACAGACAGACACACATACATACAGAAACACAGACAGACATACACAAACATACAGACACACAGACAGACATATACACAAACATATGCATACAGACAGAGACACATACATACATACAGACAGACAGACAGACAGACATACACACACATACATACAGACATACATACACACAGACAGACATACACACATACATACATACAGACACATACATACAGATAAACAGACAGACATACACACACACACATACAGACAGACATGCATACACACCGACAGACATACACACAGACAGACATACACACATACAAACATATAGACACACAGACAGTCATACACACAGACAGACATACACACATACATACAGACAGACACACAGACAGATATACACCCACATACATACATACATACATACAGACACAGACAGACATACACACAAACAGACATGCACACACATACAGAGATTCATACAGACACACATACCTTTCCCTGGGGTCAAGTGGCTCAGCCTGATGGGAATCAGAGTTCCCACTCTGACTCCCTCCTCTTCTTCCTCTCCTTCCCGCGGCTCCCGGTGGTTGCTGGGAGGAAGTGACCGGGGCAGTCACTTCCTCCCAGCGTCTGACATCATCAGAGGGGGCCCAGTCGTGCTGTTAAAGCACTGACAAGCCCCCTGGAAATTAATAGCATTGGGTGGCCCTAACAGCATACACCCGATGGGCCCCTTCCATGCAGCCCCAGTGGTTACACCCTGGAGTGACCGACCGCATCGCAGCGGTAGTTCCGCCACTGCATCTATGACTGTATATGCAATGTTTATCTATGTGTGTAAATAATTTATGTGGTTGTGTGTATGGGGAAGACTGCTTATGGTCTTGATGTGTGCATTGTGTTTATGGTGAGTTGGTGTGATTTGTGTGTGAGCATGACTGTATGTGTTTGAGGATCACTGTCTATTGAGGAAGTGACTGTGACAGGATGAGTGTAACAGGGTGAGATTTGGTGGTTACTGTGACATGATGAATGGGGGGCTTGGTGCCTTTGGAAAGTTGAATGTGTGTAGAGCAACTGGATAAGTGACTGTTGCAGGGTAGATTTTGGGTGAGGTGACCATGATAAGGTGGGGTGAGTGTGGGAAGGTTACTATGTATAAGGCTGAGTGTGTGAGAAGGTGACTATGTATGGGGGTGTTAAGTGTTGGGGGTGACTTTGTGTAGGACTTTGTATCTGTATCCAGGGAGAGCATTGCTGGTCCATGTAATTGCAGCACTGCTCAGCAGAGCCGGTACTAAAATGGTAGCACCACCTCTGCTGTCAGGGCAGCAATTTAAAATAATATTTGTTTGCAATACAAATGTATTTTGCAACTGTAAAAATTTTCTGTACTCAATTGTCTTACTGAAGACAAACATATCACAATAACTAGTGAGCTAATCTAACAGCGTTCAAATCTAAAGTTAAATTAACTGAACTGGAAAAAAAAAAAACATAAGTCAGCTATGCTTCACGTTGGCTACTGTGACCATAAATTTGAAATTCACTTAGAATTTTTAATTTAGTAAACAACTCTGTTAGTGAATTTCACTAGTCGTATTTCTTGTTTGTGTGTGAGGGGTAAAAATGTTTAGAGTTAATCACTCTTTGGGCCTCTACTGTCTGAGACGTTGAGCATGACATCTGCATACAAACGGAAATTTCCTGCACGACAAGCCATTTAACAGTAAATAATAATTCCCATATGTGTTGTCAATCATTATAAATAATTAATTAGTCCCTGTATGGTGTTTTAAAAAGTGTCACTCTCTTCTAAAATATGTTCTGAATTTGTTTTATATAGGAAATTTTTAATTGCAGTACTTATTTTGTTTATTCTTCAAACAGAATGACAATGTTGTAGATAGACAGGAGGATGGCTGGATGGATGGATGGCGGGCGGACAGACAGGCAACTAGATAGATAGATAGATAGATAGATAGTGAGAGATAGACAGACAGACAGACAGACAGACAGACAGTATAAAGTGCAGTAACATGTTAAAAAGAAAATAAACAAACAATAATACACTTAATTCAAAGGTTCTTGGTTCACATATTTAACTTGTGTATATAAACGCCCTGGTGGAGATGAAACAAATAATTTATTTTGGCAAAATATATGAAATTGTATTGTTCACCATCAGCTCTGTATAAATGCATGTTAAGTACTTATGAAATAAACTAATCTTGTACTTATAGTCAAATAGGTATAAATTATACTTTCCACCACTTAAAATAGAAAATATTAGATCTTGTTTGTAAAACCTATTTTAAACAATGAAATAACAAAGTTACTGGGAAGTTTATGTGTATTTGGAAAATGTAAATTATTCTTATTTTAAAGTTACACTTAAGCACCATAGCCATTACAGTGTGCTGTAGCAGCTATGATATCAGGACTCAATCAGATGAATTGCAATCATGGCAATGTTAATAATGTATTGTTCTCCTAGTGTGTCTTTATAATAAAATTTGAAATAATCTATTACTTAATTGCAATTCTATCTAAACAAAGTGCTAGCCAAATTCCAGCCAGATGTATTAAGAGGCTGTTCGTAGATATGTTTTTTATTTACTGTGTCTCACCACTATGACATTGGCATTATATTAAGGGCCACAAATATAAAGTGTCTGAGTCTTATGGCAAGGTGATGGTATATGCAAATGCCGTGTCCATCCCAGTTTCATTAGATCTATTTCTCTAACTCGATACTACATTTGCCTTTTAGAAAGTTTATGTGCACTAAATATTTTGAGCTGGGTGGTCTTAGCAGAGTAAATGTTTGTGCACTCTACTTATTGAATACAAAGTCCTCCGTTGATATCCCCATGAAACATAATATTCAGTAAGCAGAGTAAACCCTTAATTTGCCAAGACAATCCAGCCCTTTTAGGGTTTTTAACTAATGTGAGAATTGTTGAGATTTTAAAGGGAATCCAAAGTGAATTTCAAATTTAATGCCAACATAGCCAACCTGGAAGCTGAAATGACTTGGAATCCTTCTCCAATTTGGCTTTCGTCTTTAAAATTGACTTGGAATTCCTGAAAATTTTCACTTTAGTTTATATTTATGTTAATATTTATAACAAGCCATATTATTTGAGTATTGTGTTGTTTCTCACTTAATGATGTGAAGTGCCCTAATAGTACATTAGCTTTTTTTGTATTTGTTAGAAATAAGTGGAATATTTTTGTTTCTATGATTGCCGCTTGATACACAAACAGAGCGCCTTATATTGATTTCACTTCTTGTTTTTTGCTTTACTTATTTTGTTGTGTTTCAACTAAAAAAAATAAGCACTTCAGGAATAAAATAAAATCTTTGCTATCTTTGGGTTAAAATATAAAATGAAATGATGTACATTATTTTGCCACTGTCCTGCTATATATAATCATTCAATCCATGACTGTAGAATGAACAATATAGAGAAAAACACGTTTCTATGACTCAATAAAAAGGTTTCATCGAAGTACTCATTCAGAGGACTTTACAAAAAAAAAAGCCAAATTGCTCCAGATCCTGCAAGGAACAGTTTAAAAGTCAAAAGTTAAATGAAAACCAGAATTGTTTACTGAAAACAGGGCAAGAGAAAACAAGTGATCTCAACACTCAGTTTGGTAGAATGCTTTATCAATAGTTAGATGCATTGTCACAGTTAGATGCATTTTTCAAGACCAAACAGTTAAATATGTCACTTCTTTGAATGAATGGTCCAGCAGCTTTAAAAAATAATATACAGCTTCAGAAATAAGCACATGCCTCATTATTTTATACACTTCTGTAAGTCTATGTCCTTGAAGGAAACTGTAATTTGTAAAAAATATGTTCCGGATTATATAACAATGACTACTGTCCTGGTGATGTCCTACTAATATTGGTATAAGGATCCGTAAATTATTTGCTGCTTGAAACCAATGATATAAACATCTTCTGGTTAGGGTCATGCAGCATTTTCAGGTTTATGGCCTCCCAGAGTAACCTCTATTTCACATACCTGTCTCTTGCATTTATAAAGGGTAGCACTCCACTCTCTCCTCCAGTTCTGCTTTACGCCTACCTTTCTTGGTTGCTATCCCCTGTCCTATTGTGTTTTGTACTCCACCTCCTGTAGTAGATTATTATTATTTTATTATTTATATAGCGCCAACAAATTCCGTAACGCTGACTATAAGCTTGTTGTTTTGAGTAGGGTCCTTATCAACCTGTTGTTCCTGTAACATTATGTAATTGTCTAATTTCTTGTTAAATTTTCCCCTTTCATTAAATAGTAAAGTGCTGCAGAATCTGTCGACGCTGTTTATATACCAATATTAATAATTACCTAACATTATTTGGAATAAAAATGCAATGGGAAAATTAAAGGACCACTATAGTGCCAGGAAAACATACTTGGCTGGATGGCGAGGAAAGGGGTTAAACTTACCTTTTTTCTAGCTCTCCAATCCTCCTCCTGGGCTGAATGCGCAATCAATGAGACAGCCACCAGAGGATTTGGAGGCTGGATTAACCCATTTATAAACATAGCAGTTTCTTTTCAATAAATTATCTGGAAAGTTACATTAAATTGTCATAGCTAAAGTGGAATGAAAACGCTGTGAAGACCAGAAGCAGCACAGGTGCCTGGGGAGGCCCAAGTATGTGTCATATAATTCACAAACAGTTTGACCCCTTATCAGGGAATTTTGAAACTTTAACAACTCATTGGGCTTTAGTGATTATGATGAATAGAATGCGCCTCTAAAGAGGACCTAGAGTCCTGAAAATAACAGTGGTTACTTCAAAACTACAGGTTTACCATGTGTGGCCAATTACTGCTTTCCTACAATCAAATGACAGCCACTGTCTAAAAGACAGCAGTGTTTTAAAATGACAGGACCACTGCACCCAGACCACTTTATTGAAATTAAGTGTTCGGGCTGACATTAGTGGTCCTTTAAATTTAGGTATAGCAAATTGCCCAAGCATAAAGTTACCATTAGTGAGGTAAAATTCTAAACTACTATGGCACTCAACGAGATACAATTAAATAAAAAAAATTGATACTTTAGATGTTGACAGCAAAAAAATTCAGCTCAGCCAAACTATTTTTCCAAAAATATAAATTGTTTTGAGAAACCAGAATGTCATTTCAGCTCAACAGAATTTCAGTACCGAAAGTCAAAAAAAAATAAAACAGGTCCTTTCCCCCTAAGAAACCAATTGAGGGAAAAACAGGAGGAGAAGCATCAAAGAAGAAAAATGCTATTTATATTTTATATATTTAGTAAGTATATAATATTATAAATATCAATGTTTTACTGCTCCTCTTTTTCCCCCTCTATTGCTCACTTATCACTTTATCTGTGAATAAAATCAACATTTAGTGATTGCCCCCTAGCCTCCAATAATCTTTTTTTCTCATAAGTTATCTCTTGTTGGTGTTATTCGTGGAATTCAGAATCACAACACCAAATTGAACATGTTTGGCATTGCACATTTTAGTTGGTCTTTGATTTGCGTAGATTTTACCTCAGAGTTTGGAAATGTGGGCAATTACCAGAGAGATCTAAACACTCCTGAATTATAGTTCAGCTTAAAATGATTCTCCAGGTCTAATTAAAAGTTCCTGCAGATTTGAAGCTATAGGCCCAACCTCAATTGCATATATCCCAATGCTGAGCGCTATTAATTAAAAAGCCTTTAGTTTTATTGTGAAATACCATCCATTCATGTATGTCATTCCACTATGTTTATATTTATCATTGAATAACATTTCCTTTACATACCAGTCAGCTACTAAAAAGTATCACCATTTAATGAGTACAGTTAATGCTTCGATAAATCAGTATATCGGTTTATAAACCTGCCTATATTTTTGCAATACCCATCATATGATTAAATATGTCAAAATCAATTAAGCTAGTTTTATAAAATCTTTTATAAATTATTTTAGAAGTATTGATTTTCACTATTCTGTTACAGAATGAACTGCTCTTTAATATAAAGACATTTACTCAAATCTAAAAATAGGTATTAAAGCCAATTGTATTCTAGTTCAGTTGGCTGAATACATCTGTGGGTTGTGTGCCAAAATATTAAAAATTTTAAGAAGCCATTTTGAGTACTGCTCAGTAACTTAACAGAATACCATAAAATGTTTTGGAACAGGGCTGCCCGGTAGCTAGATCCCCAGATGTAGTTGTAGAACTACTACTACTCTCATGATGCTGTGTCATTCTAAAGGCATTCTAAAGGTGTGCAAAGCATAATGGGAAGTTACAACTATAAGCTTGTTTGTTTGAGCAGGGTCCTTATCAACCTGTTGTTCATGTAACATTTTGTAATTGTCTAATTTCTTGTTAAATTTTCCACTTTCATAGTATTGTAAAGTGCTGCAGAATATGCTGGTGCTATACAAATACCAATATGAATGAACCTAAAATTCTTTGGAAAAAAATGTGAGTTGTAGTTCTACCACATCTGGGCATCTACCTATTGGGAAGCCCTGTTATAGAAGATCCCATAGCAAAGAATGAGCGAGATTAGAAAAAAATGCTAGCATACTACAGGATATTAGTCATCCACATTCCTCACACTCAGACATTTTAGTAAATAGAATGCTGTGTAATTTAAGCTCTCAATCAATGCAATAGACAACTTAAGCGTATTTTATGCTTTTTTTTTTGTTTTTTTTGTCATATTCAGGGAAAATTAATTGATAGGCATACAAGTCATCAGAACTTGATTATAACTTAACTTGTTGATATCCCTCAAATGTCTCTGTAGCTTCATGAATGACATGGAATCAACCTAATTGAACATTGTGATGTTGATTAATGTTTTGCTTTTCTGAAATTGCCGACTTGGGCATTTTTTACCACTCAATTTTGCAGATTCAATTCTGTAATTTGCTCAGTTTAACAATTAAATTGTTATCTAATTTATTCAATAACATGTTAAAAAAAAATAATATAGACCTCAAAATGTTACCCTATCTTCAAAAATGTAGTGTTTTAAATTCACGGTCTTAAGAACCATAGTGTTATTATATCCTTAAATTCCTCACACCAAACTTGAGCAACATCTAACAAAATACAGTTCTTTTTGAAGGGAATAAAAATGGAATTCAGCAGTAGTATCAATTAGTTTAAATAGACAGGATGAAGTTAAATTTGTTAAATTGTTAGCGAGTTACGAGACCCTAATTAGGTCAGAAAAAAATTAAGTAATGCGGATAGATGTGTTTTTTTCTCTCGGCATCATTTTCTGATATCCTTTGTAAATTACATTACTAATTTTATTTCCCTTACTTTTAGCCACCAGGGTACATGGGAAAGTAGTTTTTAAATTCACTTTATTTCTTCAGCAAAGACAGAAATTATTTTCACTGGTTCTGTATGATCTTGAGCAGATGAAATGAATAAAAAAAATCAGATAAGCTGGGAAGAATTAGTATTTTACAATGCCTAAAAGGCTGAAGAGCTTTGTTATGTTTGTATGTATAATTTGCCATTCTCTACACATTTGTATCTCACAACACAACTTCGCAAAGTTATGTATGTTCAAACATACAGCTTCAAATATCCAATCAAATCATTGAGAGAAAAGAAAATCTATATACAGTTGCAAGAAAAAGTATGTGAACCCTTTGGAACGATATGGATTTCTGCACAAATTGGTCATAAAATGTGATCTGATCATCATCTAAGTCACAACAATAGACAATCACAGTCTGCTTAAACTAATAACACACAAAGAATGAAATGTTGCCATATTTTTATTGAACACACCATGTAAACATTCACAGTGCAGATGATGATCAGATCACATTTTATGACCAATTTGTGCAGAAATCCATATCATTCCAAAGGGTTCACATACTTTTTCTTGCAACTGTACAAAAACCTTTTTAACTTTATTTTGAAGTTCAAATGTAAAGCAAAATGAACTGTATTTGTGTCAAACAGTTCAAAATGTGTTACCTCCCAGTAAACTCAGTGATTTTCAGTATGAATGGACTTAGGTGAGTGGAAAACTAATTTACAAAATGTAAAGGGTTAGTCCAATGTCCATGACCACTTCGATTTTTTGAATCTTTATATGCAGCATTTGTGCTTGGAACACTGGACATACAGAGATATTTGCACTTTTGTGTCTGGGGCTAGTTACACTCCCAGCATATGTGACTTAATTACATGACTAGTGTTAAAACTGTAAAAAAAAAATATATATATATATATATATATTAATATTACTATTATTAATGGTATTTATATAGCGCCAACTAATTCCGCAGAACTGTACAATATTTTGAATGAGGGGAACTATTACAATAAATGAGACAATTACACACAGGGACAATAGGTAGGGGATCCTGCTCAAACGAACTTACAATCATTAGTGTATGCAGTGTACAGTCCTTGCATCACAACAGAATGTCATGTTGATTTTTGAAAAATGGAATTGTCAGCTGAGATGAAGTAAAATAAATTTTGTTCACCAAAAAGACCATTAATTCTGGTTATAATATAATTTATATAACTCTACACTGACCTACTTAAAACTAATCAGACCTTGCATAGGGCAATTGCTCATTAAGTTATAACTCACTTTGGGGTTTTCTGTATAGAAAGTGAGTGAATATTTTGTATCCTTGCATTTAGATGGCAATTCGGTCTGATCGACTGTTCGGCTGAATTCCATATCTCCAAAGCACCATACAGACCCATAACTAAGAAAACAACTGGCTTGATGACTGTTTATTTGATTTGGTATTCGGAGTTCTGCCCACGGGACCAAAACAAAGAGATGATTGATGGGAAAAAGAGGATTGATAGCTTGGGGACACCCGCTAAATATAATTTTTAACAAAAAAATCTATAAACATTTAGATTGTATAATTTACACAATTTAAATAAGTACACAACAGAAACTGATATACAATGTTATTTTGATGCTATGTTTATGTGCTAGCCTGATGTGTTTAAAATGAATGTTTTGGTTCATTAAAATAACTTGTTATTTTTGAAACCTTAAATAATAGAACTCACCAGTTCAAAATGAGTGAGGTTGGAAATCTATTACTAAGGTAAATTATAAACATGAATGTAGCAGACCATGGGTAACCCGACCGGTTACCTCCACTAATTCCCTTCCTTCAGCCATTCAGGAACCCTTACCACACACAGGCAGTTAAAGCAGAAAGCAGACTGACTGTGTTTATTTTGTACACATGGTTTTACAGACACGGACCCCTACATGGGGTCTCAAACACAAACAACAAGGGTTTCAATCCCAAGAAGCTGAAGGGGGAGGGAGAATCTAGGTTAAACTGGGCTGGCAATGTCTCTGTGGCAACATCCTGCTGTGACAGGAAAAGGGAGGGGGTAGGGGGAGAAATACAGACAGCAATACATTTCACTTCTATACTTTACAGAGCTGCTACATATACAGGCACAATACATGAAAGGCATAGAAATACATGGGGAAACCACCAGATACAAGGGATACAGAGGGACCACACAATACGAGGACCATACACACGGAAATGCAGTGGGCATGGTACTTAATGACGGCAGTCCGTCACAATGAATATTTATTTTATAATGTTACCTTGCAGAAAACCCATAAAACAGTGAACTGGATCATTTAATCCTTAACCATTTTAAAGAAGCTATATTGCAATTTACTGTAAATAATCTTGGTCTATGTAGCTTAAATACTCACAATGAAAATTACTTACATTTCTTTGTTGTTGGTTTTTGGCCTGACAATCATTTACTATAAATTAGAAATTATTTATGTGATATTGAGGCTGAAATGAGCTGTGAGTCTGGATTCTATTATATCCTACTGGTTGTCTAGCTGCTTATCTCGAAGGATCCGTTAATATTACAGAATAAGCTATGGTGAAACACATTATAACAGCAGAGTTGCTTATCACAAAATGCAGAATAGTTCATTGATAATTCCAACTTCAGTAATCCCCAACAGGGTAGGTTTATAAGGACAACTAAGCTATCTGCAAATGATCTCAATTTAAATGCAATTAAGAGTGATTACATACGTGATTACATGCAAATTGAACTCATGCTAAAATTCTTGGCCTATTAGAAGGTGTGAAGATCTGTAGTTGGGGAACATTGCTTTAAGGCAATTCATTCTCTGAGTATAGTAATTAAACAATGCTATGACTCAGTACTTTAGAGTCTGCTGTATAGTAAAAGTAAAATGTGCCAATCTAACATGCAGACACTTCAAAGAATAACACTGTTTGTTGAGCATATTAATATTACTGTATTATTTGCAAAAATCTAACAAGGATATGATTTTTATTGCCAATGGTTACTTAAAATACAAAAAACAGGACATGCAATTACTTTATTGCATATCTGCCAACTGTCCCGGATTTTGCAGGCAGTCCCAAATTCAAATTCAAGCACCTGTCCTGCCATCTCATTGGTTCTCTGGTATCCACTTCTGGGAGCAACTGTGAGAAATCCATCTTCATTGGGAGATGCTCATCAAATTAAATGCATTTAAACTGTGTTAAGCTGACACAGGAAAATTCAACCTGTTAGATTCTGGCTGCACTCAAGACTAATAGACTCCCTGCGCCATAAATAACTATGGCCCAATCCCCTTCCATCTTGATTACAAACCGCACACATTTTGTAGCTTTGCTATTGGATTAACATATTCATATTGAGGACCATTAGAACATTATGGTGAGTAGTGATAATAATAATTCCCAAAAGAGCTCTTTTCCCACTAAAGTGAGGTCAAAACGCTTAGCACATATTCTTAAAATAATACTCCAGGCTGTAAATAAAAAAAAAGACTAATTGTCATTCAAATCGGCATGCCCCTATAGAATGTCTGCAAACAGCGTTGTCCATGTGCATGGGTGAGCTTGGGTACATGCCCATGTATTGCCTGTAATGTCACATGTGTGAAAATGCAGCAACAGTGTGATCAAAAATGTGACGTTTTGCTTTGTAAAAATTTAAACATGCACAGCAATGTAGCCCATGGGTCGGCGCAGCTAGGGGAGTGGGTCTTGACAGAGCCAGGAGGTAGGCATAACAGCCAATGGAAATTGAGTGACAGCTAGCAAGCTAGGTGGGCAGAGCTACAATGGGAGTACTCATACCAGCCATTTTGTGAAGTGGAAGTGGGCATCCGGAGGTTTGGTGTGGATTAGGCAGTGTTTCATTTGGTTGGTAG
Source organism: Pelobates cultripes (assembly GCA_933207985.1). Classification (NCBI taxonomy): domain Eukaryota; kingdom Metazoa; phylum Chordata; class Amphibia; order Anura; family Pelobatidae; genus Pelobates; species Pelobates cultripes. The sequence goes on along the minus strand of OW240912.1, from coordinate 97,808,995 downwards.
GTTCAAGCCCATTGGTGGCACCGAACCTGGGGCTGTAGTGGTGTCTTGGTACACCCCTACAATTGAACTTGTGGGTGTAGCAGTGTCTTGGTACACCCCTAGAATTGAATCTGGTGGAAATGTGGTCATATTGGATGGCCAGTTTCTGTGTTAATATGTTAATTAGATTGGTATTTTTGTTATTATTGTGGGGTCATTGCCAAGGGTATGTTATGTATATGGGGGATGTTGGCTTTAATAATGTTTGTTGGCAATGAGTTTGTTACTCCTTAATTAATTAATAATTAATAAAGCTGTGGACTAATATTTCTAACAGTATAACCTGTGTCAGTGGGGTTCGGGGTAAGGTTAGCGCATATGCCGGTAAATCCGACTGTGCGTCTGTCATGCTGACCGCCACATTCCAGTTTCAAATAGAGAGAGAGAGAGAGAGAGAGAGAGAGAGAGAGAGGGAGAATACATATCAGTCAAGTGTAAGTGTATATTGTAGAATTTTGTAGACATCATGATAAATCACTAACCATAGGTCTAGAGCAGTGATGGCTAACCTTGACACCATAAATGTTTCTGGACTAAATTTCCCATGATGCTCAGCTAGCTTTTAGACTATAAAAACTAGCTGAGCATCATGGGAAATGTAGTCCAGAAACAATTTATGGTATTAAGGTTAGCCATCACTGATCTAGAGGTTTCTTAACACCAATAGATCACTGAGATGGCATTATTTATCCTTGAAACACCCTCAGCATTATATATCTTTCATATTACGTGATTTATATATATATATATATACATATATATATATATATACATATGTATATATTATCACCATATGTTGTCATGAGTAACCACTTTGGCCATAAGTATCTAATTTTGTAAAATATATGTTCTCACCTTTCTTCTACAAGAGTTGGGGAACTGATTATTAGACTTTCTGAAAGGGTAAGTGACGGATCTATTTATTATCAATTTCATAGCTCTGTTTCCTGTTCATTCTACTGTGAGGGTCTGAGCTAGCCCATTGGTTAATGCTGTCATGGTGAATGTTTAGGGAAAGAAAATTATGTCAGGTTTTTGAAAATAAACTTATTAAAGGGATACTACAGTCACCAAAACAACTGTAGCTTAATGAAGCTGTGTTTGTGTATAGTTCATGCCTCTGAAGTCTCACTGCTTAATTCAATGCCATTTAGGAGTTAAGTCACTTTTCCTTCTTTTCAGCCCTAGCCACATCTCCCCTGGCTGTGAATTAAAAAAAAGGTTTTATTTCCAGTCAGATGTAACTTAACTCGTGTTTTGTAAATTGTGCTTTAATTACATACAGGCGGCTCCTGCAGAGACTAGCAAAATAAGAGCAGCAGATAAGAAATTCTAAATTAAACAGAATTTAAAAGAAAGGAGTGGAAACATTATATAAATCTTTACAGGAAGTGTTTAGGAAGGCTGTGTAAGTCACATGCAGGGAGGTTGCCTAAGGTGGCATAAACAACACGATTTAACTTCTAAATGGCAAATAATTCAGCAGTGATACTGCTTAGGTATGATCTATACACCAAAACTGCTTTATTAAGTTAAAATTGTTTTGGTGACTATAGTGTCCCTTTAATGAATTGCAGTGTAACTCTTTTTATTCCTGCAGCATGTGAATTCTGTATTTTTCCAGTCAGAATATTTAATTTGCTCCCTATCAGAATGCAGAATGTATGTGTCCAAGAAAACATGGTTGATCTGGCAATCCTAGTTGAGCAGAATGCAATTCAGAAAGCAATTCATTGTTTAGTAAATGTCTACATTAGTATCTACACTTCAGGTTAATCACATGTTGAACACATTTTGAGTTAATTTAAAAATTTGCCTCTGAAATTCCTTAATTAACACCAGAAATAGAAATCCAAGTCAAATTAAAGAATTATGTCTGAATTTGACCATTTGTCTGTAAATTTAGACCTTAGTGAATAATCCCCATTGTGTTTTATTAATATCTCAGTTGACTTAGGTTTAATATTTTATAATCTGTTGTCCTATATTTTTTCTTGTCTCATGCAGGTTATAAAACCTTGTAGCCAAATTAAATAAAAAAATCAGGAAGAATAAAATAAATCTACGGACTTAATTCCCTACTTGGCAACACTATTGTTGTGTCTGATTTAAGTATTCACAGCTTGTATGTCTGCAATCTGGCAATACTCTGGGAGCATTTGAAAATACTACTTCCTGTTCTCAGAATGCTTTTATGGCAGCCACCATCTAGTCAATATTGCCTCAGGCACCGGCTAATCTTTGCTAGTTTTCATTTTATCTGCTGTTCACATTCCTGTTTAATTTTAAGCGTGGCAGTCATTTAATCTCCATAACTGTAAACACTGTTGAAAATGCAACGTAAGTTGCTAAGAGTCCAACATTAATCCAACTGATTGTGTTAGTTTAGAGCTCGAATGAAATGTACTATAAATAGATGCTGAGTGGCTTATATTTATCATTAGTTGAACAACATAGTCCATTCTCTTATAGCTCTGAAAAATGGAGTATATGCTATTTATTTATATGCTGATTAACCAAAACAGTGAAGAACAATTAAAAAGAAAACAACAAAATGTCACACACATTTACACACATATTATACAATTTTAGGATGTTATAAATTATACTGAATTTTGTATTAAACTTTGTTGATATCAAGTAAAATAACTTTTTTTTTTTTTGCCTGAAGCATATCACAGTCAGATAATAATAATTTCAGAACTTTTATAGATATGTAGCCTTCTGTCTCACATATTATAAGACTACGATTCGAATTAGGATTGAAACCACTTTAGGCCACCCCTCTGTTAAAGTAAAGGGGTCCTATCTACCATTTTGAATTAGCTGACCTTTACCTAACATTGAATCAAACTTTTTATATACAACCACATAACTTATAGACAACTTGAACACAAGTCTGGTAAAATGTGTTAAAGAGCTAATTCTCCAACAAACAAAAAACAAATCTTCTGGACCATCATCATTAAAAATATATGCCATCCCATAAACCACTTTCAATCCACATCTTTCAATACAAAAAGTCACATTGCCATATCATATTCATTTTGCCTTGATTGGATCTTGATTAAAGCTGGATATGTATAATAAACATGCTAAATAATTCTTGAGATAATACCTTTCATAACTAGTTGATCATTTTTTCAGGAAAACATGTTGCTTATACTATCCTCATTCAGCTTTCTCCAACCTAAAACTATGAAAGTATCAGATATCCTGAAGATCTTGCAAATGTGAGATTTGAAGCAGGTAGACTTCAGGTAGACATCAGCTCTCTCGCATAAGTGTGACCTTTTTAAGATTGTCTGTATGCACAATTTGTATATATTTATTTTTAGTTTTCTAATGCTGATTGACTTCATCCTTGGTTAATCAGCTATTGGAGAAAACTATGTCTTTGGCTGTTAGTGACAGGATTATTTACTAAATTGAGAATTCAAATTGAATTTCAAATTTCAGGCATATTATTTTGACCTTATCTAATTTAAAATTCACTTTGAATTTACTGAGAATTCTCACGTTAGTGAATACCCTATTATAAATATATTCTGACTTGAAAAACAGAGCTTGAAATGACTTTATATGTCATTTGTCAACTGACTGGTATTCAAAAATTAGCTGACACATTAAAGATTTGTGAATAGGCCTCAGAACATTTTTAACTATGACATACCTACATATAGTTGTTATGTTGTATGGAATAATGACATAAATTCATGAGTCGACAGATACACCTTAAAAAGAACATCCAATAACCTAAAAGGAAGTGGTAAGACTGAAAATAGAATGTTAAATAACTAAGTTTGCTGGTTTGGCTCGTGACTGGGAACAAAAATCTACATACCTTTCTGCTTCTATTTTAACATCCTAGCCACTGAAATGCAAAATCAAGATTATTTTCTATGACCTAAAAGAGTTATCTGAATAGATTGTGATGGCACCTTGGTTTTCTTGACTGACATGTTCCCATCTTCATTCTTTCTCTCACTCTCATGCTTCAGTACCCACAAAGACATTCATTACCTGCGCAGGCTTTTCTGAGGTAGAATCCATTGACTTTCAGGCAGTTGTAATTTAAAAGTGAAAGGTTATTTATCTTGTAAAGTGCTCATCTGCACTAAGGTATAGCACACATTGTATATGCTTTCTAAATATTGCTACTCAACATTGCCAATACCTATCTTTTGCAAATTCTATACCCAATGGAAATATAAAAGTGACTGGATTGAATTATTTCCTGCATGTACAGTTAAAAATAGCACACAAATGCATTGGGTGCATGACATTGTTAAATACAAGTGCTGCATTTAAATTAGTTAGAGAGAGGCAGTGTACAGTAGCTATCAATTATTTTCTCACTTTTTTTTTTCCTTGGCAGGCAGAGCAGTGACCGTATCAGGTTATTGTCTCAAAGTGCACTCTCAGATTTAACTGATTCTCAACCAAGAGACATCAAAACTTTCATTTTGGAAGTATGTCAAGAAATATCCTCCAGAATAACAATATCATGATAATGATATAGCAGACTATGATACAAATTATAACCGAATACAGTCTATTGAATACATTTAGGGAAAACAATCATTTTGTTGTCTCTATCATAAAAAAATTAGAAAACCTTTGATAATGCAAGTTAGAATCCCTTTTCACCCTTGCATATGAATACATAGCACAGGGGTATTTGAAAATGTTCAGTAAAAGAAAAACACTTTTAGGTTTATGCACTAAAGATGTTATTTTGGCCTAAATTCTAAAATGACTTTGTAACCGATTGCATTTCAGAGTTAATAAAATTATTAATATTATTATTAATATTAATAAAAAAAATAAAATTACTTATATTTATGTAAACAATTTTAGTTTTAATTTGACTTTTACTTACATTTTTAGGGAATTAAATATTTTAGAGATAACATGGTATTTCTCACTTCAGTCTGGACTATTATCATAGAAGCAGAAACACCATTTGTTTGTCTCATCCAGAAGGTATGGCAAAAATAGGTTAATAAAATGGCCTATTTGTATTTACCAGGAATGTAATGGCATTTTGTAGCCATATAACTTTTTAAAAATGGCTGAATGTAAAAATGATTTCTGTATATTAAAAGATTTGTACATACAATAGGTTATCAACAAAAATGTCTGTACTATACATTGCTTTGCAAGCTGCTTGAGCAGCCTACATACAAATCCCTGTAGTGCTACAAAAGTTTTCAGATCTTGTATCCATAAAGTTATTGTTCAAAATGTTCTTCCTGTTTGGGAAGGGAAAAACAGGAAATGTCTGCTTTAAGGTTATTTGTGGACATCCCTGTTGAGCCCTGACAGAGAGTATTTCTCGAAAGCATAAAAAAACTGGACAGAAAGCAGTGAAAGTCATCAACTAGATTTAGTTAACTTGTCTGTAACAGGAGAAAATGGGGTTCATTTATCAGCACATTTCATTTAGAAGTGTGGCAGCAATGTTTAACTAAATGTTAATATCTACATTTATAGTCATTTTTCTCTCACATGTATAGAAAGATAAATTGGAAGCAGGAGTCTGCCATATTTGTCACGACAAAGTGAAATTTAAGTTGAGGTTTTTTCAAAGTGTGGTTTTCGTGGTGAGTTGAAATGAAATTGATTAAACTGTATATCGAATATGACCACTAAATAGAAATGAAAAGCATTTGACCTGTTATTTTGTTTTAATCAATATAAGATCCTTGGCTATTTTTCATATCCACTCTTCTTCCTAAGCAATGGAGTTTCAATTGGCCTTGCCATTTTATTTATTAGTTTGGAATTGTCACCAAATAGACAGACAGTCAGCTTAAAAAGACAAAAAGCCTAATGTGTCTCAAACAATTCGCCAGATTGGTTGGTCAATTTACAGTTAGTAAAAGAAAGCAAAAAAAAGCTGTCGTTGCCGGCATAAAAAGAAAATTAGGTCATTTATCCACTGCTCAGCGACATTTTATCTAGTGAGATAGACTCTTTAGATGACATTTACTAACATGTACATCATTTCATGACTTGGCCAATCAGAGTCCCTCTAACTCTGAAAAGAAAGCTTCCAAGTTAAAATGATCATTCTATGCAAAATCTAATAGCAGACTGTACACAGACTGCAGATGAAAAGCACATTTCATTTCCAATATTATATTTTAATAGTATTTGCACATTAGAACTTCAATTCATCATGCCAACAACTTCATATTCACTGTCTTGTTTTAGTCTTCTTCTGATTTATATAGAATAAAAAAGTAATTCTTTATTTTTTATTTATTTAAATGTGTGCAATTTGCTAACTGTTGTATTTGCTAATGGATTACATGTAGTATATGCTAAAATCATATTGTAGTTGAATTAGTACCTGCTCCGACTATTTGCCTGTAGTCTGAAAAGCAATGAAGTTGTATAGTTCAATTTTATAGCATGTATTTATATGCTTTTTTATTTAACCTTTTTAAATATGCTAAGTCTTATTTATCCATATCTGGTTCTTGGATAATGCAAAAAAAAATTCTATTTTTTTTTTTTTAAGACTACATCAACTACACATCTCAAAATCTATTTATTTAAATGTATGACTTCTTGGTCATAATATAACATTGTTAAGTTTAAACAGTGATTGTCACTTGAACAAGCGAGATTTAAATTGCAATATTTCAGTATTTGTTCTTTATAACACTTTACTGCATACATTTTAATATCTTGCTTACTTTGCCTTTGTTGACTGTACCTACTACTAAAAAATAGAAATCACATATTTCTGGCAAATCACATATATGAGACAGTTTATTTATGATTAACTGCATACAAGCATGACGATTATATTGACTGGTGTTTATAACTACATAGAAACATAGAATGTGACAGCAGATAAGAACCATTCGGCCCATCTAGTCTGCCCAATTTACTAAATACTTTCATTAGTCCCTAGCCTTATCTTATAGTTAGGATAGCCTTATGCCTATCCCACGCATGCTTAAACTCCTTTACTGTGTTAACCTCTACCACTTCAGCTGGAAGGCTATTCCATGCATCCACTACCCTCTCAGTAAAGTAATACTTCCTGATATTATTTTTAAACCTTTGCCCTCTAATTTAAGACTATGTCCTCTTGTTGTGTAGTTTTTCTTCTTTTAAATATAGTCTCCTCCTTTACTGTGTTGATTCCGTTTATATATTTAAATGTTTCTATCATATCCCCCCGTCTCGTCTTTCCTCCAAGCTATACATGTTAAGATCCTTTAATCTTTCCTGGTAAGTTTTATCCCGCAATCCATGAACCAGTTTAGTAGCCCTTATCTGAACCCTCTCTAAGGTATCAATATCCTTCTGAAGATACGGTCTCCAGTACTGTGTACGATACTCCAAGTGTGGTCTCACCAGTGTTCTGTACAATGGCATGAGCACTCCCCTCTTTCTACTGCTAATACCTCTCCCTATACAACCAAGCATTCTAACATGTTTTCTTCTACTATATAAAAAAAAAATGTTTCATAGAATAAATAAATGTAGAATAAATAAATAGAAATTCTGTCCATTGAGTAATAAAATGTACTTACCATGGCATGGTACTTCTAATAACATATACTTGTCTACAAGTTGGGGGTAGAAACCATAATGCAATCGGCTTCTACTAAGTTATAAGCATTGAGAGACGTAACCAATCCTCTCTCCAAATAACACTTGAACATTACAAAATACAATACTAAACAGCTTCAGTGTACAGTATAACATTGAATGTCATATACAAATTATTATATGATGAGTACAGGTATATGTATACTGTAAGAGCACATGACGGGTTACAAAGTGTTCACTGTGCTAAGGTAGCACGTACTTTTGAAAAAACTGTTAGTGAGGATAATAGATGACTCATCATTGCAATGTGGAATTACTGAGTTAGATATTGAACCCTTGTCGATGTGTTCTGATTGAGAGACATTTTATGCATTCTACTGTGTTCTGAATAGAGTGGCATGCAGTTGTTGGTATTTAATAGATTAGTACTGACAGTACAATATTTTTCAATCATCCATTTACCTAGTAGTATTTTCTAATAGTATATCAAATGCTATCTTTGAAAAAAGTTTCCAATTTTCTTTGTTACTTCTATAGAATCAGTACAAATATTATTCACAAGAAAGTGTGAATTTGACAAACAAGTGCAATTTATTTATGTTAATGCACAAATAACAAGACTTTTTGTCAAAATCAATAGATTGTATCATTTTGATTTCTGTATAAAGAGCAAACTTGGATCTGATAATCAGAGAATGTGTTTAAACAGGTAATTTCTGATTAATTAAAAAGAATCCAGGAAACAATTTAACTAAATGTAGCTCCAATGTAAGTGCGTTAAAGGCAATTAAGAAAAGTATAGACATTAGTGAGATTAGCGGGAAGCACGCCAATGTGAAAAGATATTTAACATTTTAAAAAGTGATTTATTTATTTTTACTTCTTTTATTTCAAGCAAAGGTTTTCTTTTAGATTATCTGAGAATGTGTTGAGTTCTCAAACTTGGGCCTGGAACACAATCAAACAAACGTATTCCTAACGTTTGACAATTCAATAGACAACTTTGAAGTTTTGTTTTGCTTCCACAATACATTAATCAAGGTAAACAGTCTAGATATTTTTAAAAACTTAAAAATAGATTATAATTATACAGTTTTGCACTCAAGGACTTACAATTACATATTACCCAGCACTAATTTAGCAATCTATAAAATTCGCTAATTCCTGATTGATAGCTCTAGCTATTTTTTATAAACTGTTGTTGTTTTAAGCCACTCTCAAAGCTGAGAATGTCTCAAAGTGCTATATGCATCATCCATCACCTTTGTAAACATACACAGATTTGATAGTGCTTAGTGTGATTCTTTAATCAGGACAGTTAAACCTAAAATCAAAGTTTAATTTCTTCAGTTGAATGTTGCTCACAGTACTGCTTTATATCCGAACCCAAGCCTCTACCTGGTATTGAATTACCAAGGATGATGAGGACACATTTTCTACTGCAAAAGATTCTGTGATAGAAAATCCTTTATTACCAACAAAAAGACAGTCAATTTCTTAAAATAAAATAAAATAGAATGCATTCCAAAATGTAGCCTGTATAACAGATGCGATTAAATGAAAAAACAGTTTAGTCAATACAACCTACAAGAAAATACATAAAAAGTGTCTTGTATCTGTTTTAATTCACAAGAACTATACATCCATACAAAGTAAATAAGAGAGGTAAGTACAATTAGAGGGTTAAATTAATCCCATTCTGTCCATGAATTCAATTCAAATAGACTTTTATAAAATTGAAACAGAGAATGGACATAAAACTGCAGTAGAAATCAATTCTAATTAAATGTGACAGATAATGGCATAAATGAAGTATTGCTTTATATCTGTTTGTAGAAGGAAGTGTTATGTTCTAGAACTTCTATGTAAGAGATTATTATCAACACGGGTTGCTCGAAGGCATTTATTTCTTAACTTTGTATAAGAAGACATGCTTTCTTTGCCATTCATTTTAACTCATAACATTCTACTGAAGAGAATCTTTGTAAAAAAAATATATTTTGCAACATCCCATTACAATATAATGTCTCAGATTATGGCATGTACGTAATTTATGTCACTACTCCACTTATCTTGTCTCATTTTTATTGTTGCATTAAATGATTGCTATTACCAGTATTAATTAGTCAATCCGTGAACATGAACTAATTTATTCCAGGTCTAACCACTAAAGTATATGGCTGTAGACTTGATATATTTCGCTGGATCATCTACAAATTGGTATTGAGCTGGTACAATGGGACCATACTATGTTTTTAGTTTTTGTGAGAGTTAAAAATGGAGAACCATTATATGAAGTTAGCTTAGTTGTGTGGTATACATTAAATACATGTAAATAAAGGGTTTGCAAGTTTGTTAACTTTTATTTATTATTTTATTATTATTTTGAAGTCTACTTTTTTTCACAGTTAGTGACCAGTAGTTAAGTGTTTAACATTTCTAGACCTCCAACATGGAGCATTCAGGTAAAACTCAAAAAGTGGTCCAGAGTTCTCAACTTTGGCATTTAACTGTAGTAAGGGTGGAAGCACACTTCTCTGAGCATAACAGTCTTGACAATGCATTCATGACAAGAGCACTCTTCAATCCGAGAGTGTGTGAAAGGCCACAACGAGCATACTGAAGCTCTACCCTTTATCGAACAAACATCCACATTACTCAGAGGTACCACTTGATGAAAGCCTTGATATTAGGAGTTATCTATCAGAGTACACATCAGTGTAAAGGAGAGCACAAGACACGGGAGACATGGCTAAATGGCCCTTGAAATTGTTCTCTTCTATTTTCCTGACTGCTTCACTACAAAGGTCACAAAACATCTTCCCTGCTGCCCCTTTTTGTTTCCCTCTTTGATTTTAATACATTTTGCTGGCACAGAATACAAGTGTGGCTTTGCATTATATTTAGCATTGTCTATACACATCAACAATAAAGAGTAATACTGATAAATGTCTAAGTCATTTTATTGTAATACAGAACCACAGTGAAAGTAACATACAATATAATATACCTATAATCATTCATTAGAATTTTGACTTGACCATTCTTTCAAATCCAAATACACAAGTCTATGTATACATATATATTAGACTTATGCATTTCGATTTGAAGAATGGACAAATCAAAATTCTAATGAACGAATCACTTGCTTGATGAAAATTCATCCATTTGTTTATTTGTTTAATTACAAAGAGGGAGTTTTTGACTTCCTCTTACTAGTTACATTATTTTGAAATAATAGAAGAAGTGGGAAAGTGCTCCCCGCCTCTCTCTTCCTTCAATCCCTGACCTGTGGGGTTGGGGATACTATTTTAATCACCCCATATTCCTCCTCATTCAATGCTGTGAGTGAAGAAATCTATTAATTTTGCACGCATAGTTTAGAAGTTGTCTTCTGAGGTAATGACAAATAAATTCCTATGGAGTTAATAAGATTCCCATATAAATATAAGGGAGGTTTAAAATTTTCCTCCTGTCCTTACATGCCATGTAGAATGTAGGGGTATGCCTACAAACAGTGAACAACCATTTTCATAAAAGTCATAAAAGACAGGTACAGATCCTGCCATGTCCCCACTGTTGGGCAATTAATAATATCATAAAGCAGGGGTACATAGTGTCCCCCATTCTTCATCCTTGAGAGTGGTGGAGTACACTAAATAAAATGATCCAGTGTCTCCCACCTCACCCCCACGAGCAGCAGGTGAGGCTTCTAAAAAATAACTCTTGTCACCCACCACCACCACCCATTGGTGACAGGTGTAAGCTATTAAAATAATATCAAGTAGTGTCCCACCCAATTCCAACCCACATTAGGTCTTAATAGGTTAAAATTAAATTAATAGCCCCCACCCAATTCCGATAGGTTTGGGCTTGGGGAATCAATAGGCCACTCCCCTGTGTTATTATATTTAGAGCCCCAACCCACTGGTGGGGTTTGGGGGACACTATGTCTCCCCATGTTAATATTATATTAATATCCACCACCTGCTCACAATAGGCCTTGGCTGGGATGGATACTAAATCACAGATTAGCATTATTTTAACAGCCCATACAAGCCACCAAAGGGTGGGGACTGTGGAAGACATTTGGTCCCCATTTAGTTTGATAAGTAGCCACCATCATATGATTGTGAGTACGGGCAGGGGAGGACACTAGGATATTCCTTCAGGTCTTTTATTTAATAGAACTCTCATGCTCACCATGAGGGGGGGGGCAATGTCTGGCTTTTGCCTTCCGAATGGCCCTGTATAGCTTATATGTTTTTTCCTATTCAGTACGGGGTCATTAGGACTTTAGTAAACTACCCTGTTAGAGTCAGCAAAATGCAGCAGGTCTTAAGGATTCCTAAATATTCTCTTGAAAAGCCACTTACATTTTCTATGTAGCTCTAGTGACCACTGCGCTTTCACTGTGTAGGTTCCTGAATTAAGGCCATAATATTAGGAAAGGGATTTGAAGAAGTATTCAAATGTCATGGTGTGCAGAGTTTTTTTTGGTTTTTTTTAAATTGAAGAAGGGCATATTGTACTTCCATAAATAACACATACAACTTCATATTTTTTCATAAAATGATAAAGTAGGATTGACAATTCTTATAAAATGTTATGAAATAGGAAGGTGGAAACTCTTATTTGTGGAAATAAGACAGTTGCATAAGGAGAGAGCCACAACTAGCTGAAATGCTCTACTTGCCAATATGTAGATCATGACATTTCATGCATAGTCATAAGCATTTTAATAAAATAATTCTGCTGCTTTATGACTATAACAATTTTATATCAAATAGTTATAAAGATTTGTTTGTATAGGTCTATGATAATTCTTTCCCTTTTCCAAAGTATATAAAAGTTGTACAGATCATTGTATGTTTTACATTATAGTTATTTGTAGAGATTTCTTGCATTATCAATAATGCCAATATCCCTCACCTCATTAAAAAAAAACTTAAATATTTACGTATTTTATTTCTTTTTACCTAGGCATTTTCAGAAATGCATTCCCTGATCAGAAACAATTAGCATTTGTTTTATGATGTTATCCAGCTAAAGTTATCATAGTTCTTGTTCAAACTCCAGGGTAAAATGTTCCATTCTCAGCAGGGTCTGTTCAACCTCTCCTGCTTCCAAAATTGATAAAATAAATACTATTGAATTTGGAACATTTTACTCAAAGGACATATATAAAAACTATCACAGCTTAGTGTATACGTTCTATCTACAAAATATCTATTATAATTTTAGGAGTAGCAAAGTAATATGTGTTATATGACAATGTTAAGTAGATAGAGGTATCTGCCAATTGAAATAGGTATATATTATCATTATTACAAAGTACAAAAGAATAGAATACATGTTTGCCAATGACTTGGTAAATACAGAATTTTTATCTTACAGTTAACATTAGTGATATTACCCATGTCTATATCTTGTTAGGATTGCATTTTACATTAGTAATTTTGGGCACCTCCCTGGCACTTTATGCAAGGCAAATGTAAGGGACAATGTGGGATTTACATGGGTCAGCGTGTTTTGGAAGCTGGTCCATTCTGTAGTATGTCCAAAGCTAATCACAGAGGTGATGGGTCAGGAGTGAGGGAAACTGGTGGGCCCAAAATGTATTTGTACTTTTACTCTGCTCATGGGGAATGGAACGAATGTAGTGCAGGTGTGTGGGTACCAGAAAAAACTTTTCAATCATTACACCTGAAATCTCCAAATTGTACAATCAACTTTGGTTTTCTGAGACAGCTATAAGCCATAGTCAGAAAAGACCCAATTTGCTTTACTATGCATATGTAAGATAGCTATTTTTTAGCTGTACGCAACCTAATCTGACATTTTTAGCATAAGTTGCTTGCATAAGGTGACTTTGCTAATGACATATTTTAAATAAATAGCAGACTTAGGGATTTTTTCAAAGACATTATTTCACAAGATTGTAAGCAAACCATTATCATTGTCAAATGGAACCTTTGTTGTATGACCCTGTGTGTCTTGGATGTGCCAAGAGTGTGTCTACTTGGCATTATCATTTTCCTACCGTAGCAGTATTGTGTTTTATTTATATTTTCTAGATAATGCAATTTAATGGAAATATAGTCCCTTCCAAAGTTCCAAAAATGTCCTTGTTATGAGATCTGCAGAAATGTATTTTATTTTTATTTTCATCGTCACGCTATATTAGCAATTAAAAAATTCTTTGCTTTATGTCAATACTCGTTCTGGCAAAAACAAGGCTCTTAATTAAACAGTACTGTACATTATATAAATGGCTACGGCTCTCAATAATACTAGACATTTATGAACCAGTGCATAAAATTTTAATTGATCAATCAACAAAACCTGTACATTGGGATGAAGCAGTACAACTCCTGCTACTGCAGTATAATGCTGATTGTACAATAAGCACAGAAAAGTACTATAAAGTTTTGGGCCCTGATGACAGCCCAAATCCCAGGAATGGGCAATGCATGTAAATGAGCCTTGCAGACCTTACACTGCACATTTAAAATAAGAAGTAATGACTGGATATAATGCTTTCACTATGCACATAAATCAAGTCTGTTCAGCAGTCATTGCCTGATGTAAATATTTCCTCTACAAAATCATCCCATATAAGCAAATGTTCATCTGTATTTAAAGTTTATTAGTGCATTGACTTCAATTTAAAATCATTTAGAAACTATTTTTAGTAACCCACTTCATCAGTAACAAAAAAAGAGATATACACTTTCCTATGAATAATCAGTGCACGAAATATAATACCCAAAATGCACTGTTTTCCAATTGTTTTTGTTTTTTATTTTTCTGGTCCTTTGCCATCTGATTTCGATAACCTCTTTTTAAAACATTTTTAGCATCTACTTCCTTGATTATGCTGCATAATAATAAGTTAGGTATTATTTTACCATTCTTAGAACTTTTAAAAAGTTAGTAAGATTCTTTGACTTATAACCTCTTTTACCATTTACATAAATGTCAATCATTGTCAGTTTATGACAAAGGTATTCAATGTAATGTGTATGCACATGCACTCATTAAAGATCTAATATAGATAGTGTTACCATATCCACCATGTTTTCAGGGTCACATATAATTTTATCATATTTATTAAAACGCATGAAAAGGGTTACTTTGCATTATGCATAATGCATATTTTGCAGGATTCTTCATTGCCTTATTACTTAATTTTGCACACCTTCTCCTGAATTCTACATACTACAGGACAACCCTTTTCACATGCTGCCCATCAATATGTATATGTGATATGTGTCTCTGAAACCACGGTGGATATGGTAACCCTAACTATAGAGGTCATTTCACACTCATGTGTATGCAATTGAAAACAGCATTCACATTACATGTTGTGAGGAGACGTTAGTGGTACTTAGAACACAGTTGGTTGCTTCAGAATAAGTACTGACTACCTTAACCAATGACCTATATGCCTATGAAAAGTCATGTTGGTTTAGGTAAAGAATAAAACTTGATGTGTAATCATCTCATGTGTGGGACTTGGAAAGTTCCACTTTATTTCTAATGGAAAATAAATACAGTTGTGGATACCAATCTCTTCCCAATTCAGCTTCATAAACATTTTTTTTAAATTACAGTGATCATCTAAAATCAGCACGTTTAAAGGAGAAACTTGAGCAATGTACTTTAATAATCAGGGAGCTTGAGGAGGGAGAGTTCAAATGGCAATTAATCAAATAAGAACATGGATTATTACCTTGCAAAGCCTTGTATAGCACAACAGTTAAACACAACTATATCTACTATGTTTGAGCATTATCCCCACATACATGCATCATTCTTATATTTTGTTAGTATTTTTGTGATGCTGCATTGCTATATATGCCATCAGGTTTCGTAATAATACTTATAACAAGAGTACTAGACTTTTTATCTTGTTTTGTCACATCTACAATAACATGTGTGATATGTTTCCATGTTTGGTAATATTTCAGAGCGATCTGAAATACTACAAGGAAAATCTAGAAAAAAAATACCCAATAATTATGTAAAAAAATTACTAAAAACATATACAATTATATAAAACTTTATTTTTTTTATATAGCTCTAAACAACGATCTATACAAAAAAATGCCTTTTTATCCTACATTATGTTACGCTAGCTACGTCTCATATGTTTCAAATACATGTTACATTGATATATTTTAAAAAGTGCTTGGTAGTCAGGAGGGTAATGAGTTTTGCATTAATTGTCTAGTCATCTTGTATTTTAGTATGCATTGTTAACTTCAAACACTAGAATACCCAAACTTTCTTTTTTTATAAAGTGACTTTGCAGAAGCTAAATATAAGTTAACTGTCATCGATTTTTCTTTTCTTTATATTTCAAAGAGCTGGAGAAGTCATTGTATGCACGGAGCTTGGTTAGGTGCCAGAGAAATACAAAAAGAAGAGTTAATGCTCCTGACCAGATTTATCCCTGGAGTCACCTATGTCATTTTAAAAGCTATTTTAATGTTCATCATCTATGCTAGAAATAAAGGAACAAAGACATAACTATTCGGTAATGGAAGGAGGCAACTGCTTTTCAGTAAAGACTTACTACAAGTGAAATACACCATTATTTTATAAAGGAAAAATTTATTCATTCATATTAGTTATTGGTCTACTTGACTTTGACCTTAATAATTAAAAAAAAAATATATATATATATATATATATATATATAGTTTGATGTTTCAGGATGTCCTCTATTTTATATAATAAAGTTTAAGCCTACAGGCAAGATTACTGTCTGTTAATCTAAGTTGCAGATTTATATATGTGCGTGTGTGTGTGTGTTTGTGTGTTTGTGTGTTTGTGTGTGTATGTAACAGCATAGCCACAAGAAAGAATGCCCCCAGCTGAATTTTTATGCAGCAAGAAGTTTTTTGTTCTTTATTTTAATAATAATCTTATCAACATTTTAATCCACAAAGAAGGGGCTTTCATCAGAATCTACACCGGAAGAAGGTCCCTGCATGGATGGTCTTATAACATATATATTCAATAATTATCATCTACATTGTTATCATTATCAACATTGTTATCATTATCAACATCATCATTGTATTAGTATTCTTAAAAGGAACTGTACTCAGAGTTAGTGATCCTGCCTGTTATGAAATGGTTTTGAGGAGGAATCAATTTTCTATATCAGAGCGTTGTAATCTTAGAAATGTATTTATTGTCTCATCTTACTCAAATTGTATTCCATTATTTTCTTCAATCCTACTATTCTAACAACTAGTAAGACCAAATGTAATATTTTTTGAACAAGTTTTTCAAATGTTTAAATAATTTTTGATAAACTTTTTAAATATTTTTTTTCTATATGGACATGTTTATTTATTCTATTTTTTGACATTTTGATAATTATAATACAAATTTCTCCAAAAATATAAAATCATTTGAAAAGCTTATATCAGTAATTCATATAGTTACTATACTACAATGTTATCTAGCATATACAGTAAGCTCATTTGAGTAGTCATTATTTTTTTTACTAAAAGTTTACTTATTTACTATAATCTGTTTAATACAACTGAGATTTCAAAAGTAGAGTACACTTTACTTGTAGATGTATATGCCAGGTTTCTCAAAAAATGCTTTCAAGCTGTACTTGGTCTGTTTCACCAAAACACTTTAGCTTAATAAAGCAGTTTTGGTGTTTAGATCATGCCCCTGATCATGTAAATCATTTTCCTGTTTATGCATAGACAGTAAAGGAGTTTAAGCATGTGTGGGATAAGCATAAGGCCATCCTAAATATAAGATAAGGCCAGGGACTAATGAAAGTATTTAGAAAACTGGGCAGACTAGATGGGTTGAATGGTTCTTATCTGCCGTCACATTCTATGTTTCTGTGTCTCACTGCTCAGTTCTCTACCATTTAGGAATTTAAATCACTTTGTTTATGCACCCATAGGAACACCTCACTACATGTGACTTATACAGCCTTCCTAAACATTTCCTGTAAATAGTCATCTAATGTTTATGTAGCAGAATGAATATTATAATACCCTTATTCATTCCCTATGTTCGGCTGTCTGTACCCCCCGTTCGTTTCCGAATCCCATCTGTGTGGTCCCTGGGTTCGCATCATTTAATAACCAACCACCCCTGGCTGTTAACCACAAAATTGCTTGTTAAAGAAAGTGTTTCCCCTGTGTGGCCACCATTCATATTACCAAACACATATGTGCAAAATAAAATTTTGTCTCTCAAATGTGGTAAACTGATCCTACTTCCCATTCAACTTCCCGCACCAGTAGGAGAACGGTGTTCGGGAGACCTAAACTACCGAACAGGGGGAACATTTGTATGTTTGCAGCCAGGGGGAGCCTTCATCGGCATTCGTGTGAGAACACCGGTCAAAGCTTAAATTTCTCTGTAACTGTTTTGGGGCTTTACCTTGTGGCCGACCCGTCAAAACATCACTCGACTGGCGTTCCTAAACCATCAAACAGATCTGAGTGTTTTTTTGTCAACATGGGAACTCAGATCCCAGCTAGTCGGTGAGGTAACTTTTGTGGGGTTCTGAAATATTAAAATGTGTTTTAAGCTGTTTATAAGTAATGTATATGTTCTGTACCCGAGAGATAATTTAATTAAAGAGTTGTTCTTACTCAATTATCTCTTAGGCACAGAGGAGGAGCCTGTGAACTGTTTACTTGTCCCTTGACCACTCTTAGGTCCATCAGGGGAAAACCCCTTTAATATGATTTAAGAAACCCCTTGCATGGGGTGTTGCATAAAAGCCACCTGTGGCTGAATATAAATCAGTTGACTCCCAAAACTGTGTGTTGTCCAGTTACTGGGAAGATTTTCTTTTGTATGTTGGAATGCTTCCTCAGCTACAAGGATTAAACAGCGAATATATTTATGCTGAATATTGGATCTCCACTACAGTCCATACTTCCATTATTGCAAATTCTGTTTAATTTAGATTTTTTTTATCTCCTGCTCTGTTTATAGTTTGCTAGACCCTGCAGGAGCCTCCTACATGTAAAATAAATAAAATTTACAGAGCAGGAGATAAACACTTATTAAGTTAACATCTGATAGAAAATAAAACGATTTTATTTTCATGCAGACTGTATCAGTCAGCCAGTGGAGGTGTGGCTAGGGCTGCATAAACAGAAATAAAAGTGATTTAACTCCTGAGGCAGAGAATTGAGCGGTGAGACTGGGGCATGAGCAATACACTAATGCTGCTTCATTAAGGTAAAGCTATTTTGGTGGCTATAGTGTCCCTTTAATATGCATGACTCAGTAGTTAAAACCGTGGAACTGCATTTTTCTTGATGAGGTACAGGCTTTGTTGAGTTAGAAATGCCATCAGACGATATCAAATTATATTTTCTACACAGATATCTCTAAGCTAATGAAAAGATTTGATTATGTTCAATGAGATAGTATAGGATGGTGCCATCATTCTGCACTACATGACAACCATGTAATTAAAGAAATGCTACCAAGACAAATTATTACAATAAGTTCACTATTAGCAACCTTTAAAAAAATAATAATAATAATTTTAGCCTAAGACATTTTATGAGTCCACAATGATCCAATTGTATGTGCATGATATCACAACCTCTAAGTTAAAGTTATGTTTAAAAAAAGTTTTTTGGACCAAATTTATAAGTGGAGAATTCCGCAGTGTGGTTTTAATTCGCAGGGCAATTGTTTTAGCACTTTGCTCTATAATTCATCCTGGTATATCATTTACATAATTTTTAATTTCACATATATCATCATCCATTTTAATGGATCAAATTAAATATTTGAACCATTGATTAAATAATTATTGCAATGTATTTTGCTTACTTCACAAATATAACTTTTTTTATAATTTGTCCCTGTTAGTTTACATTTTTTAAGTTTTAATAAATGGTCTGTTGCACACTATTATGATTGTATAGTTTATATTAGAGTCTATCCAACATTGTAACATTGTTTAATGCTTACTAAAATATTGAAGACTGGAGAATTATAATGGGTTGATGTAAAAATTAATATTAAACAAAGGAATTTCTTATATCTCCTCTGATCAAGACTTTTTAATGATTAATATAATATTGTTAACACATTCCCCATCATTATAAGTAAAATTCATTAAATTTGATTCTTTCCTAAATTATGTATAAACATGTTCAGATCCAACATAGAAAATCTAGTAAAATATTAGTTTACAAGCTTTGAAATGTGATGTTTTCTGACAGTTTA
This sequence comes from Pelobates cultripes, assembly GCA_933207985.1. Lineage (NCBI taxonomy): Eukaryota > Metazoa > Chordata > Amphibia > Anura > Pelobatidae > Pelobates > Pelobates cultripes. Next base: position 97,789,132 of record OW240912.1, on the reverse strand, counting down.
TAACACTTTTAAAATGACAGGTTTTCCTATAAACATAATTTACGATATTAACTATTCAAAAAATCAAAAGTATTTGAAACTTTAAAAGCTTGTAAATTAATATACACTCAAAATTTTTATATTATAAAAATATATAAATGTATACTCCAGGAGATAATTGGCACAAGCAAATTAACATTCAGTTAAATCACTAACTTATCTTTATTATTAATTCTCTAGTTAAATGATTTGACATATAGTTAAACAAGTTTTAGACAGATAATATTTTATTTATCTATATTCATGAGTGAACATAGTCCAGCTTTCACCCATGCACACCCTTGAATCTGTGTTCCTTTATTTAAGTGACCAAATTGTGTGAGTACTTGTAATTTTTGCATTTGTTAATAGTTTATTTACCAACTTTTCATTAATTTTGATTGTGCATTTTTTATTATTGGCACAGGTATATTCTATTTTAAGTAGTATAATACACATATTACATAATCTATATTAAATCTACCCCAAAATATACAGGGCTGATGTCATACTGTGAATTATGGGGTTTAGAAGCCCCTGAGTGGAATTAGCACATAGAATGACATCTACAAGGAGTGTACACAGGTTTTAAATGTCTTCATATATAACTTGCCCATGATATCTCCAGTTTTTGAAAGATCAATGTAGCCCTAAAACAATAACCATAATTGATATTGAATATTGAGTAACTGATAAACATGAATCTTTTTCACTTTTACTTATCTCTACAAGACCTGTCAGTGTTTAGTTGTCAGACTAATGTCAGCTATTAGTAAAAATGGTTGCATAGGTGTCCAGATAGAGTACTTATCAAGCAATGAAACAGGAAGTGCTAGAGTACTAGAGTACTAGAGTATTGTACTGTGTGCTTAGTTTTATGCAATAAAACTATTTGATAGTCCTTTCGTCTGTGACAGCTCACATTGTCTAACTGATGTTAAAATATATCACATTTAGGCAGGGATTGGCTGCTGGGGAAAATTACATGTGGATATGTGTATGGGTGTTTGCTATGTTTGATATGTGAATTTTCTCATGCAAAATTAAACTTTCTTGGATGTATCAATAAGCTGCTTTAGCATCAGTATCATGGTTTATTACATACCTTCCTATTATATATGGGTTGCTCCATGCACCATGACCACTTCAGTGATTTGAAGTGATTTGAATGTTCCTGGAGTCTGTATGTGCAATGTTTTGCTTTGAAACACTATAAAAAATAAATTTAGCCTCCCTGCTGCCGAAGGCATAACTCCAGCATTATAACTTCTCTAGCAACTGAAACTAGAGTTCTGGACTTGTTAATGTCATTTTTGCGCATATTCTCATACACCAAATTGCATTCTTTGGCTGAGAGCAGTTAGCTGATGATGTAGTGGTTATGATGCTTGGAGTGACCCTTTATATCTAAATTAATATTGTCCTCCCACTTTATTATTAATATTAGGGCACCCATCCTTTGCACTTGGGTGAAGGCTGGGGGAAAGACATAAGGTTGACCCACTTTTTATTGATGTTAGGGTCCACACCTGTTGTCCAGGAGTGGAGGAAAGGGGGAGGGGACACTAGGTCCTCCACATGAATATTTAAATTAGCTTCTACCTGACCTCCCCTGTTATTTCACAAGCAATGGCTACCCACTTACTAGTTTTAAACAAATAGGAAACATGCGGCAGGTGGGAACTTATGTAGTTGCAATAACTCCATTATAGTAATATGGGATGTTATTTACCCCCATAGGATATTTTAGTTTTTTAATCTATTTAGCAGTTACACCTTTACACTACCAAGGTTTTTTTTCTTTAAACTATTTGCTCACTGGCTGTTCGCATTACCAGTGGACAAACAGTTTAGATTTTTAAAAAATCTAAATTTGAATCCTCTTGGCCAGGATTTAGTGAATTCAGTCCTGATTTCAGCTGTCCAGCAGTGTTTGGGATGTCTGAAATCCAGACCAAATTCAGGCACATTTGGTACCTGATTTACACATTCCAGATAGTGTTGAATTTCATCAATAATGTCTGGACTATGCAGTCCAAATGGCCTTGTACACCAGTGAATGGTTTTGCCCAATTTGGTAAAAGACCATTCAGACTTTAGTGGATAGTGTATATGTGTCTGCTCTCACCATACTCACAGCTGTCGCATAGTATAAGGGTTGATAATGTATGTATTTATGAAAATTAATAGTAGCAAGGATATTAGCCAACTCAAAAGTGGTTTAAGTTTAGAAGTTCTTTTCATTAAAGAGTAATACATAGCTTTGTAACTCTTGGTGATGTTTATATAATTTATCATCAGTTCATAATAACCTAGTAGGTAATTTGGACAGTTCTATAATGGATATCAAGTGTATTTTCTCCTCCCACATTCCATCAATCATTATATCACAGTTGAGAAAAAAAAATATATAACTTTAGTGCTTTAAATTAGGTCTTGAGTATTGCAATTTATTAATGATTGAGATTTCAATCCTTAGAAATACATGAAAAATGTTCAACTAATCCAGAGACTGAAGTGGAATTAGCACATAGTATGACATCTACAAGGAGTGTACACAGGTTTTAAATGTCTTCATATATAACTTGCCCATGAAATTTCCAGTTTTTGAAAGAACATTGTAGCCCTAAAACAATATATCACCATATATTAGGAAAAGACCTGGGGAGTCAGCGATAATTTTGCCTCTCCAGATCTTTTCCAAAGATATCACTAAATTCAACTAGAATTACACTCAAGGGCAGCTGTTTTAATAGCGTAATTCCATTCAATATCTGTCAATCCAGGAAATACCTCTTACATGCTCTATTTGACTGTCTAGAGCAGGGTTGCCCAAAAGGTAGAACCCCAGATGTTTTAAGACTACGGACATAATGATGCATTGTCATTCTAAGACATTCTAAAGGAATGCAAAGCATCATAGGAGTTGTGGTTCTACAACATCTGGGCATCTACCTTTTGGGCACCCCTGGTCTAGAGAGATTGTTCATTGTATTGTGTTCAACTTTTTTTTTTCTCTCACAAGTTCTTGAAAGTATTTAAAAATGTAAAATAAAAAAAATAAATAGAAAAAATATGTGTGTGCATGTGTGTGTGTGTTTTAGAACTTGTACTATTCTCTTGCAGCCATTCCAAATGAATTGAGGGCTAACACTAATTGTCTGATTGATTTTTGCATTATATATAGTTCTTAAAGACCCCTACAATTGATAGCATCAAGGGGCTCTGTCATGTCATTGAATGCCATCACATGTTTCATAAATCTTGTTAATGACCTTTAGTAATGACAACATGTTATATATTTTGCATAGATTTAATTAGCAAAACTCAGCGGGAAAACCAGTTAATTCACATAGCAGAACAAAATCAATTTCAAAATTAAATTTGACCCAAACATCTTTTTGTGTGTGTGAAATGCATGCAAATTCATTTGTGAGTTTCTACAAGTCTGCAGTTATTAATAATGGATAATCAAAACAATTACTATTCATTTACTTTCATTCTATTACACAGTTTAATTCAAATATATTTACATTTAATTTAATGTGATCTCACCTTCACTAGTTATATATTTACTATTGGAAAACAAATTTGTTTTAGAGCTTGCTTCTTTAAAGTTTGAATCCCTTTCAATGAATGTCAATCACAATTATACTACTAATTATTTCACTCTTATAATGCAGATGGAGTTACAGTGTTAACCTAGGGGTTTATGCACTTTATAGTATTTAAGGGTATGGAAAGTGTTGCACTGTCTATTCCAGTGACTTATACAATGTAATTTAATTAAGTAAAATATGGTAGAATGCAAAATGTGGTTATTCACAGCATTGACTTATATTGCTCGGATTGTTTTTTAAAGGGCTACTCCAAGCACCATGACCACTTCCGTAATTTGAAGTGTTTGTATTGTTTGGAGTCTCTACTGTTTTAGTCTGAAATGCTGTATATACAGAGAGAATGCTCTGTGTTTTTGGAAGTGTATACTTACCTCCGGCAACATCATTAGAGCATCATTAGCCAGTAAAGTACAAGAGTTTCAGGCTGACTACCATTAATTCTTGACATAGTTGGCATCTGTCATCGTACGCACAGCCTGTGGCCTGTCAACTTTTTTTGGTAGGCTTGGTAGACAGATAAAATCAGTATTTCTTACCTAAAACTTTCACTCCTTGTGTTTCTCCCTGTTCCATTCTCATCACCAGGAGTTACACCATCTACTTTTGTACTTTTGTGCATGAATGACAGTGTGAAACAGGAATTTATGGAGTATTCTGTGAGAGCCCTGGTGGAAAATGTCAAGACATGGCATGGCATGGGGATGCTGATAAAATCTCTGCCTTTTGACAAAAAAATATTTTTTACTTAAGACAAAGTTGTGTTGGATTATCTATAAAATCCCAATGCAATATCTACATGATTTTGTAACAGTTCCACTTAAAACAATTTAATTTGCTAGGAATTGTTAAATTGTGACATGGACGATCGTGCTTGCTGCTGCCTTGTCCTATCCCAACAGGCATCATGAAGATGGAGGTTTGCTGTGGCATACACCTTTACTAATGGCCCAGCAAGTAGTATAGGGCTGAGAGAGTTTTAAGACATGAAATAGTCTTTTAAAGGGACACTCCAGGCACCCAGACCACTTCAGCCCATTGGAGTGGTCTGGGTGCAAACTCCCATTACCCTGAACCCTGCAAGTGTAATTATTGCAGTTTTTATAAACTGCAATAATTACCTTTCAGGGTTAAGTCCTCCTCTAGTGGTTGTCTACTAGACAGCCACTAGAGGGACTTCCGGGTTCTTAAAACACAAAAAGTGTTTTAAACAACGCTGGACGTCCTCATGCTATGCATGAGGACTTCCAGCATCGCCGGAATTCCCATAGGAAAGCATTGAAAAATGCTTTCCTATGGGGAGGTCTAATCACAATCACAGCAATTTCCGTGCATTAGGTCTCCCTGCCGGCTGACGTCAGTGGGGGAGAAGCATGGGCAGAGCCTCACCCAGCACCGAGGGACATCAGCGCTGGATTTGGGTAAGTTACTGAAGGGGTTTTAACCACTTCAGCAACATGGGTTTGGGGGTAGGAGAGGGGCACTGCAGGATCCTGCAGTGCCAGTAAAATGGGTTTGTTTTAAACAGGGAATGACTGAGAATAAAAAGTAATTATATAAATAATTTAATACCATCTCTTTACTGGTAAAGGTATCTAAAGGTATTGACCCTCATAGCAGTTCTGTACAAAGCAGTGCTTTGCACATTTTAATGGAAAATGATAGAATGTGATGTCATATTGTGGCAACTTCTAACAATATGTCTTCCACTTATCCCAGCATAGCCAATTTCACTGAAAAATTCTTACTAAGAAGCAGACTGAGTGAGTCAGCTCAACACATAAAGGATTTTGTTTTGTAAATCCACTTCTGTGAAACAATTCACTACATACAATCATAATATACTATTATAAATGTTCAATAAAAACCCTGCCAGAGCCATTTTATAAGTAAGTCTACATAATCAAACATACATTTTTCACTAGAGAAATGCACTAGACTCATAACTAAAGTGATGTCTAAAATAGATGAATAGATGGACTATAATTAAAGGATATAAAAAAAAGAAATGACCAAAACAAGTAAATAAATGTCAAACAGTCATTTCTCATAAAGGTTTAAAAAGTGGCCCTGGTATGCCAGTTTGGCTGGGGTTGTAAAAATGCATCCATTATTTAAATCTAAGTCAATATTCCCAATAATATTTTTTAGTTCATGAAAAAAATCTGTAAATAATTGAATGTTGTTTTTGTTTTCATAGTGCTGTTGGAGTTACAAACAACAAACAAACATGTTAGGCACCATGACCCCTACACTCTGTAGTGGTTATAGTGCTAGCACTGCAATTTTAGCACAGTTTGACAAGTTACCTGGGTTTTGCTCGCCACCTTCATTGCATTAGCCTCGTACAGTCTTTTCTAGTAGGACATGTTGGAATCACTGTAGAAAAAAGCAGGAGTGCAATCATTGGCCAAGATTGTCAGGAAAACACTCTCAGCTTATGAATTTTGTCCTGCGTTGGCTCACAATGCTTTATAGAGCTACCCAGTTTCATCTCAAGAATAAGACTATATGCTGTTTATGTGGGGTTGGAGCCTGGCAGGACAAAGGCAAGTTGTCAAACTGTGCTAATATAGATGATATCATACATTTGGGATTGTGCTAGGGTATTTTTAGGCCGTAGCAGGCTGTAGTGGTTTGGATGTTCCTCTAAATGTTTTGTTAAGTTTCCTAGTGTGTATATATTTTTTGAAAATAAAATAAATTAGGGTAATGATAAAGGAAACATGACTTGATGACAAGACATACTGAATTAGAGAAATATTAATTTATAAAATTTCCCTGAAATAATTTTATTATAACTATTGTTACAATGCATTCTATTGTTAGAAATAATGCTTGTATCATTGACATACAATGCTCATTCATAGTCAATCGTATTTTTTTTATGAATTTCAATAATATTAGACCTAGTAATGTGAACAGAGTTTACATAACATCCAATCTGTATAGAATAAGCCAGTTTTTTTTCTTTGACTTCCTTGTTTCAATTTGTTCTTGATTCATTCTCAGCTTGAAAACCACTCTGGTCTATTAAGAAAGATTCAGCAGCTTCAAGTGTTTTTAAACTATTTTAAGTGTTTTTAGAGCGTTTCTTAATGTGTTTTCTTCGATCAGCTAAATCCTTTCTTTTTTTTATTACATTCGATTCTTGTCAATGTTAATGCATATTTTAAAATGCATTCATTAAATTTTTTTCTACATTGTGACATTTTGACAAATTCTCCAATATTTATTTCTTTTTCACTAAACAAAGACTTGTTATGAGTAGTCAGCCAACCCTAAATTGAATGATATAAGAAATAAGGTCTTTTTGTCACATAATTAATTTAGCAGACATTGTGTGAGTCATTTTTCAGCTCATGAAAAGCATTGCTTAATGAAATTCTTAGTTCATACTAATATTGAGTTCTATTTACTAAACAGTAAGCAATGGTGGTTTAAGTGCAATTTGGGACAAAATAACTAAGTTTAATGTTGATAACACTCCAAATTCAATAGTCACTACAGCACAATGTAGTGATCATGGTATCAGTAGTAGCTTGATGACTCCTATTGCAAGTAGTTAAACTGCTTTAGAACATTTTATCTTCTTATCTTGGGTTACCAATCCCTGTGTCTTCTGGACCAGGAAGCTATCTTTTTGTATGGTATAGGGTTTAGCATAAAGGCAAAGAGTGATTATCTGATGCTATCAGCCAATGATCTAGCCTTGCACTGCAGGGCTCAGCAAAGGAGAACGAATAGAAGCTCCTAGGAGGAGCTTTCAGGTTTTAGACAAGCAAGGTAGGTTAAAAGTGACACCAGGTTGAAGCCATTCTAAATTGGTTTTACTACTTATTGTGGTGGTGACAGGGCTTTAGGTGTTATGATATTTGGAGTGGTACTTTAATTGGACTTGCAGATTTTCTTCGCAAGTTGGATAATTTCTACTATATTTCTACTCAGTTTACCACAACTACATTTTTGATAGACCCAACTGTCTAATCTCTTTTACTATATATGTTTATAGCTTTATCCATACCATATTTTTCAGCAATGTCCCCAACATAAGATTTATCTGGTGGAGCCATGTGCCTTTACCTTTCCAAACTTAGTCAATCACTATTATGCCAAGCTAGAAATAAATCACATATTGTGTTTTGCGGTAATGCTGAACACGATGAATAGATTGAGACAGGAGATTTGATTTGGATTCCCTTGCACAGAGTTCCTCTGGAAGCAGGAACCACTTTCCTAAGCAAATTTAACATATATTTACCAAAGAAAAACTAATTTTAACTGTGTTTGTTACAATGTGTGCCTTGCTAATTTACCCCCTAAATTATTTATTGCTAAATTGGATAAATGTTCAATTGAACAGTGCTTCAAATGCAAGGAAATGGCAGCTACTGCATTATTTGTAAATTTTTCATTTAATACAAATGTTATTTAAATAATCCAGTGTGTTCAAGGTATAGAGAAAATGGTATCAATAAATAATGGCTTTTAAAAAAGTTTTTAAAAACAATGGCTTTTCAAATTAGCCTAATCTAATTTCAATGTCACATTACCATTGAAAGAGGCAACTGACTATTTTGATGAATAAATAAAAATTAGTAACTAATTGTGCATTTATTTATATTGAAAACAATCACTTGAATGTATATTAATTAAATACCAGGTTGTTCTGGCTACAATACAAATTCCAACTGATTCATAATCTCCTGTTGCTCATAACCACACATGGACATGTAGTGAATCATGGGAAAATGATTGCTGTCACAGTAGAAAGTATCTCACGAACATGACAGAAGTAATCACCAACCCAGTGCAGTGGGAATAAATAAATTGTGTTTTGCTATACTGATCCCAGAGGATAATAATGGCTTTCTTTTTTTTTTTTTTGCATTTGCCTTCACTGTATGCTTGACTTTGATAGGTTTTAACAAATAAAATAAAAGAGGACTTGGCACCATGCAGAGGACGAAAAACTAACCAGTATGAAAGTCATTCAAGTAGCGATAGTAACTTTCCATTTGGTATGGGAACCTATGGAAAGAGAATGTGTCATGAGTATCTTCACTTGTACTCTTTTGGAAGACATCAAATGCAATCTATGATTGAGCTTGCAGATTTGCTAGAAAATTTATAATTTTGGAAAAAAACTAATGAAATATAGGCCTTTCCCTCACATCTCGGTCAAAACAGCATATGGATGTCGTACAGGAGGTTTACCCTGCTTGGGGACTGGAGGAGGAGTGGAGGACAGACCGTAGGTAGATGTTAAAGAGTAACACCCACAACGCTCTGAACATGGCAAAGCTGAAACGGTGGTGGGTTGAGTTTATCTTATTTTACATTGCATACATAATGTATATTTGCGATGTATGATGTATTCAATGTGTACAGGGACAATTTAATGTAAGTTCATTTCTTCATTATAGGTCCACTTTAACTAATAGTGTTGGGTAGTATTCAGCTCATAATGATAAACAGTGGTAGTTTATTGCTTAAAGTCGATATTCAGACATAATTTCTCTATCCCCAGTACTTTTTGGAACATGCAGAGAGGTTAATTATCAGAGAACAGGATATAGTTTAACCCCTTAAGGACCAAACTTCTGAAATAAAAGGGAATCATGACATGTTACACATGTCATGTGTCCTTAAGGGGTTAAAAAGAAAACATGTAAAACTTCAGATGTCTTGCATAAAGAGTGCAGGCTTTGTAGTTTGGACCCATTTGTCATACTATCTTCATCACCCAGTTATAGAGATTGTTCTATGTGAAGTAAGAGAGAGAAAGTGGGGACATGGTGAGGGGTAGGAATCCCCCTTCTGGGAGTCTGTATAGTAAAGATAGCAATGTAATACATAACTGGGACAGACTTGGCACTTAATGGGAAGGTATGTAGTTATATACACAGCATTAACTAAACACTATTGTGTAATACGCATAACAACATGCAGCTGGTTAGGGTAACCAAACAGAGCAGCTGTACCATATAATGCATATGGAGACAAGATTATTCTGGTCATGGGTTATTCAACAGTCAGGCTTAACCTTTATTGTCTGGTTAGCCAATAGGATTCCATTGACCTGGGCCACATCCACCATCTTGAAACACTGCACAAAGTTAGCCAATCACACCACCATCCATCATGGGAAATTAGGGGTGCTGTCATGTTCATAAATCTACTGAAACAATGTTTCTGTCTTTTTATAAGAAAGTCAAGTGTCCTAGAAAAAAAAATTAAATAATTAGAACAAGAACTTGTTTGACAACAGACTAAACTGCAAAGTTAATATTATGAATATAACATGGATCTCAACCCAAAAACCTTGGCCACTGAAATACATTGCACTTTATTATCAAATTGCCTTTGATTTTATTTTCTAACAATAATCCATCTACTTTCTTCCTATGCAATGATCCCGGATATTATTCGAAGGTTCATTATCAGACAAATTAAAATAAGTAACACTTAGGCAAATCTAACTGATCTGTAGACATTTCTCATTTCAGCTATAATCAAAGCTTGGCCATTGTAGCCTGAATTTTGCAATTCTCTTTTCAGTTAGTATTTTAGTAAACAACTCTGTCAATTATGAAAATGAGAGTCTTCAGAATAGCCTCAGATCTGGATGACTTTCTAAGAATGATCATTACATTTCCTCCCTGTACTTGTGATATAGAATGTTGCATAAACAAACTAGATTAGTCAAATCAGATCAATGAAAGCAATTTAACCAATAATATATGTCCTTATACAGCATATGTCCTTATACAGCATGTGATTTAGTACTTTACATTAAGTTTAGCAGATTGTCATTGTCTAAGCAGGCTTTTTCCATGCATAAGCTTCAAAAATAAATTCCTATGCAACATGTTATTTTATTCAAAGAAAACAGCATCCGATTAACCAAAACATTGCTTTATGAGAAAGTTTGGCGCTTAAATATTCTCGAAAAGCACACAGAAAACAAGCAGCGACTGACAACATTTTTTTTTTTTTAATTCTGTTGGACTTATTTTGTTCTCCTTAGGGAAATCATCTAACAAGTAATCCTTTTTAGCTGACTGCAGTCATTGTTTTAATCAACTGGAAAGTTCATTGACAGTGCTAAATAGCCGTTAAGAAGAGGATTTTGCAACAATAATGTGATAGTGAAGTATTTAGAATGATTGTAGCTGTTCTTGTCAAGAGATTCAGGGGTTTAAAAAAACCTTTGGAGGTCAGTCTGAATGAAATGTATTTTTTTTTTCCCAACAAGAAAATAACACAGATTTCCTACGTGTAATAGCCAGAAAATTGCCACCAGGTGGTAGCCCTTTTTCCTCTATGAATATTGTCTTGTTGGTACAGTATACAGAGCGCGTGATGAGTACATTGTGTTTGAAAGCTATACAATCTACTGAATTCTGTTTTCCTTCAAGTGCATTTTTCACACTGCGATGAATTTACTCAGCATGTCAACTTAAGGCTAACGTCTGCATCACATCTAGACAGAAAGCTAAGTTGCTGTATTTTCTTTGACAATTACATTATACAGTAAAGTGGTAGGAAAAGGCAATGGGATGTAGTTTAACCCTTTGAGTGCAAGATTGGTATGCAATGTGTTAACAAAAAAGAAAAAATCTGCAACAATTTTTCAGTATGGTAGAGTACCAAATAGTTGTGTATATTTTTTTCTTTAAAAAACAAAAAACACAAAATGAAACTGAAATGAATGTATAACCGTTCTGCTTTATATTAATTATGGTATGGATTACTTCAGTTACTTTAGAACTAGTGCCTGGGAATAAAATATATTTGTGCATATAATAAATGCCACAAATATAGGCTGGGTTTATCTTTGTCTTATCAAAATGTTCAAATACATCTAAAGCTATGGTCTGTCTGACTTTACAGAGCATGCTCTTTTCTATTACATTGTATGTGTGTTAGTCAAGCCTTGTCAGTTTGTTTCATTTAAAAAAATTGCTACAGAGAATCCTTTATGCTTCAGCAAATTGAGACATGAAGACAGCATTCAGCATGCCAAATAGTGACCTCACATATGGGAAGAAAAGGAGAATAGGATTTATTATGATATAGATAGATAGATTATATCTCCGATATTATAAGTAATTTACATTGCAGAGATTTTATTAATGTAGACGCAGTTCTAGTGCAGCCAAATGCTGTCCCACATAGTGTGGGCAGAAAAATTACTTTAGAAATGACATTAACGCCCTTAGGAATACTTTTTGGATACTGCAAGAACGATACAATGCAATGCAATTTGTAAAAGTGGTCTGTTGCGTTATTACCTAAAGCATCCTTTTATTGTATATAGTTCCCTAAAGATGGCCATTTGACTCTATGTCAAGACTGTATATATATATATATGTCTATCGGAAAGGTAAAATCAAGTCAATCAAGTCAACCAATTCAAGTCATTCCTGTTGAACCCACGCAAAATACTTTGTTATAAGACTCTATTACAGGACGTTGAGGCAGACCACTTATCATTCAGAGGTTGCTCTCAACCTTCAATGGAAAATTATAAATATTTCAAGTGTTAATTTTTAGTATTTTATTTCTGGAAAATCAGGAAAATCAGAAATATCTTTTCAAAAATATAGACCATTATGGTAACCTTGTTTTAGGAGATATTTCAAACTTGCAGAGAGAGCTGCTAACAATCTACGTTATGACTTTTGTCTTTAGCTATTTATTTCTGTGACAATTGAAAAACCCAAAAGTGAATGTAAGAAAGAAAAGAAATTGCCTCGGACATATCTACTCTGTAACAAGGTTATTAAATGTGCCATGAACAAAATAAAAGTAAGTGAAAGCAGCAAAAGTGATCTAGGAGCAGTCAAGCAAGTAGTGATTTAATGTAAAATGTACATTGGGGTATGAAGGTTATTAAAACAAAAGATGGTGTTTTAAGCAAAACAGTATTGTGTGATCACTAATGGAATGTTACCCTTAGTTTACATGGGCTATTAGATGGGGTTGATTAGGAACATCCTTGAACTGTCCCCTTGTTGAATAATACAGACAAGAACTTAACCAAGCAAGCGAAGAATCACAATACTCTACACAGAAGAAAATTACTTCCAAATGCAACGTAGAGAAAACCACAAGATAAACAAAAAGGAAATGTAACACATCTTATCTGTCATTACAGATAATGTAGTGCTGGGGAAAGTAAACATGCATTGTTTTAGATAGTGGGAAAAGTATAAATATACAATTTTATTTGCCGTGTGATTAATTTTGAACGGTACATATATTGATCTGTATATTTTCTATTTATTTAGAATTCCTTTATGTTATTTTGTTTTACATTAACGGAACATTATAAGTACTTTTCAAGTTTCAGTAAAAAAAAAATATACAATGCATGCATTAAGGTAATATTGTATATATAGAAAGCTAAAATACTGTACTATGTCAGAATAGAGTTTTATGTAAATTAATATATGATACAGTCTTATATTTTACTTTACAAGTAATATGTTCTTCCCATTTAAATTGTACAGTTTGCTATAGTCTTACCTATGGGATCAAAATACTTAATACTGGGTGTAATACAACTTCAAATGACAAAAATAGTAATAGTAAAAGAGAAAATAGATATTCAAATAAATAATGAACAAAATTGAACTTTAAAGGACAAATCTGTAATCTCCAAGACACAGAAGTGGACTAATATGTGATGTAATTGCTTATAACTGTTTTAAAGTCATGTTTCCATTCTTTAAATATTATCATAGCTGGTTATATTAAAAGATGAGGTATTAAAGTAAATGTGTATATATATTAAAGTAAGCTACATAATTATTAATAGAATTATATTTTTTTACATTTCATGAAAATAAACCATATTATGGAAAACCATACAATTTTTCAGTGGAAATACCTTCAAGTGTTAAACATTTTTTGAGCAGTTTTAAATGTATTCATCAATGTGCCAACCTGTATCCTCTTTGGAACCTGGCAAATGAGGAAGTATTTGTTTGCAAAAGTTTCAGCTGATGCTCTCAACCAATCACTGACTGTCTATAGCGAGCAATGCTTCAAAATTGTAAATATAGAGGATCAGATAAAGGACTCAAAATTGAGTTGGCAGGAGATAGCACATGGTGCCAAAATATTAATCTGAATGATTATTTGGAAAGGTTAAAGGGACACTATAGGATCAGGAATACAAATATGTATTCCTGACCCTATAGTGTTAAAAACACAATCTAATCCCCTCCCCCGACTCTTTCCTCCCTAAATATAGTCTAAATATAGTAAAATATTACCTTTATTCCAGCCTACTGCTGCAGGCTCTGCCCCTGACCTGCCTTCTTGGCTGACATCATCATAAGTGTTGATCTCAGCCAATCACAATGCTTTCCAATAGGAAGGCATTGGAGTAGCTAAGATTGTCAAGGAGGCAGATCAGCGGCAGCGCCAGCACAAGTCAAACACAGCCCTGGTCAATCAGCATCTCCTCATAGAGATACATTGAATAAATGCATCTATATGAGAAAAGTTCAGTGTCTCCATGGAGATGGTGGAAATACTGAATATCAGTGTTGCGCTGCCCCAGAAAGCACCTCTAGTAGCCATCTAAGGAGTGACAATTGGAGGTATCCCTTGGCTGTGATTTAGAGACAGCCTTTCTGAAAGAAAAAAAACAAAAAACAGTGTTTACTGTAAAAAGCCTGACGGACTGACTATACTCACCAGAAAAACTACAAAAAAGTGGGGGCTAACAGAGTAAGGTTGAAGTTTCAGGTTTCCTTACACAATTGGCTGTCTTATGCACTTGCTGCTTCTGTTACACCTGTGGAAACCTTAATATTGATTCTTTAAGAAATGTATACAAACATTTTCATTTTAGGTATGGTTGAATTATTTGAGAATGATTGGTGAACTTTATGTAAGAATACCACTTGGCTTAGTGAAGAAGTGGCCTTACTGCTAGCTATCCCATTCTCTAGACAGACATTTAATGGACATTTGTGCTGAACTATGCTATTTTAATGAGGTGCTTTCTCCTACCCATAATTCAAAGATGAAAAGTTATTTTCAAACACATCTAATCATTGTGTTTTGTCGAGGATCTGATCTTTGACCTCTTTAAATTGGTTCATGATCCAGATTTGTATCCAAATTGAAACATGAACATCGTGATGTACAATAATAGTTTCCCGGGAGACTGTTTCACATCCATTCATATGCTAGCAATTTTACCTTGTGTTTTGATCAAAATTCGAATAAAACATGCCTGTCTGTTGTCATTTACTTGTTTCTCGATGCTTTTAACATACATGGCTGTATTTGCCAAGACTAGCTAATGATATCTATTTAAAATATATATATGTGTTGCTGCTATTTAGTACTCTAATTTTATATGTCATGTTAAACTGTCAGAATATTGTATATGGCTAACTGCAGGAAATGTTACAAAGAGATTTCACATAATTTCACATAAAGCTCACGTGTATTTCTTTGTATCAATGGGAGATTTCAGTAAACATGTTTATCAAAAGCAACCTGATATGTATATGAAACATATTAAACAATGATATTAAAGAATATTGCTTGCTAGAGTACATTACCCCATAAGATTCATTGTGAGAATAGACGTTTTTGTATTTTATGCTGCCATATATGTATCAGATTCTCATATGTTGCAGTGATTTCCCTTGTCCCTTTATCTATTAAAACAACTATCGCAAAAGAATCTGACAAAGAAGATTATTTTTTTCTACATGCGCTGTGAATTTCATAGCAAATGAAAAAAAACAGAAAAAAAAAACAGCCAAAACAATTGCCTTTGGGACACTTGAACCTTTTTTTTTTAACTTATTTAATGGAGGCATTGTATATGACAACATATTGTTCTGTGTCCCTCCCCTTTCTGTGATGCTAGACCAGGGGTAGGCAACCATTTGAACTACATTATGGGAGTAAGAGCATTATAGGAAAAGTAGTCCGAAAAATATAGTCTGTTCAACAAGCTTCTAATCGTCAAGCATCGTTAGAATCCTGCATTGGTTGAATCCTTGTTGCGGCTGTTATAGGCAGTATATTAGGAGTAAATTCATACATCAGCTCAGAAAACAAGTACTTCCAATGTTTAAGTCTTATGACTAAATCGTAAACATTAAGATGAGAGTGGCATATTTTCATGACTGTCTTACATTTTTCACCATTATACATTTTAGAGTTTGTGCCATACATAAAATGTAATACGTTTTTACAAAGACCCCTGTAATTAATTTTTATCTTGATACACTCACTATTTGAGAAATCCTTCTAGGAATTCAATGTAGTTTCTTAATTATAACATGGGCAGAGTATAGTCTTCCATCAGAGGTAAGACTGCTGAGAATATGTTTTCTCTACTCAAGCAGGGTTTCCAATATTTCCAACATTAGACTGCATAGCACAAGCAGATAAGTTGAGAATGTTGGTCAACATACATAGAATACTAACACATGTACTTAGTATTGTAACACACTGCATATTGGAGCGATGTGCATGAACATGTAACCAGAACTCCATATTCCTCCAGGTGACCAAAGATCAAGGCAGTATGTACAAAAAAAAAAATCTTCTCCCAAAGTTAAGCAATGTACTAATCTTCAGCACTTTACTCGTTGTATTAATATAATAAAAAAATAAATTAAATATTACATTAAATATTGCACATTCTTAGACAGGGAGATATTTTATTGGTATATTAGTACTGTTGTAAAGCTATCTATGCACATTTTTTTTATTCTAGAAATGTAATTAATAAGAAATCTATACCAAGCATGGGGGAATGCATTCATTTTTAGAATCCATGCAAGCATCCAATATGACATATTAGCAATGAATGAATTCAGCACCTTA
This sequence comes from Pelobates cultripes, assembly GCA_933207985.1. Classification (NCBI taxonomy): domain Eukaryota; kingdom Metazoa; phylum Chordata; class Amphibia; order Anura; family Pelobatidae; genus Pelobates; species Pelobates cultripes. Next base: position 97,772,624 of record OW240912.1, on the reverse strand, counting down.
TTGAATATACTTGTGAAAATAAGCACGTATTATTTGATTACCACGAAGGCAATACACTTTGTGTGTATGATGTTACAGGAGGTTAAACAGGATGTGTAGCCTAGCAGACAATTACAGTATTTCCACGCATCATTAGTAACTTTTAGCTGATTGATTTACCATCACAATGAAATATGCATTGTCCATTGAAATTGACCCTATTTAATATAATAGGCTGTTGCAGACTCCAATTAAGGTCCAGAGTATATAATGGTCTGCCGAGAATCTTATGCTCTAGAGATCGTATTCTTACAAGAAACAAAAGGGCATTCAAATTGTGCACTGGCCTTTTAAGCAACATACTGAACCACCCACTTTGATTCTCGCTTTTACTTAAACTTCTTATTCTTAATAAAAAGAGTTCTTTATTATCCTTCTATTTAAAAAAAAATACAAAATAGCATTTTAACAAATCTTTGTTTTCTAGGGTATGTTTGGAATTTCGTGTCCTTTAGAAACAGCACAAAGAGTTTTAATCTTTTTATAGAGAAAGGCCATCTCTCTTTTTTGTGTGGTTCCACAGAAGATAGCTATGTTATTTTGTGTCCCCCTCTAGGGAATGTGACAGCTTTAATATTCTGTGCTGAGTTTAGGTCCTCAGTGTTAGAACTAAAAGTTCAGTTGCCTTTAAGGCATAACAGACAAACTTGTTCTTTTACTTATACAATGCAGTTAAGACTCCAGGTAAGCCTCTGCTTACATAGATTAAATAGCTATAACAATCCATTGACATTAACTGCTTGTAGCATCCACCTTTCACCCAACTTAAACTTAAGTTCATGGCCCCCTTCTCATTTTGCTCACAATAACCTTACTAGATCTCTAGGCATTAAAGGTTAATCTAAGTTAGAGCTATCTACAAAATTCTTTTTTTTTAACTACAAAACTTACTGGCTTGAAGGACTAAAGGCTCTCTCTTAAAGCGTATAGTCATTTATGTGAGAAAAAGAATGGAAAGGATTGCCAGACTGAATAGTTATAACATTCTTAAAGTTACCTTTCAAAGTGCAACGCTGTTGATTCCCATGATAAAATCTGTTACACATCAAGCTCAGTCACTCACTCGATCACTGTTGCAGTTCATATCTAATGCAATATTACATAAAAAATACACTTGGCAATGGAAAAATCCCAGAAAAAAGTAAACCACCGATATTGAAAAAAAAATACATAAAAATTTGGCATGTGACATACTTATTAGGAATGGGGAATGGACCAGTCGGCATTAGGTACAGTGCTCACTTTGTCTATAGCTGTTAAGAAAATGTGTAATGAGCTAAATCCTTCCAACCACCAAGTCCCCAACACGCTCCATGTTAACGTTTGACATCTATTTCTATATTTTACAAAAAATTCTAAATTGATTATATTTGCATTAAATATAAATATTTATTGAGACAAAACTGAAGTAATTTGAAAGCATGGTTATTGCTTTGATCTTAGTACCTCACCCTGAAATTTTCCTCATAAAATATATCTAAGCAAAATTGTATCACTGTCATGAAAACTAGTGAATAAAAATGTGCCATGCAAATGCTGCCTTGGACAAATAGATTATTAGTATAAATTGGTACAATTATACTAGCTAAAATGTGAAATAGTTTATATATAGAGATACATTATACAAATAGTGAAAAATGTTGTGCAGTTGCGAAATGTGCTAACAGCTTGTTCATTGATGAATAAATTCCAACTAGCTCTAAATGCAAAAAATAGTATTTGTTAACATTTTTACATGTTAACATTTTTAACTTTTTTTTCATACTTATTAAAACATTCCTCTCTAAATTGTAATCCTCAAACCTACATTTTTGTTCAAATTTTAAATTAGCTTTTAGATATTCTTGAAGTAATCGCTACTTCTTCTGTGCTTTGAATTACTTTTTAGTTCTTTGTCCCTTGAGAACTTTGCTACTTAAAGGACACTAAATGTTTGTGAGAATGTTTTTTGCCACTTGGGAATCAAAACACATTATTTATCACCTATCAATTCCACCTTTTGGTTTTGAATGTTAAAATGACTTTGGATCTCAACTTGAAATGATTGACTTTATTCCTTGGGATTTCAGTGTTTCCCAAAGTAATCACTGATTTTTATTTTCTTGTTGACCCTTCACTATCTAAAAATTGTAAACAATCTTATCAAAGCTTTATGTAATGTTTATTAGATTCACAATTTTTTATAATGATGAGATACTTTTTTAAAGGGAAATTGCCACAATTAAATTAATATTTTTTATATAACATATAGAAGTTGCTGTTGTACATTTTATATATATATATATATATATACATACATATATATATATATGTGTGTGTGTGTGTGTGTGTGTATGTATATATACATATACTGATAGGCCACAACTTTAAAACTACTGACAGGTGAAGTAACACTGATTATATTGTTACAATGGCATCTGTCATGCGGTGGTATATATTGGGCAGCAAGTGAACAGTCAGTTCTTGCATTTCATGTTTTGAAAGCAGGAAAAATGAGTAAGCTAAAAGATCTGAGTGACTTTGACAAGGGCCAAATAGTGATGGCTAGATAACAGTCAAAGGATCTCCAAACCGGCAGGTCTTGTGGGGTATTCCCGGTACCTACCAAAAGTGTTGCAAGGAAGGACAAACGTTGAACCAACATCAGGGTCATGGGCACCCAAGGTTCATGAATGCTCATAAAGTGTAACCTAGCCCATTTAGTGTAATAACATTTGAATATCTTGCTGTTTTTACTAGCTATGGTCTCAACGTAATATTTTTGCATAAGCTTTTTAAGTGATTCAAATCTGTTACAAAAACTCTCCAAATGATTTATCTACAGAAGTCACAATTAAATGGTATTGGAATTTTTTGTAGATAATTAATTTGGAAAGTTTTTCTAACAGTTTTTAATTATTTGAAAAGAGTATCCAAATATTTTCATAATATAATCGAGGCCTATGTTAGTAAATTATTATCTACTAAGGATAATTTACAAAAATTGAACTAATACCAAAATTGCATAGCATCCTCTGGGACTGTATGTTGGTTATAGGATAAGGGAACTACAAATGTATTTATTTATTTATTTAAGAAATATTTTACCAGGATGGATACACTGAGATTTCTCTTGTTTACAAGTATGTCCTGGGTCTTTGTCCACAAAACATTGCATTGTTACAATAGGATACAATATTACAAAAATACAATATACAAACTATATATATATATATATATATATATATATATGTATACATATATATACACACACACACACACACACACACACATATATAAATTTACTACATAACAGGTAATAACTATATTCAACCATGACAGGTGCATTCTGTGCTGAGTTATATTGCCATAGATCTCTTAAAAATATTTTAGATTGAATAAAGATTTGACTGCGTCCCTGAAGTTATTCCATAATTGCGGTGCTCTGTAGGAAAAGGAGGATCAAGCCACTTTATTTTTGTATTGCAGTATGCTAAACATCGTGCAAATCTGGTTATAATATGCACTGTAAATCTGTAATTTGGGGGAAATGGAATTGATATTTTTACATGTGAACACATCCCTTTCACTGAACATTTAGGTGGGGGAAGGAACTTCACAGTCCTCTAAGAAGTTCCTTGCCCATAATCTCTGGGGAGGGAAAAGAGTAGTTAATATTTTGTTATTTCAAAGAGGGGTTTTCTTGGGATTTCTACACTGTGAAACAGCTTTTATTTCCGAGATGAGAAGACATCGATATATAAATCGCTACAGCTATGCTATAATATTAATGCAATTACATAAGGGGAAGACACATGACTATAAAACGTGATGCAGAAAACCCTGGTCTAGTCCCTTTTTAAGAGACAAGTAATACATTATAGACAAAACAGCAGAATGGCATGGACAAAAATAAATATTTACGAAACAAAAGGATATTAACAAATACTTCCATATATAGATTTCTAGATCTACCCAACTATAAATGAAACAGTTTGATACAGTTTTACCACTGTATTTTCCCAAAAGCCTGTTCAACCCACCTTTGTGCAAATCGGTTAGGAATAGGTTAAAAATAGCATTTTTCAAACAGTGTACAAATATCATATCGCAAAATAGTTCTCTTGAATTCATTTCTGTATATTTGAATTAGATTTTGTTTACTCTGCACAGAAAAGTAAAGAATAAATCTGACCGAATTGTTATACTAAGAAGCATATTTGACACATACAATCTGAAAAAACAAATCTGCAAAATTATAAACAATGTGCTGTCACATTCTCTTATAGAATGCTCTACTGGTTTTTGAAATTCTACAGAACACAGAAGATCAAAGACAGATTATTGTACCTGTCATACACTTGACGTGTCACTGCATACATTGAAGCTTTCCAATGTTAATCTACATCAGGGGTGCCCAAAAGATAAAACCCAAGATGTTTTAAAACTACAGCTTACACAATGCTTTGTCATTTTAACCACTTAGTGACCAGAACATTTTTAAATTTTCTTAACATTAAAGACCAGGGCTCTTTTTACATTTCGGTGTTTGTGTTTAGCTGTAATTTTCCTCTTACTCATTTACTGTACCCACACATATCACATACAGTTTTTCTTGCAATTAAATGGTCTTTCTAAAGATACCATTATATTCATCCTATCATATAATTTTCTATAAAAAAAATATATATGATAAAAATTATTTTAAAAACACACTTTTTCGAACTTTGACCCCCATAATCTGTTACGCATCTACAACCACCAAAAAACACCTGTACTAAACAGTTTCTAAATTTTGTCCTAAGTTTAGAAATACCCAATGTTAACATGTTCCTAACTTTTTTTTTTTAGAAAGTTATAGGGCTATAATTACAAGTAGCCCTTTGCTATTTCCAAACCATTTTGTTTTCAAAATTAACGCAAGTTACATTGTAACACTGATATCTGACAGTAATCCCTGAATAACCCTTCACATGTATACATTTTTTAAAAGAAGACAACCCAAAGGTATTAAACTTGGGGTATTTTGACCTCTTTTCATGCTCTTTTAATGCAACCATTTTACCACAAATCCATGCCAAATGTAAAAAAAATAAATAGTAATTGGTGATTTTTTTGCACACATAGCAATTTAATAATACATGTACTGAGAACATTAAGGGTTACTGCCAAAGAACACCCCAATATATGTTCAGCAACATCTTCTAAGTACAGTGATACCCCACATGTATATGTATGTCGGGTTCTCTGGGGGCTAAAAAATGTTATTTGGAGGGTGTGCATTCCAGTTTTCCAACTTGGAATTTTCACATCTGGTCATCATGCACCCATGTCCTATTTGGGACATATTTGAAGCTGGCCAATGTAATTTATCCCAATCAAATACATTAATTATAATATATTATACATATATATGAAATAAAAGTGTGTATGTATATACAGACACACACACATGTATCATATGTATATGTGTGTGTGTGTGTGTGTGTGTGTATATATATTTATATATATATATATATATATATAAATATATACACATACATACACATGTATTATATCTGTGTGTGTGCATATATATGTATGTATATATATATATATATATATATATATAAACAAAATCAAAACAGGAGCACTCTCTTGGTTTTCCAAATATATTTAAGAAAGTATTCACCACCTCTACATCAACGTTTCGACCCTTCAGGGTCTTTATCAAGATAATGACAGTGTCAAACAGTGCAAATGTATATTTCAAATAGTAAATATCTAACTTACCCCATCTGTGTGATTCCCGTTTGCCATGTAGTGCTTGCTACCCGTGAGCATGCGTGGGGGCGTGTATCCGGATGTGATGACATAATACGTGCGTGAATAGTGAGATTGACATGCATAAACAAAAGTTTCCATGGAAACACCACGGTCGATAAGATCATATACATATATATATATATATATATATATAGTGCAAATGAAAATCCAGCGCACTCGCTTATCTACTAAACAGTCATTTTAATGCTGAACAATTTTCAGTTTTATTAAAAACACCTAATCTAGGCAAAAAAATATAATGGGGGTTTAGTTACAGTATATGATCATACATTGCATAAGCCTGCCACAACGTCAATGCAATGTATGATCATATACTGTAACTAAACCCCCATTATATTTTTTTGCCTAGATTAGGTGTTTTTAATAAAACTGAAAATTGTTCAGCATTAAAATGACTGTTTAGTAGATAAGCGAGAGCGCTGGATTTTCATTTTCACTGTACTTATTGGCCCCCAGCAGCACCCTAATTTAGCATGTGTAGGTGAGTGCAGCCAAACCCTTATTTTCTCATATATATATATATATATATATATATATAAATATAATTTCATTCTCATTGTATTTTGATATAAATATATATATATATATATATATATATTAATAAAAAAATACACTTAGTATGACATTATATATGATATGTATATCACTCTTGAAGATTACCTCCTAAAGTAAATGTATCAAAGAAAATGGTAATAACCTTTATTGAACTAAAATCAAGCAAAGAAAATATATATAATAGGTATAAAGCTTACCCTGGATAGAAACACCATAGAAAGTTGTGTTAGTGAAAATCACATAAAGGTGAGAAATTAAAAACCTGTGGATATGTTCCTTACTCTCATAGAAAATGATATGTATATTGTATGTGCACATACGTATAGAGTCTGCTAAAATAAATAGTAGTAAGGCCTCTAAAGAGAACCAAGTAAGACTATAGGGACATCCGAAATGTGGATCAATATATAAGAGAAACGGAACATAAGTACAGACTGCTCCGTACAAAAGATGAAAATTAAATAAACCAAGTCGCGCAAAAACGGTAAAATCCGTAAGTGATATATATAGCTTGGATCGTGGTACCTAGCGATAGTAGAAATGCCGATATGGTACTGGAGTTAAACTGTGGTCATTATAAATAGTGTCTCAATAGAGTATACCAAGATAGCTCACTGGTGGAAAATAAATTCACAAAGAAGAACAAACGGGTATAGAGCAATGTAGCCGACCCTGCTGTACAGACCCTCTGGGAGGTTATATGTCTCGTTTGGCAATATAAACTATAGGGGAAATCCAATAGTGATATATCCCCTAGTATGAGACTAAAAGATACATAAAATCCACAGCGATATATGACAGCAGTATCTTAAATCAAAAAAGCCCCCTCAGAAATTAGTAACTTTAGAGGAAAGGAGACAATATCCTAGAGCTCTTGACAAAAGGGGAATGTAAACGCTGAAACGTGCGTCGAGCATTTTGCCGATGCATTTACTTTAACTAAGCATTTATTTTCTACTTTTTGACGGATGTCTGCTTTCATTATTTATCTATTTATTTATTTTTTCCAAGTATGTGCTTACATAAGTTTATAGGGATTTGCTAGGCTGCCTTGAAGCAGCAGTTTAGTATCTATGGCCTGCCTGTGGGCTAGATAGTAAGCCCAGGGTTTTCTAGGATATTGTCTCCTTTCCTCTAAAGTTACTAATTTCGGAAGGGGCTTTTTTGATTTAAGGTACTGCTGTTATATATCGCTGTGGATTTTATGTATCTTTTAGTCTCATACTAGGAGATATATCACTATTGGACTTCCCCTATAGTTTATATTGCCAAATGAGACATATAGCCTCCCAGAGAGTCTGTACAGCAGGGTCGGCTACATAGCTCCACACCCGTTTGTGCTAATAGGGATTTGCTAGGCTGCCTTGAAGCAGCAGTTTAGTATCTATGGCATGTATATATTTTCTTTGCTTAATTTTAGTTCTTTAAAAGGTTATTACCATTTTCTTTGTTACGTTTACTTTAGGAGGTAATCTTCTAGAGTGAGATTGAATCCCATTCACTTTTGAGTGAGTGTTTCTTTCTATCTCACTCTTTCAGTTGTTAGTTATTTACTTGTTGTGGGGTTAAACTTCTATGAATTTTCCTTAAAAAAAATACTTATGACACAATAACAACTTAATTTCAATGAAGCGTCTTTGGTGCCTGGAGTTCCAAAGAGCCATCTTACATTCAAGTCCTAAACTATTCTCAAACAGTTTAAAACTTAAGATATTTCCCAGGTGCAAATCCTCAACTATCCTCTTCAGCTCTGAGCTAATACAGAAGTATTCTTGTGAGCAGCAAGGAGACACCAATAACTGACTTAGAGCACCAGCTGATCACTGGCCACCTATCACGAGTAAATATAAATATTTCTATCCTCTACAACATTATCAAAATTGCCAACAGATTTTCTTTTACTGAACATATAGTTTTAGAAAACACACCTCTTCTTAGCTCGGTTTAAAAGCAATAGTCAGGAACAAATAAGAAAAAACTGACTAGCCTAATTTACATGATTTCAAACAAGTTGGTGTCAAGTCAAACCTTTGTCTAAAGACAACTGCTAGTTAACCATCATAGTTAATTTTCCATTTATTTTATCGACTTGAATACATACTGGTATAGACATCAGTGAAGAATGTTTGTCACTTTTCTCAAAGTGAATAAGGCTTTTGTTGTCTCAGTTAAGGAGTGTGAAATAATTTAATATGCAAGAAATGTTTGTATTTCAAAGCCTCGTCAGATCTTTTCGTTGTTTAAACATTTGTAGTTTTGCATATAAAATCACTTAATTGAGTCAGTGAGCTATACAAATCATATGAAATGATCTTAGACAAGCAGTACCTTATTTTTAAGGACATTGAATGAATGATAGTACAGAGTTGTAGTTTTGTATCTAGAGAACTACCATGTATCAAAAGAATTAATATAGGGGAACTAATGGAATGTCTGCTACTGTTTGTGATTTATTCTAAAAGTGAATGGTATGAGCTTTTCAAATAGAAAGTGCCTTGACTTTGCTGTCCTTGACACTACCTTTTGGTTGGAAAAAATGCATTTGTTTCATATGTCACCTCAGGGTACATGTGTATAGTGTCACTGCAGGAGTTAATTTAAAAGTTACTACAAGAAATATTGAGGCATATGACAATATATGAGTTCAGAAATGCCTTTCAGTCAGCTGCGTAATACATCACTTTGTATCTTACAGATATATTGATGTTTTCATGAAAGTCGGAATTGTTATATAGTTTTTTGTAACTTTTTCAGAGCCGTCTTTGTATTATTATGTACAAATCCCAAAACAAGCTTCCATTAATATAGATTGTCAAAATATTTCTTTTCGGTCAATTCCTAGTCCGCTATTATTGTATTGTCCATATTATTAACACCATTTCTTCCAATGCCAACTCTTACAAATACATATTGTTTTGTCCCACTAATTATCCATCTGTTTGCATCAAATGCTCTTATTTTGATATTGGAAGAGACATCTTTTACACAGGAAGATGTATTGATCAAACACTTCATGAATTAAAAAAATATATTTATACTATACTTTCGTCTAAATAAACGTACCAGTCCAGAAACCTAATATCTTACTGCAATCTATACAGACTGAAAATGCTGTACTTTTGCTAAAGCATCTTTCCAATACTATCATCACTACACAATCAATTTGATTTGATCCTTTCCATTTGCTCATCTTGATTCTTCATTTGTGCTTTAAGATTTAATGTGCAGTATGTGATATAGAAACGAAGGAATTTGAGCTGAGCCAAAACAGTCTGAATGCAACCCAATTTCTGTTATCATAATAGAGAAGAGTGATTTGCCTAAGGTAAGAGAGGTCCTTTCACCTGCAATGTTCCTCCAAAGTCACAGTACCCTTGTGAAAGTAAATAATTATTCTATTTCTCAACTTTTATTGGTATACATTCATTTGCTAGATCGTATATTTTGTTACATACAATAACTAAATACCATTTTGTTATTAAACTACATTTTACAATTTAACTTTACAAAACTTTATTTTTTTCCCTTAAAATAATATAATTGGAAGAATGGTTTGTCAATTTGTAAGTGATGCTTTTACATTTTACATTGTTATCGTGTTGCTATTCAACAATAATAAAGAGTGTTTTCCCAAATTGCATGGCAGGCATTCGACATTTGATCAAAAAGTTCCCTGTCCTTATTTGCTAACGCAAGTGAAATGGAAGGAAATTGATTATGCATGTAGATGATGTCATTCCAGCTCTCTGAATTTCTTAAACTGGTAAAAACAATATGCATTTATTACACAACAAGATACAGTATATAGTATACATGTCTTTTATGCAGGGTTTACATTCAGTTCTAAAACTATTCTAATATAGGGCCTCTGTGTATTTGTTACGGGTCACTCCATGGAATTATAATGAACCGATATTAAGCATTTTGAGAATAATATTTTGAAATTAAGTCTAATGCATTTTATAAGTTGGATTTGTAGCCAACTTGTAATAATTGATTTTCCCCAGGATCTCCAACATGTTAGGCAGCAGGGTTTTTTAACTACAAGAAGCATGAAGATCTCCTAGCCCAGGAAACATTTAGGCACTAGGGGACTTTACATTATTGGGTGGGTTTTTAGACTCTGAATTATTAGCCAACCATATTTATTGTCACCCACCACAAGTTTAGGATTAACCCGAAGATCTCCTCAAATCTTCAACCACCGTACACAAAGTATATGGGTGGATCCAGCTAAGGGAGACAGAGATACAATATAGTGCAACACTGTAGAACCCAATAGGAAAATATATAGTGTGCCAATGGGTCACTCACACTTTGTAGTCAAAGTTTAGGCATTCAGAAATCTCATAGACGTATGTCTTCTTGATTGTAGATATTATGGGTCTCAGTTATATTTAAAAGATAAACTTGGCATTTGCTTTTCAACCTAAAACTATTCCTGAAGAAGTCCCTGTTACTGATAAAACGCGTTGAATTGATGCTATCTTTGATCTGATGCCAGCTGTTTTTAACTTCTGTGTAAGTAATAAAAAAAATTTATACTGCACCTTTATTTACATTTACCTTACTTGGTTACATTTTATCTTTTATATATAACTTAGACCCATAATATCTACAATCAAGAAGACATACGTCTATGAGATTTCTGAATGCCTAAACTTTGACTACAAAGTGTGAGTGACCCATTGGCACACTATATATTTTCCTATTGGGTTCTACAGTGTTGCACTATATTGTATCTCTGTCTCCCTTAGCTGGATCCACCCATATACTTTGTGTACCTCCAGTTATTAGTTTGGGATGTTTTTTTTTCATTGTGCCATTGTGGAATGGATGGCATTGGTATTGCCATTAATAGTTGAGACAGTCATCTTATGTTATAAAGAGATGCATTTATGTTACTAGTGATGAAAAAGCTGACATTGTGCATTGTACCCTCTCAGCCTACATCATACCTCATACTGCAGATGCAGACAGGAAGTAAGCTGGGGCTTATTCATTAATTGAGGCATTATTCATTACTTTGAAGTTGTTTTGGAGGTGGGATTGTTCCTCTAAAGGCCAGCAGGAAAAAACAAGTTTGCTGCCTTTGTGCATTAAGCATACAGGAATTAAGGGGCTGAATAATACTGTAGGAAACAAAATATAATAATTAATGGGCAACACATAGAAATCAAATAATTTTAGTACCTGTATCCAATAGAAGAATACATTGTAGCTATCACCATGCTGAGGTCTCCAGGATAATTTGAGGTGTAAAAGACAACTAATTTCACAAAATATTTGAGACAGTTGTTTTGTTGGCATGATTTGAGCTTTGATGAATTGGCTCCATAGATTGAGTTTTAGAATTTGCAGCGATTTTCTAGTTATGAAAATAATTTAGGTCAAAAGTAAACGTTCCAGCTCTTCCAACTTTGTACTATTTTCAGTCCAACAATATGAACCTGATTAGTGTTTAGTATACAGATTATCGAGCACTTGCAGAATTCAGTAATCTGTCTGCTCTCATGGTCAATTAACCTATGTAAATGAATATTGTCGACCCTATCTCAGAAAGATGAGTAATGCATTTATTGGATTACTTGACATTCATTGTTTGTGATTTTTATTCTTACCTTTATTGTATGCTAAGTACAGTTTTGCAATTTGCTTTACATTGATCTTACATACTTCCCCTGATAACTGGTATAATAGTTTGAATAGATAATGATGATTTACTATAAAAGAGTATATGTATAGACTAAGCAATAGCTGATATGAAATACCAACCAAATTGCAATCTTTGGGAAAGATAGAGAAAAATTGACTTTCTTTTGGTTTCCATGGAGATTACTAATTATTTAGCACTTTGCCTCCAAATAGCACATGTTTTGCCTTGATAAACTTCTCTCTACATTTCAAAAAAGTCAAATGGAAAATGATCTAATTTGGTTCATTCAGTTCCAAATTATTGTTTTCTGGATAAAGTCTTCACTATGTAATTTATCTCTTTATAACGTAAATTTGGAAAAATGCACCATTAAATTAGTTCTTCCTCCATTTTAACCTTAAAAAGAGGTTGAACACACTATCTCCGAAAATTTCACAGGCAGATGATTAGAAGGGGTGTTATCTGGAGTATTCAGTAAGGATGTTAAATATAAAGAAATACATTGATTTTGTGTACATGAATGATTACTATATCTATACATCTTGCAGACAACAGCTTAATTTCATGGTGACTTTTTGCATGACAATGCGCACATAACCTTGAAAGCAGGGCATTTTTTTCTTTTGGCAAGTTTGAATTTAATTTATGTCAGTGGGTACAGAAGTTCATTATGTAAATATAACACATGGTAAAAACTGTCATGAAAAAAATGTATAAACAAAGAATGAGTGCCCTCCAGAAACCTCTTCCTGCGACTGCCAGCTGCTATGTCACTCACTGTGTGCACTTTTGGGGAGAACACTGTCAGGTCTGCCCTTTCCAGTTATTGTGTATGCAGAAGTTTCTAAAAGCCAATACTTTTTTCTTTGGAAATTCTCAAAAAGGTGACATCTCTACTGTTTTGAGCATCACAGTTTAAAATATGATATCATATAAAGTAACAAGTACAATTAATTTAAATTAGTATTCTATACATAAATATATTAAAATACATCTCTGGATCGGACCCACCACACGTTCTTCTAGAGGGACACGTCATGGCTATAAAGAAGACATGAAAGAGCTAGAAAATGCTTTAAATTGGGTTTTTTTTGTGCCCCATCCCCAAGTTGTGTTTTCCAGTTGCATTACTTGCTTCCTTAAAATTTGCAGTTTTTTTTTTATTAAAGTGAGAATATAAAGTGAATTTTAAATTTAAGGACAGAGTAAAAAAATAAAATCATGGCTAACAGATAATTTTTCCAATTTGTCTATTTTGACCTTACATTTTAAATTCACTTTGAATCCTCACTTTAGTGACTAACCCTATACCTTTGAAATTATTTCCTCTTAGTAGAGTGCCTTCTGTTATGCCAATGCAAAGTCCTGTATTTGAAGGTTACTTCAACTGGCACTAGAACACGATCTTGTTTTAAAAGAGAACATACAGTCTTTTCACTCTGATAAAAAAGGCATCACTGTCCATATTAGAAGACTCTAATGTTGTGTTTGCTAGCATTTGACATTTCATTTAACATTTCTTCACTAAGTTAGCTCCATTAAGAAAGCAGTTTCATTGCTAACATTACACAAAGCCACTGAGACCACAGGTGGAGCATAGCACTAATGAATTATTTTTAATTATAGCAAAAGGATGAAAACCACTTGCGGGCATATTATTGAAACACAATGGCATGCTTCTACCAGCTGTGCATGCATAAGATTAGTTGCGTAGAAAGGGATGCCCTTATAGAACTAACTCCTTGACTCGGTCATTTTATAGTATATATGGTATTTAATCAATAGGACACTGAAATGCAAGAACTTTTTTTGTGTTGGGATTTATTTTTTATTTTTGTAAAAGCCTACTGAATGATATCTGATTAGCTTTTGGAATAGTATATTTGAAAAAGTCTTGTTGTATGAAGAAACTCTGTTCTCCATTACGTTATTCTGGCCTTAGTGTACGAGACACATGTTGATTTTTCATCTAGGAATCCAAATGATGGTGTTACAATTCTGTATCAACACAGTGAGAGGTGTTTTTGTTTTGTTTTAGTTGTAATTAGTCCAGTGTTCATACATTGAATGGGTCTCGTTGGTGTTCTTTTTTATTTAATTTTTTTCATTTTTTTTAATTTTAGCATATTAAGATTGGTTTATTTGAATGCATTCCAGTGAAACCTGCTAGTTAAACAGCAAGGCTGCTGTTGTTCTAATCACTTCTCCTAATCTTATTTTGAAAAGGTGGCCTTTAATGACCAATGTAACAGTTCACTGACCTGTGCAATCCTAAGTACTTGACATCGTTCTCAGGCAAAATAGTTCACTAATTGCCTCCTATTCCATTGGATAGAAGATAGTGTGCAATAGTGGTGATTATTTTTATAATAAACTTTAATAAACCTCCTGCTGGTGTTTTTAAATTAGACTATAGCTGAGGGCATGATTTTAATTAAGAAAATGCTTCACAGCTAGCATGCTGTATCGTTCTGCTCTCAGGGTGGATAGGAAACAAAATATTGTGTTTGTCTTCATGCATGTTACTAGAAAAATACTCAGAATTGAGGTAGAAACCCTTGCTAACTAAGACGAGTAAACAATTATTTTTGTTTTTACCTAAGCCAGTTATATTAATGGTGGTTTGTGTGTATTCATGGGAATATTGTCTATTTACATATTTATGAATGTTTTTGCATATTTGCATATTTAATCACGCAGTATAAAAATGTAAACTATTTATGTTGCAAGTCATATGATATGGTGAAAAGTTGTGTAGACAAAATATTGGGCTGAATTCTCTGCTTACTGAACAGCAAATCCTCCATTGATGTCTACGGGAAATTAGAGTAAATTTTTACTCTGCAAAGACTATCCTGCCACCCTGTTGATGCTTTTCCACTATTATGGCTGTAATAGCATCATGGTAGATGTAGTCCACAATATCTGGAGTGCCAAAGGTTGTCTACCTCTGGTCTAAACCCATTGTCTACACTCAGGCTATTCTTAACCTTTTCAGTTTTTCTACTAACCAAACTTACCTACTTACCAACCTTGACAGTTCCTCTCCTTTGGCCCTTTGGTTTTGTTCTTCCTATCACCCTCTATCTTTCTGATATTTCTCCTTACTATCTATCCCCCATATAGTTGCTGAATTCTCTTAGCAGAGTGTTGACTTACTCTGCTTACTGAATTATAGGTTTCTTATAGACGTCAATAAAAGAATTGCTATTCTGTAAATAGTGGAAACCCTTACTTTGGTGAGAGAATCCAGCCCTTTATATTTATAATGGTTTATGATTTAAATATGCCCCTTTTCAGCTGAATCTGCATGTCTGACTGTCTGTCTATGCCTCTATTACCTATAAGCAATAACATGCTTGTTTTACAATATAACTGTGTTCTATGCACTAGTTATAAGATAACCATTGATATTTTATGCATATGTGCATGCAATCTGAATCTAGCATTTGCCGATTTTAAAAATGAAAATGATAATAATAAATAGAAAAAAAGTTTAAAAAGTTAAATTGATTTATTTATCATAAAATCAATTACTAATTGCCCCTCATTTATACCCTATTCTATATTTACATTACAGTAAAAATAATAGTTTAAAGCTGCAGATGAAAATAAAGAATTCAATGTGCATATTCCGTCTTCCATTACAGTAATTTTTGAGCTTGTCTTGGGGATTACTATTCCCTTAGAGTAACACTTTACCCATGGCTCATACACTAAATAGACACTTTAATTTTAAAATTATAAAAGACTGTTAGTAGCATGGACAGATTTTTCTTTAATAAGCTTAATTGTATTTGAAACAGTTTAACTTGACCCTCTAAAACATGCTTTGTGATATCTTTTGTGAAAGCATCATCTTTTCATTAATCCTATTTGCTTAAATATGATACCTTAATTATAATCTAACTGTGTCACATAGGAAACAAAAGCACAGCAGGCTTGAATTGTTTTTTTTTGTTTTTTTTTACTTTCTGCAATGTTTATTATTGCTATTATTCTACTATATTTTCTTAATAGAATAATATAAATGCAAATTAATCGTTTCAATGGAATAAACCTTTTATATAACATCTGCTAAAGTTGCACATTTTGGGTTACAATTTGCATAAAGGAACAAAACATCACTTTTGTTGATCTCAGACAATCCAATGCTTACCCATAGGAATCAGCATCTCCTCATAGAGATCCATTCAATCAATGCATCTTGATGGAGAACTTTCAGTGTCTCCATGCAGAGTGTGAAAATTCTAAAGTAGGTACTGGACTAGGAAGAACCTGTAGTGGCTGTCTGAGTGACTTCACATTAAGCTGTAGTCGTTCTTGTGACAATAGTGTCTTGTTAATTTGACTGTGTTCTTTAAGCTCAACAACAAACATGAGCACAGTATATATATATATATATATATATATATATATATATATATACACACACTTTGAATGATTATAAAGTCAATGTTTATTAGCATACAGTAATTTACTAAATTTAAAAGAATCTACAGAAATGAATCATTTATTTTGTCAACTCCTGTTTTCAAACTGATGACCGTTCTGGACCAGGGACTGCTGACGAGTAATAACTAAGTGAGTTAACAGCTGTTAAAGTGTGTATACATTTTTTTATGACAATATAGATATATACACACACATGGTTAAGAAGTTAGAAAAGAAGAATAGAATTTATAATATACATGTATAATATATATATATATATATATATATATATATTGTCAACACAGTTTATATTTAATAAATCAAGCATCACATACACATGGCATATTCCCTGATCAGTCACATGTTATATGTCCTATTTTGATGTTTCCATCCTTTATGTGTGTACCATATTGCTATTTCCTGATCAGGTCTCAGAAGACAAACATAGGTTATCTGCTTGAATGGCTGCAGAGAAATGGAATCCCCTTGCAAACACTTTCCAGCTACATTTATTAGGTCAATCTCTGCAAGCTGTTCTCAAATCTAATGAAAATGAAAAAGCAGGAATAAGGCATTCATTTTGTGATAGATCTTTAGGTTCTAGGCTGACGGTACAACTACCATAAAGCATTTTTCACCTAAAAAGTAAAAAGAAAGTCCTGCTAAGCTACATTCTAGGAGAAATCCAAAATTGGTGCTGGGACTGTTATTTATAACTCACCGTTATTAACACAAACATATGCTTAATGCAAAATACCTTACATGTATATGTAATGCATTCATGGGAGTGTGTTTGTTTTCTACTGAACCTTGATTAATATCAAAGTGTCTATATACACCAATCCCTGTTTTCAGCAGCAACAGGGTGAAATATTGATTACTATAATATTCAATCCATAATTAGAATGGAATTTCAGATCTGCATAATCATGGTATATTTTAACCCATTCAATACATTTTTTTTTAGTTAATGAAAACTAAACCTACCATATTGTATAAAATAAAAGATTCAGAGCAAGCCCAAACATTATGGCACAATATCAAGGAACAAATATTTTGTGTATAAACTGGTGGTGCTGTTGTAAAGAGCAACATAGAAACAAAATACACATCAAGGAACAGAGCACGTTTTTACATTTTTCAAGGCTACTTGAAATCACCTACCTTAGGAAACAAAATATGGGGATTCAATTACACCATATCGAGGTAAGCCTACAATTATATCACAGTACCCAAATAGTGGGTCCTACATTAATTTAACATGGGTGATAACATGCTACTGCTCTCCTCAATTTATGCTTCTGTGATCACTGGCAAAGCGGCACGCATAGTGGAAGGGTGGGGTGCTCAACCCAAAAGGATTCTGGTCTGGTTTCCAAATATACATAGAAAAAAAGAGGAATTGGGAGCACAACAGGAAAATCCATTTCTCAGTAGTGGTGCTGCTATAAAGACCAGAATTGTACAGAATTCAGTTTAAGGAACAGCGCACACCAAAACAATACAGTTTTAAGTTTTATAAGGTAACTTTAAATAACTTCTCTTAGCAAACAAATATGGGGATTTAGTTACACCATATGACCATATTGTGTGAATCTGTATATTAGCAAAGTTTGTCATTTATTCTTCACCCTTTGTAGAATTATTCTGGACTGCCATATGTAAGATTATACAACATCTCATGATAGTTTCCAAATACCTAACAGTATAGAAATATTACTTTTCTAACATTAAGTGTGACAAAGATATAATTAAAGTTGTCATATTTTTTCAGTTAAACAAAATCTTTGTTATAGTACAACTTTATACATAACAGGCTTTTCTGCAAAGCAACGCAGTATGAATACATACTTAATTCAAAACACACACAATGTAATCAGTCTCAGTCCTGCTGTTCCCAGCAGGGTCTGCATTCACACCAGGCTGACCTTAAGGTGGACTTGATCCACCTTCTGGGCAGGTTTGCCCATGAGGGCATCACTGGCTTGCACTCTTTAGTTCCTTCCCAGTGCTGTCTTGATTCCCTAGACACCAGAGTTGGGAGGTATACCTATGGCCAAGGCCTCACTCTTATACACTGTTTATATGTGGTAATATTTTGAGAACACAAACTATGAAAATGTAATCAGAATGTAAACCTTTTTGGCTGGTTGTAGTAACAAAGCACACATACAGTAAGTAAAGTAGTTTAAGGAAATTTAAAACTATCTAGGCAGGTAGAATTTACCATGAATACGTAAAAGGTAAATCGTCCACCTGGTGCAAAACCTACAACTTCCATAATTGTTTGGCAGTGTTAATACTGTCAGAGCACCATGGGATTTGTAGCTCTGTAACAATTGAGGATTCACCTTTTGGACACCCTGGATACATAATAACTAGAAAGTGTCAGCTATAGAGAATTTACACCATGGGATAAAATATTGAAAATTGCCAATAACTTTTGTTAACCTTGGGATACACTGCTTTATTTAAAATTTATATTAACAATTTAGGAAATTACCATATAATCCAGTTCAGATAAGGCAAAAATTGCAAATGAAGAGGAGGAATATAAACTTTTTTTCTTTTTTCCACTTCTCTGTATTAAGCCTGATAAAGGTTACCCAAGGCCCAGGCAGGATGCCTAGATTCAATCTCCCTCCTAGGCTCTATTCTGTGAGTGTCGTGTATGGGGATTAAGTGTTGTATGTGTGTGAGAGTGTGTGCTGTAACTGTATGCTGTATTCATGGAAAGCTGTATGGTAGGGAGACAGAGTGTGCCTGTATTTGCTGGTTGAGTATTTGTGTGGAGGATGAAGTTTGTGTGTGGAGTCGTCCAAGTGTTTGTTTGTGTTTTTATGTGTGTAGGGTAGTTTGAGTGTGGCTGAATGTGTGTGTTTATGTGTGGAGATTTTTTTGATATCACTGTTGGCCAAGGATGGAGCCAGAATCTATGCCGTCTATGGGCTCTGTTTCTACAAGATTTATCTATGCTAACTGCCAGGTGCAAAACATAGAGCTTATTACAATGATACAGAAATGAAAGCTATGGGTGGATATCTATATATGATTTTAATTTTCACACCTCACCAATGCATATTTGTAAGATTTAAGGATAAATATGAATAATATTTTAAATCTAGGGAAGAGACAGTTTCCCTTTAAAGGTCTCTGCACTAGCCAAGACCATCACTGTGGTAGAGATGAAAGGTAGAGGTTGAGACTTATTTTGGATTGTGTAGCAGTTACGTTTTTTTTTGTGTGTATTAAGGAGCTTATTAAAAAATACTGTCCATTTTTGTATAATATGCAAATGTTTATTTATTTTTTTCTTTAATCCTAAATTGGGTATTTGTCATACATAAAAATATAACCCATTATAACCAATATTCCTCAAATGCATCCATAAAATAATTAAACAATCTCAGTGTTCCTTATAATATTGTTTAATATAAAATCTAAAAATATTGATATGGGAAACAGCCTATGTAATCCATGGAAAGCTGTAATATACCAACTAGGCAAATACTTACAGCCATCATCAGGAGGATTGAATTAGAATGACTGCTACACCATATCATTTGTAACTAAGCAAACAAAAGAGATATTTTGATTTCTTTCTAGAAAGCAAAACTATATTTCTAGCATTACTTCTTTACACATAATATTAAATCCTTCTGCGAAGTCTCAGCCGTATATGGTTGACTTTCAGTTGCTATTGTTCCTGCGTACTTTCTTTATACAATTTTTTTTTTCATCTTAGCTTTTGGTAGCAGGTGTTTGAACTGCAGCGTGCGTAATATATTTTCCAGATAGCCAATTATAAAAGAAAGAATATAACTCACATATTTGGCATATCAGTTACGGGAGAAGATGAAGAGAGATAAATATTGGAGATTTGCTAAATGCACAGAAAATTACATTAAGATAAACAACTGTTATTAAACTTTTCTCATCTTACTGAGAAAAAATGTAATGAAACTCACAGAAAAGTTCTTTTTATCCTTTTTTGAAGGAATGATTTTCATATTTTGAAATAGCAAATGGAAAGTTACAGTTTGGTTTAGTAATACTAAAACAGAGGGTGTACGTTCGGAAGGGGAAAAACAAATATATTGAGGGGAAATTATTGTGACGTTAATAGAAAATCCTATTAATACAGAGCTGTCGCTTACAATCTCCTTTAAATTAGACTTTATCTCACAAAGGTTGAAGGGAGTTTGTTTTGTAACCCTGTTTAATATTCTTATATTGGTTCTACTTATTATTTATGTAATGCTCTATTTATGTTATCTACGGGGACTAGTTGTCTAAAACAAAAATAAATAGTTCTAAATGTTTTAAATTATACGTAAACAGCATACTAGTTGATCTATTTTCTTGTAATTCCTTCTGGACACCTTTTGTTCCTGTAGAGAAATAGGATATAGGATTTAGAAGACACAGAGGTTTATATTACCTGATGAACAAAGTGTCCTTATTTGTTTGACTTCGAAGTAGAAATGTAGAAAATATCAAAGCAAAGTGATAATGCATAGAGTTATAAAAACAAAAAGGGATAGACAGATAGGATAGACCTGAGAACCTTACACATTCTGCAGAGTTAAAACATTTTTTTGCTCAAAGTAAAGGAACATTCTAGGATGTAAATGATCTCCACTCTCATTTCATACACTGCATAGATAATACATTTAAAAACGGTATAAAAAAATTAATAAAATGACAATTATATAATAGCAATATATGAATCTACAAAGTGTGTACTATGTGGGCTCGCTGACTTGTTTATGTTCTGCTGGCTGTATGTGACTGATTGTTGATGTCTCTTTCTTGTTCTGTCTGTTCCCCTTACTACAATGGGCAGCCTTTACCTTTTTAAAGAATGTAAATATTGTTTTCCTTTAACTGACCCTTGGGATCGTTTGTGAGGATTTTTCACATTTTCGCTTCCTTGTGGAGCCCATAGTTTTTATTATCCTATTGATTGGCAACAAATGTATGTACATAGTCTGGGCATCATGCACACATGAATGTGACATGTGTGATGTCATCATTGCATGTATACGTACGTTTTAACGAATTGCTACTAAACAGTCTAGGTTGCACACTATACCTTAGAGTTATTGCTTAAGCAAATGCAAACATTCCCATTCTACTGATATTACTTTGTATACCAAGTTATTGCTGTGACTTGAAATTCTAGGCAGAAATATAGAGTAAACCATCTTAATGTTTCTTTTTCTCTGAATATTTTTCTTCTTTTGCAACACTGGAAACACACCCAATAAATTATGTATTGGTCTTACTGTACCACAGGTACATAGAAGTTTTAGAAGTTATAATTTTAGAAAAGGGTCTATCCACAAGGGTCCAAACTTGGACAGACTGAGTACAGGTTTATATTGTGTCAGCTTTTTTTCCACATTTTTTTTTAACCAATTGGCACTTTCTAATCGATTCGAGTCAGGTACAATTACAAACAAACCTGTGTAAAGCTAATCGTTCATTTAAAAAAAAATCCAAAATTCCAACAGGCAACTTTTAGAAAATATTAGAGAATTAGAGAAAAATAATATTTCTATAAATAATTCAGTCTTTTTTTTTCACTTTTTGGTATTTAAAGGTTGTGATTGTCACTGTATTTATTTCTAACTGCGAAAAAAAGTCACTCAAGTCAGATATTTAATACTATATACTGGTAAAATCAAATATTAGAAGTAAATATAAACGTAAGAAATGGATACAAAAGGATGATGCAAGCTTTTAATTCTACTGAAAGACATCTATATGGCTCTCCCAATCATCTTCATCATGCTTAGCTGTTTTTCAGAAAATATGGCTCATCTTAATTTTACCTAGATAACAAGGGCACTAGAGAACTATTTTTCTGATTGCCACACATTCTGTTATTTGGGCATTCATTCATGTGAACAATTTATTGAAAATGTGGATTGTCTCCAGCATTTTTTAATTCAATACAGATACATCTAAAATCTGAAAAATTATGCATACAAGAAACAAAAATATTGTTTAATAATTTATATGTTCAAACTAATTATAATGAAAAACTTTCATATGCATTGCATTTTTTATTTAATGAAATCTTTTTTTTTTGCAGCAGCAGCATAATGCTAACACACAAACAAAAGTACTTTGTCTCCAAATAAATGAGATTTCAATTTGATTGGCAGATTTGTCACAAAAGGCAAGTTTTACTTGCAATGGCTTGTTTGATTTTTCCAATTAATTTTATTATCATGCTTCTCGCTAGTTTGGGGACTTTTGCTGGCCATCTACAGCCTTCAAAGACTTTGTATCTTGAGATATCATTAAATAGAGATCTCATCCGGCTTATAAAATCTGTGCCAAAATAGTAAAATTAGAAACCACCATCTCAAATTAAGACAAGCTGGACTGCAACTTATCTTCTTAATTTCTTAGATCACCATACAAACTCACAACAATTTCCTGTTAGTTAAAATGCTACTATTTGCATATTTTCAGGCACCTACATTTTTCAGTTCTCTTGTCAGTTCTCCAAAATCCCCCATTTAGCGAATAACCCCATATGTGTTCGTAAGCTAATGACAGATTGATAAATATGCAAGAAACTAAATACATACACATTGCTTCCAAATTAGACTTAATTTCCATATCAGACATATGTCACAGTAGTTTTCCTAACATATTGCATTTAATTAACAAAATTGTAACAAGGTGATAATATCCCCTTCAAAGAGAATTGCCACCTTATTACAATGTATGCTAAATAAATACATGTTCCGAAAACTGCATGATCATGATGTTGAAATAAAGCATGTTTTGAAAGAAGTGCCTGTTTGTATTGTACATAAGGTGTCTTGTTAATATATACTTGATTAAATATGCTAAAAAAATACATCACAGTCCACTGGTGCAATAGCAAACATGTTTCTAATATATAAAGCTTTATATAGTGATCTAGATTGTTGAGTAGAATCCCTGCTCCAATTGGCAGTGTTATTTACTACAGTGAGAATTCAAAGTGAAATTCAAATTTAAGGTCACGGTAGCCAAACTGAAAGCCCTTTGTGCTGAACGCTCCTGGAGGAAGTCTTGCATCCAGACAGACTATCTCCATTATAGATTCATATTGTGTTCATACAGCGCAGCCCTCGCCAAATAGACAAACTTTTCCTCTCTCATTAGTTCATGCTCCCACAATCCCAGGCCTCTCTTTCACACCTTTAACTTTCTTCTTTGCCCTGCTGTGGCCACCCCCCAAACTAACCTTACATTTGATAGCTTTGCATGCTAATTTACTGACAAGATTGAACAGCTAAGGAAATAATTCTCCCCACCTTGCCATTCTCTTTCTCAACCACACGTTGATCATGCCTTTCCTACCCTTCAGACTTTCTCCCCAGCTACTGAACAAGAGGTGGCTGTGCTTCTCTTTTTCTCTCGCCCCACCACTTGCCCGCTCTATCCTGTTCCATCTCACCTTATCAGATCTCTCTCCCCCTGTATTGTGCCTTCCTTAACACACATATTCAACTGCTCTCTCTCTTCTGGTGTTGTCCCTGCTGACCTTAAACATGCCACTGTAGTACGTATCCTGAAAAAAAAAATCTCTTGACCCGTCCTCCCCCTCTAACTATCGTCCCATATCCCTACTCCCTTTTTCCTCAAAGCTTCTGGAAAGACTTGTCTTTACCCGTGTGTCTCACTTCCTTAATTCCAACTCTCTCCTTGATTCTCTTCAATTTGGCTTCCTCCCTCTCCACTCTACCGAGACTGCTCTTATCATAGTTACTAACGACCTATTCATAGCTAAATCCAAAGGCTACTACTCCATACTAATTCTTATTGACCTCTCTGCTGCCTTTGACACCATTGATCATGCTCTCCTTCTTCAAACTCTTCAATCACTTGGTCTCTGTGACTCTGTCCTCTTATGTCTCCCAATGCTCATTCAGTGTCTCCTTTTCTAATGATACCTCCTCCCCTCGTCCCTGTCTCTGTTGGAGTCCCCTAAGGCTCTGTCCTTGGTCCCCTTCTATTTCCTCTTTATACTTCCCCTCCTGGCAAACTTATCATCGCATTTGGATTCCACTACTACCTATACACTGACCACACCCAGATATATCTCTCCTCCGTGGACCACTCCCCTGCTGTCCTGTAACGTGTCACTGCTTGCCTTCCTTCCATCTCTTACTGGATGTCCTCCCACTTTCTGAAACTCAATCTCTCTAAAACTGAGCTCCTTGTCTTTCCTCCCCCTAATACTGATCCTCCTCTTTTGCTCTCCCTTCAAGTTAGTGGTATCCGCATCAGTCCATCATTGCAAGTGCACTGTCTTGGCGTCATACTTGATTCTGGCCTCACCTTTGAGACTCACATCCAGTATGTTGCCAAATCCTGTAGATTCCATCTTAAAAACATAGCCAGCATCTGCCCCTTTCTTACTCAAGATGCGACCAAGGAGCTTGTCCATGCTCTAGTAATTTCCCGCATGGATTATTGTAACCCTTTTCTAATTGGTTTACCCAAAAGCCGTATTGCCCCACTACAATCTCTAATGAATGCTACCGCCAGACTGATTTTCCCCTCTAGTCTGTCCTCTCACACCTCACACCTTCCTGTATCCTATAGAAGTCAATTCAAAGTGCTAACCCATACCTTTAAAGCACTGAACAATTCTAGTCCCTCTTATATCTCTTCACAGATCCGTAGATATGCCCCTTCTCGGTCTCTCCACCTTCTCCTGTCCGCTGCTCGCACCTGTACAGCTCCCTTCTTCTGGAATAGCCTGCCTACCGCCATCAGGCTCTCCCCTAGTTTGCAATCATTTAAGAAGTGCCTTAAAACTCATCTCTTTAGGAAAGCTTATGGCCTCCCAGGGCAACCTCTACCTCACATACCTGCCTCTTGCTCTCTCCCTAAGGGCAGCACTTTACTCTCCTCCTGCTGCTCTGCTTCACTCTCACCTTATTTGATTGCTATTTCCTGTCCTAATGTGTTTTAAAACCCAGATCCTATAGACTGTAAGCTCATTTGAGCAGGGTTCTCTTTAACCTATCGTTCCTGTAAGTTTTGTTGTAATTGTCCTATTTATAGTTAAATCTCCCCTCTCATAATATTGTAAAGCACTATGGAATCTGTTGGCGCTATATAAATGGCAATAATAATAATAATAATAATACCTGGCTTGAATACTTTTTTATAGTTCAGATATATTAACTTAAATTTGAGTTTCACTTTCAATTCTCACTTTTGTAAAAAACCCTGCAGGTGTCCAACTCACCTTTTGGTACCATGGTTACTTCATAGCTTGGAGAAAAGACGAGACAGGAGGGATAAGATTGAAACATTTAAATATATAAAGGGAATCAACATAGTGAAGGAAGAGACTATATTTAAAAGAAGAAAAACTACCACAACAAGATAACATTATCTTAAATTAAAGGGGCAAAGGTTTAAAAATAATAAAAGAACGTTTACTGAGATGGTTGCGGATGCATGGAATAGCCTTCCAGCTGAAGTGGTAAAGGGTTAAGACAGTGAGGGAGATTACGCATGTGTGGGATAGGCATAAGGCTATCCTAGATATAAGAGACTAATGCAAGTATTAAGCACATTTGGCAGAAGTAGATCGGCTGAATGGCTCTTACCTGCCCTCACATTCTATGTTTCAAGCGTTAATTAATTATGCTATTCTGTTTTAAAAGAAGAGATGGCTTGTATCATACATAAGATGTCTCGGATATATATACTTGATTACAAATGTTACAAGAAATATATTACAGTCCAGTGGTGTAATTGCAAACAAGTTTCTAAGGAATAAAGCTTTACATTAGGTTCTACAGCAGAGTAAAGTATATTTGGTGTTTCCACCATCTCCCTCTTGCTTCTTTTATTATGTGATGACATGCCATCACAGTTCCAGCCTCTGTACATTCAAAGCATCATAACCATTACAGGCAAATGTGGGCTGGCAACTTGCCTGACTTTTCCTGGTCACTAGCAGTCATATTCCCTGTTTTTGATCTTCTCCTGCAGGATAATTCGAATAGCTCTAGAAAGTCACTCAATGCGATGCAGGGTCAGTAAATGGTTGAATTCTGATTTTAGTGATTAACCCTGTTAGATGGAGACATTGTATTGCACCCTTGCAGAATACACATGTAGAGCTACATTATTTGCTCTTGGTCTCTTTCATGCCATAGTCAGTCTCTTAGGTTGTTGATATTGTGGCACTGACAGTCACCCTGAACTGTTGTAGATGTGTAGCAAGCAAATGAGGCCATGCCTTTGGCATTGTGACTTGTAGAGCCCCATGGGTGTGAATGCCATAGTTGATTTTTACTGGTAACTTGGAGTTCCAGAAGAACAGCTAAGTGTGGGTTACTTGGCACCTATATAGTTTAGTCAGACAGGCTTCAATTGCAGTGAGTTGAGTTAGTGTCAGTATCTCATGTCTCATAGTAAGATTGGGACAGGAATTGGGTACCAGTATATGAGGTCATATTTTTGCACCCAACTTGACTTACTGATATGTAGCCAAATACCATGCATGTGGGTGTAAGAGGGAAACTTGTGCTGCTTGGTATTCCGATCTGCTCCCCCAACACTAGAGACCATACAACAAAGTCATCTTTAAATGACCACTATAGTCACCCAGACTGCTACATCTCAATAAAGTGGTCTGGCTGCAGAGGTACTTTACTTTTACTTTTTGTAAAAAAAATGGCAATGTTTATGTTTAAGTGCTAAGCCACTAGAGGCGCCTCCATGTCCATGACCAGGTAGCATTCAGTCCTGTAATTAAATGTTACTGGTAGCAGTGTGGTTGTCACAAGTATGGTACTCCACAAATATTCATGTACACATTATACCCTCTATTGCAACACTTTAGTGATAAAAGCTTCAATATTGCTTTGCAACCTGTGAACTTGTAAAACGTACATGAAATCAACAGATATAAAATATTATTATACAAAAGTCATGCTTTTCCTTGAGAGTTTCATTATATTACTTACATTTGCTGCTCCACATAGAACCAAACCTCTTTATGACAGTGCCAACGGCATCAATATAGGCAAAAGAAACATATGAATAAAAACATGTCTTTAAATAGATATTGGAAGCAATCAACCATACCATTAAATGCAATTCTAACAGTTAGTTTTTATTTGGCTGAGACCTTTTTTACTGTACTGTAAAAGGAATATATTTTATTTGCACTCTTAGTGCTCCCACTTAAATTAAGTGTTACAAGACTAGCCTCCACAGACAGTTTGTGTTTGAATCATGATACATCTGTTCTTTGGGTTTAGTGGACCTAAGTTAACATTATATTTTAAATTCAACATTTATGTATTAATTTAGAATCCCCAATCACTTTATTCTGCAACGAGTATTACATAGAAACAAAGTACTCTTGCCTGCTGCGTTTGATTATGAATTGTTATGTCGCTCAATGTAGAGCTTTGAATCTGGTAAACAGTCTGTGTGTGTTTTCATTGAGTTATATATTTTTATGTATTTTTCAGATTCAGATTCAATTTTATTGTCAGTGTATCGTGTACATACATGGACCATAAAACACAGTTTTATTAACAGAAATGCAGCAGTGATCTATAAAATAATATTTAAAAAACGTACTTTCAATGTAAGCTTTCCAGTTTATACTTAATACCTTAATTACCTAATACTTACAAATACAATCCTTCTACATTACTACCAATTTCCAGCCTAAAAATACATTGACATATACAATAGTGCCATATAAAAATCAAACACATAACTCATAACCCCAATCTAAGTATAAATTAAGTGTACCGACTGCCATTCAGTTAATACTCTAGTGCAAATAAATACCCAATCCTTAACAATATATTTTGATCATGTGACATAAAGTGCTTAATGTAAACTCAAAGCCACATGTATAAAGTGCAAAATATGAGCACATAAACCATATATTTTTATGTTTGTATTTGTTAAATGTGAGCTTATCAAATGTATCAATGAAAATATAAAAATGCATGTACTAATACCAGAATATCTAAATATACTCATTCAGGAATATTTACTAAAGCTTGAATTGTTGAGAAGTGAATTCACAATAAATGTTGATGAAATTGAAGAATTTTTCCATTTTGACCCCTATACGCTTTGAATCCAATATATATTCTTGACAATCCATACTATGGTGAATAACCCTGATTGTGTTTTTAGCATTTTCAAGATATATTAATGAATACATAAGCACTCATACACAACCTAAGGGCAGCCCTGTACCCATTGATGTTTCTTTTAAAATTTTATTGTACAAGGTGCATTGAACTTCAAGCAGCAATTACAACCCCTTATCTCTTCACGGCATCATAACATAACATAACATAACAGTAAAACAGTTTCCAAGTCATAATATGCATTACAATAAGACAGCTAAAGTAAACAATACACTGAAATAGTTTATTCTCTAATATTTTAGAAGCTCCACATCCAGAAAAAAAGGAATGATGATCTGCAATTTATACACTACTACAACTAGTACATTTCATTTTGTTATCTTTTTGAAAAATGTTTCTTATGCCGCATTTAATTAGAGAGAAAAAAATGTGTTACTAATCTATAGCCACTCATTTCACAATAGAAAATGAAAAAGATGAATGTAGTAAAAATTATGGATTTAATAGGCAAGTTTTCACTGACCAGTAATTAATTATGGTCTCTTCAATCGTTTCTTTTAAAAGATAGTCATTTTGAAGTTTCAGCTGCATTGCTATTATGCATTGGGCTTAAAAAGAATAGCTTGTCATAATCACAATAATCACAATACTCATTGTCACTACAAATTCTTTGCAATTAATGAGTCTAGAATACTTTCTGTGAAACTGATTGTAATTCGGAGCACAGACAAGAAGTATTTTATAAAAATACAATTGTATTTTTTTTCTAAAGTAGATATGCGGTTATGTTTAATTTAATTACATTAGTTAGTATTCACTTTATTTTTTTCTTAACCATTTCAGAATAAAGAGAATTGTTAGAAAAACAAAGGACATTTGTTAAATTGGTAATGAAGAGGTTAATCTGGAACATTTTAGCATTCTGATGTTGGGAGTGTCTAGAATATAGCATCTCTATACCAAGGTTAGACAGTGAATTAACTCTACTGTCACTGTTGAAAGATGCCAGAACATTAAAGGCAAAATCTAGTTTAACACATATTCAGTAGTTACACAAACAAACAGCTACATGCAAATAATTTGACAATACGATGCCTCCAGGGAATAAAAAAAATAAGTAAAAATTACGGGAAGAAACCAATTGAACAGTTAAGTAATTCTAGTTAATAATATTAACAGCTTATACGACTGAAAATTTTTTTTGTATTAAAGGACCACTATAGTGGGGAGAGGAAAGGGGTTAAAACGTATCTTTTTCCAGCGCTGGGCGGGGAGCTCTCCTCCTCCGAACCTCCTCCGTTCCTCCCATTCAGCTGAATGTGCACGCGCGGCAAGAGCTGCGCGCGCATTCAGCCGGTCTCATAGGAAAGCATTTACAATGCTTTCCTATGGACGCTTGCGTGTTCTCACTGTGATTTTCACAGTGAGAATCACGCAAACGTCTCTAGCGGCTGTCAAACTAATTTTTCATGTTTCAGATTCTTCATCTCAACTCAGAACTCATTTTTCCACTTACCTTACCAGGAATTCTACAAATTGGATCCTTATATTCACCTTCTTTCCTGCATTTCTCCAGCTAAATGAACTGTTTATTGCACTCAGCTACAGTCAGGCAGTTTCTCTGAAACTGCTATGTTTATAAAAAAATGGGTTAACCCTAGCTGGACCTGGCACCCAGACCACTTCATTAAGCTGAAGTGGTCTGGGTGCCTAGAGTGGTCCTTTAAGCTGCACATTTTATACTGTAATTATAGTAAGTTACCATAGCAAATAATATTAGAGACAGATAATACAGAGATAGATAGTACATCATGCTGTTAGGTTGGTAAATAAAATTGATATAGTTCGTAGTGCATTTCATGGGAGTTCATATAGTCTAGATTGTTGTTCATCTTTTTTTCTTAAACCATTGTGCATAAATTATGCTTTCACAAAGTTCCCTTGACTGAAATAAAATTGATCCCTTAGTTAAAAATAATTTTATTACATGTATTAAAAAAAAAACGTTGCAACAACCTATAAAATTTGAAACAATATTTCATTTTTGCTGTTGGAACAACCAACATCTTATGTAAATAATAAAAATAATAAGAGACCCTATCTCATTTTCCAAATACCATTAAGTCTTACTCCTGCACCTGAGTTTCCATTTATCTTCTACAGCATCTTTCTATGTTGTGCCATTTATTCTGCAGCAACCGTTAATATATTTGCTCTTTTTCAAAGGCCTTCCTTCCCTTGCATGACTGTTCTAGTGCATTCTGATCATGATGTAAAATGTCCAGTATTTAGTTACTTTCCTCAAAATACCTTATACCTCATTTATATTCAATTTTAAACACAAACCAATGCCCCTCTTGATTCCTTAATACGCTTCCCTATATTAATAAACAGACAGTCAGGAACATGTATTTGAATGTTATTGTCACTTTAAATAATTGTGTTCTTTCCCTTTAAGTTCACAGGTCCTGATAATAAACAACCTATTAAAGACCGCCCTGTCTGTGAACCTGTGCACACTTAATGAACTTACATTAGCCTGCTAGGCTTCTGTGCCTTGCATGTTTCTACTAACTAATTTTTCATGTTTCAGATTCTTCATCTCAACTCAGAACTCATTTTTCCACTTACCTTACCAGGAATTCTACAAATTGGATCCTTATATTCACCTTCTTTCCTGCATTTCTCCAGCTAAATGAACTGTTTATTGCACTCAGCTACAGTCAGGCAGTTTTGAAGCCTGTATATTTATTTATTTTTTTTCCTTATAGGAAATGCTTCAGGAATCACTGACTTGACAAGAGTTGATCTCCATTTTCTGTTACTTTCTTCTATTTGAACAATCTGCCATTAACTTTGTTTGTTTTCCTACTATTAAATGGCTGCTTCCTTTTTTTCTTTACAGACACTCCTCACTTACCGGCCAGGTACCATCCCTACGATCTGGTCAAAGAACGAATTGGTTGGTAAGTGAGGAGTTAAGGGATTCCCTGCTCTGCTGCATTCTTCTATGTTTGGGGAAATGTCCCTGAACATAGACGAACGCAACATAGAAGGGAATCCCTCTAATCTATGTTCGGGGAAATTTCCCCGAACATAGATTAAGGGATTCCCCACTCTGGTGCGCATGTCTGTGTTCAGGAATATTTCACGGAACATAGATGAATGCACAAGAGCAGGGAATCCCTCTAATCTATGCTCGGGGAAATTTTCCCGAACATAGATCAGAGGAAGTCCCTGCTCTGTTGCGTTGGTCTATGTTCGGGGAAATATCCCTGAACATAGAAGAATGCAGTAGAGCAGGGAATCCCTCTAATTCCCACGATGGCTCATACTTACCACACCGGGAGAGAGCTGGTCGTAAGTGTAAGTCGTCATAAAACAGGTAGGTTGCAAGATGAGGACCACCTGTATATTGTTCAAAATTAGGTTCTGATTCAGACTGTCTGATTAAAAAAATACTTTCTTGTTTATTTTATCTCATTTTTGACAATAAAAGTCTCTGCAGTTTGATATAGTGTGTTCCTACTTGATCTGTAAGGAACAGAAATGAATATCACATAGACATTGCTGCTATGTCTTTTGCAACATTTAAAAGTATGCTCATTTCTTTTTTTTCTGTATAACACAACTTATCCTTTCATGAACTACTGTAACTCTCTACAAATATTTTATCTGAATCTAGTGCTCAACTCTGCTGTTAAAACATTTCTCTTCTTGATTAGGGCAGCAAGTTACCCTTGCCTAAAATCAGTTTGGTGGCTTTTCATACAGTAATTAATTGCTTCAAAATCCTTTTTGCCTTCAAAACTCTGGAGCTCTTTTCTTCATCCTAAATTTCCTTTGTGATATATGTTTATTTAGCCTGTGCTTTATCCTTGGGGTTTTCAATGTTAGTTTAACCCCCAATAGTTCTCCATTTTTCTAAGTGACAATAAAATTATATATTAAAAAAACAATAGATACACGGCACGAGTACACAAACAAAATTAGTCTGAGATACTCCCGAATCATGGGGGAAAGTTAACATAATTGTGATTTCTGAAGGATGCTCCCCACTTACTAAGTGTTATGTTATTTAATGACAAATCTGGGGATAGCTATCCCTTGTAACACTCATGTTATAAATAAATGTTATGCAGTTACATGCCATGTTTATTTCATGTTCTATGGAGAGACCTGCACATTTTCTCTTGTAATCTATTATCTCTGTAAACCCTTTCAAAATAAAAAAACAGATTTTCAAAAAAACAACAAAAAACTATATTAATCGAGAAACATTTTTATGTTCATTAAAATTTCCACAAGTAAAGACAATGTGGTGAACTGCATTAAATGTAAATCCACTAATATTGTACAGTCTGTTGCTGTAGATCTTGGCTGTCTCAAAACTGCCATACATAATGATAAAATAGGCTCCACTAAGAATAACCTCATTCTACCAAAAATTAAAGTAAACCCTTGAGAGAGTTTTTGTGAAATAAAGGTTTACATATTCCAAGGTATATTTGAAATACTGAACTTTCAAAAATGTATTTGGATGTCTCCTAATTCCACTAAAATGTTGATGCCATACATATAAATTACTTCTTAACTCACCCTAACTTGGTTCCTCGGTTATAATGG
This sequence comes from Pelobates cultripes, assembly GCA_933207985.1. NCBI lineage: Eukaryota > Metazoa > Chordata > Amphibia > Anura > Pelobatidae > Pelobates > Pelobates cultripes. The sequence continues at coordinate 97,739,351 of OW240912.1, read as the reverse complement.
AGGTTAACTGCAAAGATTGTAGAACTCAATCTTTGGTGACTAGACCTCTCGGCCAAGTTGGCGATTAGCTCCAACTTATCTTTTTTAGATCTACATTTTGTCTCATTGTTTATAGAGGAAACCTCTACTGCAATATTAACATTTTATGACATTAAAATATATTTTAAACACAGAGCACATACTAAGCTCCAAAATTAATAACAATGTAATAATTTATTCTTGTAAAAAGCAATTTATTCATCTATTTATTATCATCAATGTCCTTATTAAACTGGATTATTTTTCCTAATCATAATTAAAGTGGTTTTGCGGTGGCATCATTTTTGTGAAACGGAAGGTAGCTTTATAAACTAGAAACTGTCTGAAACTGACTGCTCGATGCCTTTTCTCAAAGCATCAGATATTTTATAACATCATTAGACAAATGATGTATACAGGTGTTGATGGATTCTTTTGTTTTCAAACTTTGTTATAAAAGTGTGTGTCTCAGTCTAGGGCTGAAATAGTAGTATGATTCTTGTCAGTATGATTCATTGTCATATATATAACAAATATGTATATTTTAGAATAATTTAAATTTTTCAATAAATTGGCTGGTAGTGGAAATAGAAAAAATTTAAAATAAAACATAATTATTGATTGAGATGTATTATTATTATATTTTATATATTATTACCATCATATATATGTATACAGTTAAAACACGTTTTCTAGATGATCGTCATTTACTTAGTTTGCAATTACTACACACCCAAGATTTTTTCTTTCTTGCTTGAAATGTAATTACAGATCAGCATCTATTTGTCTTGTCTCATTTCAGACATAGTTAACACAATTCTTAAGTATAATCTAGTTACTATAGGTCTCAGTGTTTGAAGATAGAATACCCGGTCATGCCTTTAGTGTAAGGCAATTTTTCTTCCTGAAGGAACACACCTCTTAACTAACCGAATTGCCTTCATGGAGGTTGCAGAATTACTCTCAAAGGAGAATGTTCTCTTTTGAGAAGCAAATCAATGTATTAGGAACACTGGAAGGCAGGAGAAACAAGTGTACAGAACAATGAAACACTGACATCTAAAATGTGCTAAATTACTTGGGAAAAAATAAAACAAACTAAAAAAAAACAAAAAAACATTGTGTTAGCATTTAAAATATTCTTTGCAGTCATTATCATATGCAACAGAAAGATGAAAAGAAATATCATTTTAATAAACTATATTTTAGATCAGATTAAGTTGTAGGTGCCATGGCTGCAATTAAAATTATATTTTAATTAAAATGAATATATTATTGGCAGATATGTAGATTAAAAAAACAAATCTAATTTCAACTTTTCCATTTAACAAAGCTTAAAATGAATATATCACTGGAACTGATATCCACATAAGAGCAAGTATAATTTAAATTAATTTTGTAAAAAAATAAATTAAAGCATGTAATTAATATATGACTAGTAATTTAAATATACCTAACAAAAAAAAACTATTTTAAATTGACTTTGATAAAAAAGTAGAGAAAATGTATTGTAAAAAAGGAATTTGGCAATAAAATATTTGATAAGCGATCATAAATCCCCTAGTTTTAAAATATCAGCACTAATAAATGCCTAGTGGCCTAATGATCCACAATAAAATGTCAGAGCTGGAATTTTGAGTTTGAATACTATAAATATATTTTTCTAATAATATTTTTGGGCCAATTAAGTTGGATGAGTAATGATGTGAATAGAATGCAAGTGACTGTCATTGCTGAGTTTATTACAGGCTAAAGGAAAACCAACGCAATTTCCACCTATTTTTATAAATAACTCCCATTAAATAAAGATGTTGCTAGGGTTATTTTTTATATGCTATAAATATTTTTTATAGAACAGCTGTCTGCTATTACAAGATGTATAGCTATAGTTCACGGGGAGCTCTATCAGGCCAGATTCCACTATTAGGTGAAATTTTAATAGGTATGCTTTAAAATACACAAAGTTGCATTATGAGTCTAAACACAAATATGAATATGAATATTAGATGTATAGCATTGTATATATATATATATATATATATATATATATACACATGATATATGATATATGATATATATAGACATATATCACATGTAGCTCTCCTTGAGAAGAGGGTTGAGGAGCACTGCTCTCTCCTTCTCTCTCTCTCTCTCTCTGCAAGGAATTCTGGGTAGGCGTTTGCAAATGAGCTCAACAAAGAAACACATTTTTGCCACATAATTGTTGAGGTCATTTGCATACGCCTACCCAGAATCCCTTGCAGTAGTGAGGGCACTGTTAAAGTAAGGTTTCTGTGGGAAAATCAAGTCTTATGGCTTGACTGGTGTGTGTATTTGTGTTTAGCAATGTATTAAACTATCCACTTACTCCAGGTGGAAGGGGTTTTCATCCACACTTTTTCCCCAGCATAACTTTGTTGGTATGTGTGATGTGGTGTTTTCAAAACAGCTTAGACATACCTGGGTAATTCCTAAATCCTGGTTTCTTAGGTGTTCCTTGAAAAGAGGACTGAGGAGCACTGCTATATGATATTTATATATATATAATGCTGTACATCTAATATTCAAGAAAAAATAAAAAAATAAAAAACAGAAAGAAAGAGGAGAGAGTTGAGGAGCACTGATGTACTGCATATATATCAGCTGGTAAAAGCAGTAACATCACTGCCTTACAACTGGGAAACCAAGGATCAAAACCTTGTACCTTAGACACTGAACAATACATATTTGCCTACCTCAAATCACCATAGATTGCAAATCTTCCTCACCAATGTCTTTTATTGCAAAGTTCTGAGGAATATTATCTGATTTACCATTAAAACAACAAAAAGTTTGGGGGCAGAGAAAGCACACATAAACTAAATGTTTATTCACAAAATTGCATTTCATCCATGTAACGGATCACCTGGCACCCTGACTGGGTACCTCCATTAACGGATGCTTCCTAGCTGACCCCGAGGACTATAAGCACCGCACCGGACACCACAACCGGCACAGATTCCACAACCGCCGTAGCTTAACTGGAATCTCGCTGTCTTCCTCCCACCCTGGACCAGACTTTGACATCCAGGACCGTGTGAGAGAGAACTCCCCTCCAGGAGAGCGTAACAGGAACAGCTCTTAAAAAGAGCTAAGTGATTAGAGCCCAGGGGAGTATACAAAGTATAGCAATTCCCAGTGTGATTATAACAGTTCCCCTCCAATCACGAGACAAGACAAGACTGTTGAGGGTCAAACAGGACCAGAAGGTTTAATGGCACAAACTGGTCTTTATACAAGTTTTACAGCAAAGGTGATGCCAAGGTGGACCTAGTTGGGCACCGAGACACAAAACATGTAAGCCAATAAAAACAGTGTAACAAGGAACGACATTCCCACATACATTACACAATCCCTCCCCTTTGTCTGTGATACAATTAAGGTAGATAATACAATAACCTAATTATCCACAGGCAGAAAAACACACATTTTCCCCAAAGTACAGAAAACACCCCAAAACATAACATATCCCCATAAATCTTACATCCCCCTGATAGCCCTGATCTGGGTTACCAACATATCCAAAAATCATTCAGATCAGAGCGGGGTTTCCGGAAATTCCTGGAAGCCTCTTTTGACCGACCTCATGCATATTTTTATGCCCTAAACAGTTCCAGAAAATTAGGTTGTGCAGCCGGTCTATTTCCAATAGTTCAAATACCTTTTGAATTACGAAATAAACTGGGGCATGGCCATGGTCTATGTGTGTCCCTGGTTCATGGGCTCACATGTACCAAACGCTGCTGCGTTCGTATGAAAATGAAACAAATGTCTGGAAGTACCAGCGGTGTTCCTGCTGTCGAGTGGCCGAAAACAATTCCGATACGTTCAACGACAAAACACTGCTGGTCGTTTAACAGTTTAAGATAGCCACCATCACGTGTTCATGCATACGAACGACGACCACCCAGCCGTTCATCAATTAAGCTGCGGTTAACCACAGCTTCTGGGAGATTAACCAGCAGCACACTCCACTTCCGGGTGGTCCATTTGTTCGGTAAACGGACACCATTATAACAATCCATTCGGCAAGCCCCATTCACTGAACCATTGCAGGGAAAAGGCACGAACAACAGCCTTTCCATAGTCCTGAACCAAAGTATAATACAGGGGCCATAATCACAAGGCATCAAGCTGGCCATTAGTCTTCTCCAAAAACCAGTGGCGAAGTTGCTTTCGTCAGAATCCACAATAGACAAACTCGAGTAATACATGAAGCAGTACATATTTCTAGTTCCTTTGCTTTAATAAAAAATTGGAAATAGGGAATAAGTTCACCACAATTCTAGGTTTATAGAATAAACTCATATTTGACAATTGACAACTCTAAACTACAACCTAAAAGAGAGAGAGGAACCGCACCCTAAATCAAATATACGTACATTCAGAGTATTTTTCTTTGAACAATTCTCATATACCCTCAAAAATAAAAACAAAGAGAAAACACAATGGTGCAGTATAGTTAAAAAACTGAGAGAGGTATTTGAGTAAATTAGGATAATTTACACTCACATTTGGTATAGCTAGCCAGGAGCTCTACCGTAATTCGCATGGACGGAACAATCCCAGTCTAAGGATATATGTAGAAGAAGATATCTCCAATATTTCAGTGATACGGTAATGTAAAAGACATAAAAAGAAACTCCAATAGTGCAGTATGTTATAATAACAATTAAGAGAAAAATTTATGAAAAGTGTGATACTCACATTTAGTAGAGCAGAAACTTGCTCTAGTATATTTGGCTTAAGAGGGATAATCCCCACAAAAGGATATGTAGACCAGGAAGTAAAATAATAAATTCCAAGTAAGTAGGTGTATATCGCTTTAAAATACTATTTAATGACAATATATAAAAACAAAATGGCTATAAAAAGTAACACTTAACGCGTTTTGCCGATCAGGCTTCTTCAAAACACTTTTAATGCTAAAGATATCTAATGGTATAGGGATTTTTATACTTTATTTTCTTTGGTTAATCTATATTTGCATTCCCTTTAAATATACACAAGTAGTTCTAAAATTAATTTTATTTCTGAATATATTATACAGTGTTATTTAGACTCATATGATTTTGTTGTAATTGACTCTATGGTTCGGATGCTGCTGTGTTTTTTCCTTTTTTCCATTTAATTAATACCTGGGATGTGTTGTCTATTCCACTGCAATAGAGTAAATGTTGATTGTAATTTTCCAGGAAACAGGGAGTTTAACTGACACAAAGCAATGCCTTTGCAATGTCCTTTAATTAGCACATTGAGACATGACCATTTATTTCCAGAAAACATTATGAAAACACTAACAAATGCAGTATACCATTGGACTATATGAGAAAAGCAAACAGTTAAAGATGCATACCATTATTTGTGTAATGATTCACTCAATAATATCTATTAGATTGGGCTTTCCTTCGAGAAGAATACTAGCTTATAAACAACTACGGTGTCTAATGTAAGATTTATTATATATATATTTTGACATATATTTTATTTTGATGAAGCATTGTATTTATTTTCCTATGCAAACATATTGTCCAATGATTACTCTATTCATTTATATTGATGTAAATCAAAATTATGTGTAAGCCATAGTTGATTGTCTGTAAGTACGGCAAACTGGGTAAAGTGTAATATTTCTGTTAAAACCAGGGTTTTAAATCACTATTACACAAGATTGTAATGCCTCTTCTTTGTAACTGACTTGTATTATGTAGTGGGATAAAAAAAATAATTTGCGGAAAAAAAATTCTAAATCTGATATTTACCAAAGTCAGATGGTTACATAACTGGTTGCAAGCAAGTTTTATTGGCTGGCTGAGATAAAATTGGCTAGAAGAGTAGCTAATTGATCATTTCAACTGTAGCAAGTTAATAAGTCATCAAGCTCTGCCTTGTAAATTTACTTATGAAACTAATCTAGCTTATTTGTTAATTTGTGCTATTCAGGTACCTCTAGGATAACAATTAAAAATATTACAGGGGCACTGTAGGTACACAGACCTCTTCATCTCATTAAAGTTCTCTGGGTGTATTGCACCTGTCACCCTTATTCCTGCAATGTAAAACAGTGCTAAGACTGTCTACCAGATAGCTACCAGAGGTGCTACCAGAGGTACTTCCTCCTGTTTTATGAAGTCTGACTCCTTGAAACCAGGGCCGACTTTAACATTGATTGGACCCTGGGCAAGCATTTGTTTGTGCCCCCTGGATCCTGCCCTGCCCCCACACACTTCCACCCCCTAGCATGCAATCACGCCCTCTACCCCAGCATAGTGGCAGAACTAATGTAGAGAGGGCCCTGGTGCAAGACATTTTTTGGGGCCTCCCCTCTAGCACAAGAGTGGAGAAAAGATACATCCTCATCTGTTGTACAATTCCCACAATGCTATGCCAGTTGGGGATCTACCATTTAGCCATTCTTGCAAGGCTGTATTTGTGAGCAGTGTTTGTGCATTTGAATGTGAGCATGTTGTTGTATAGAGTATGGTGTGTATGTAGGGTGTAGTATTGGTGTTTGAGTGAAGGGGTGTGTTTCTATATACTTTTTGAGTTCGAATTCAGGGGTATGTTTCTATGTAATGTTTGCAGGGGTGTGTTGCATGTTTTGCTTGATTGCTGGGATGTATACCATACTTTTACAGATATACATACACATTCACACTGATACATGCACACATCTGGACACATGCACACACTGACACAAACAGACTGGTGTATACACACACAGAGACACACAAACACACACACAGAGATAAAAACCACTGGCACATTCATACACAGAGATACACACTTTCACACACTGATATGTACACACACTAAGATACACACAGACACACGGGTACAAATGCAGGGGTGCATTTGTGTGCAGTGTTGGTGTAGAAATGCTGGGATGTATGCATTGTCACACAGATGCACACTTACACAAACACTGAGATACACACAGGAACACAGATACACATGCAGTGGTGTATTTGTGTGCAGCGTCAGTGCTGAAATGCAGGGGTGTATTTGTGTGCAGTGTTAGCGTTGGAATGTAGTAGTGTATTTGTGTTAAGTGTTGGTACTGGAATGATGGGATGTATGCATTGCACACATATAGATACACACTTACACACACTGACTCTCATATACACACAGGTACACATACACAGACATGCAGGTACACATACAAGTACACAGACACAGATACAGGTATACATACATAAAGATACACATTAACACTGACACAAAGGTACACATACACTGACGCAAACACAGCCAGATACACACACACTGACACAGACACAGCCAGATACACACACTGACACTCACACAGCCAGATACACACACACAAACACACACACACAGCCAGATACACACATAGTCAGATACACACACTGATAGATACATACATAGCCATATACACACACTGACACACACACAAACAGATACACGCATACAGCTAGATACACACACTGACACAGCCAGATACAGACCTACAGTCATATACACACACTGACACAAACACAGCCATATACACACACAGCCAAATACACACATATATTCAGATACACACAGACACTCACAAATATCAATTTACATAGCTTAGCCACCCTCCTATCTCCTTACCTTTACAGAAGGGTGGCTTCCCTGGGGTCCAGTGGGAGCTGGATGGCTGAGGTTGATGGGAGTCTGAGGAACATGGCTACCTCAGTCCCTTTCCGCCTCCTTTTTCTCAGTAATTCCTCCTTCCCAGCAGCAATCTTTTACTTGGGATGAAGTGACCTCTCCTCACTTCCTCCCATCAGGCATGAAGACAGGGGCCCGGTCTGGAGTCCCTGTCTTTGTTAATTCTTTGAGTATCTGAGATTTAGTTTGTGCTAGATAGAAAATAATATTTTAATATCTGTATTGATTAATGATATGGGTATATAGTTGCCAATCAGTTCTAAATCTTTATCTGATTTTGGGATAGGGACAATATTCAGCTCTCCAGGACAGCTTCCTGTTTTCATTATATAGTGGAAAATGGTGGTAAGTTTCCCTTTTAGTTGGTCTTTCATTAGTTTATCAAATTTGTTTGTGAAGCCATCTGGGCCTGTGTCAGTCTTTATTTTAAGCTTATCTATGAATTTGTTGACCTCTATTACTTCTTGTTTATCAGCTTTAATTGGTCGGGTATGATTTTTGGCATGGATACATTTTTGAAGAATTCCTCAATTTCTTTTTCCTTGCCATATATTTCTTTTGGTAGAGTATATAGATTCTGATAAAATCTCTGAAACACTCTACCTATTTTTTCTGGGGACATTAAATAGATTTCTTTATCTTCTATTTTAGATATTACTCTTTTTTTGTTTCTCTTTTTAATTTATTGAACATTAGTATTTCTGGCTTGTTACCCTCTAAATACAACTTGGATTGGATTGTAATGCTTCTAACTGCTTGGTTGCTTTATTCGTGAGCACTCTTAAAGGGCCGGGGGGCCCTTGATTACTTCACCTGCTGCAGCCCACTGGGAAATATCTCAGTATCCCGGTGGGTTGTTCAGGCTCAGTTGTGGGCAGGGGGCCCATAGGGCAGCTGCTTTGGCCCCCCAGGAGTAACTAGGCCGAGGCAGCTTCCCCATTTGCCCCGCGTTAAAGACGGCCCTGCTTAAAACAGTGCTCTGTGTAAGTACATCCAGTGTCAGAGAAACCCCCAATGGAAACATTGAGGCAATGCTGTCCTGTGGGGCTCGACTAATGTGCATGTGGCACTTGCTGTGCATGCGCATAAAATCTCCTTGTCAGATGATGATTTATTAACCCTTCACCACATCACTATGGTGGGGCCACAAGGGCTGAGGAACACAGTTTCCAGAGTACATATTTGTATTCTTAGCACTAAAGTGTTCCTTTAATTGATTTAAAGGGATACTATAGGCACCCAGACCACTTCAGCTCATTGAAAATGGTCTGGGTGCAGTGTGCCGGCCCCCATTAGCCCTGCAATGTAAAACATAATATTTATTTTGCAGGGTTAAGACTGCCTCTAGTGGCTGTCTACAGGCAGCTACCAGAGATACTTCCTGCTATTATACAGATTTGACTCCATGACACGATGCTGGACGTCCTCACGCTGTGAATGAGAACATCCAGCATCTTCAAATCCTTCATAAGAAAGATTTATTCAATGCTTTACTGTGGGGAAAGGCTAATGTGCATGCGGTGCTTGTCGTGCATGCGCAATAGGTTCCCTTCTCAACACTGATATCGGGGGAGGTGGCGACAGAAGCAGCACCAAGGGACCTTAGCACTCGAATAAGATAAGTGAGAAAAGGGTATTTAACCCTTTAGCTGCTGCTTGGATGTGTAACAGAGGGACACTATATGTTAGGACTAGTGTAATCCTAATACTATATTGTTCCTTGAAAAAAAATACAAGGGATTTTTACAAGAAACTCTGTAAACTGAGAGGCAGGAACAGTTCATGAAAGAAGGGAGAGGTACTCTGTACCTAAGCAGGAGAGGTCTAAGAAATTGTTTCGTTAATTCTATCCCCTTAACCATGTTGGGCTATAAGATAGGAGAGATCATTATGAGATCTTCCTTCTAGCCATGCAGAAATCGGCATTATGATGGGTTGAAAGTGGTCAGCTGACTTTACTCAGCCAATCACAGCTGATTATTGTTGGACAATGAATTAAAATAAAATTTAGCTTTTTTCGACGATTGTTTTTGGGACTATATATAGCATGCCACAAATACCCAGCACAGGATCATTGATATGCTCCTCTCTTGAGGCAGCCTGATAATGTAATAGTGTATTTTAATTATGTTTTACACTAATAATAAACAGAGCTGAGTGATTTTGAGATAATAAACTGAAGGCAAGCCATTATATGTTACTTTGCAAGTAAATATCATCTACAAAATATATTTATTTCTAATTATAACTAATACATAAAAATCTTCCAAAGTAAACAATATATGGTACAATGTATAGTTTACAAAAAAAAACAACATACCCAGTATTCTTTTTTAGATTTAAGAGATAATCTGGATAAAATATTGAAGGAGGTGTGTATTTTGCTTTAATTATTTATATTTTAATTTGAAAACATGTGTACTATAGTTTATTTGGAGAACAGCATTCTTTATATTAGCTTAAAAGGCAGTTTGTTTACAATTTACTGGAGGTTAAAAACAAGCCACTGATTCCCAGAAACAATTGCTCACTACGTACTAATTAAATTATTTAGTCACCTTGAGTTTCAATCTACAACTTGTTAATACTCAACAACTGGAATTAATCCCAGGATAATAACTATACCATTAAAAGACTGACATTTAAAGAAAGTGCAGGTGTATAGCTTTGCTATAACTAGCTTAGGTTCTTTTATTACGCTAGCCATTAACTTGATAATAAATATTTTAGGGGCAATATCACAATCTAAATATAAAAAAACTAAAAAGTATGCTATTTCTGTATTGACATTAATGTATATACCATTTTTATTGATGGTGATGACCGCCGATGTTATATGTGTCTAAGAAGAAGAGAACATTTCATGCGTATCAATTCAAAAATACATTGCTTTTCAATTAATGAATGCAATGAGACATTGTGAGAAGTAGTGGGAAGTAATCAATGAGAAGGAATCATCATGCCTCATAGTTTAGTATTGGAAACTAAATATATATATATATATATATATATATATATAAAATGTGTATGTTAGTTTTCCAAGTTATGTTTTTGTTTGTGTTCCCAAGTGCAAATTAGAAGGACAGATAAGGTAAAAAGAACATCTTTTGTTTTAGAATCATAACTTTTAACATTGTATAATGTATTGTCAGCAGAGCCAGATTACCCATAGGCTACTGCCAAAAGGTAAGCAGCAGGGGGGTAAAGGGACAACTTTTCTAAATGCTTAGACAGTACACACACAACAATCCTTCCCCCCACAAAAATATATTAATTATATAATATCATAGAGACCAAAATTTCATACAGTGTTTTGGCCCTCAGTTATTACTCATGTACATATATAAATAAGGCCGGAGTGCTGAAACATTGCATGTTATTCTTTTCTATACGATCTAAAAAATATATTTTGTGTGTTTTACATCACAAAGCCTATCTTCTTTTTCTCTGTTAGGGATTGTATGTCAAAATTTAATTTTCAGAAAAACAAATTGTTTGACTGAAAATAATTTTTTTACTTTTCATAAGTCTAATGATTTGATATTTCTAAACGTGTACACCATGAATGACCTGCACAACGGGGATTTCCATAGGAATGGAGCATTTAGTTCAAAATATAGGCAAGGTATTAAAGAGTTGAGGTAGCTAAAATAAGTCCTTACTGCCTGCCATAACTGTAAATCTAACTTAACATTTACTGAAACCTGTTAATGTTTATTTAGACTTTTGACAAAATGGACTCTGAAAATATAGCTAACGGAGGAAATTTTTTTAAAATCACTTGATAAGAGGTCATCAATAAAGGTTGTTATATACTCTCAGCTAGTCTTCTGAGACAACAATATTGACTTCAGCCTCATACGCCTTGGTTTGAACTTGAGCTAGTTCTGAACTTTTAAGTTATCAATTTGGAAATGTCTGATATGCCCTGTTGTGGTGCTAAGGGTGTATCTGAATTCATCTTGATATCGTTATAAATCGTTATAAACCATAAATAATGATCCTGCCACAAGACTTCCTTAAGTAATCTAAACTGTTCTTAAAGAATCTCAGAAATGTTCCATAATGTGTAAATGTTTTATAAGTGGCTTTATAATACCTAGTATTTTGGAAACACATTTTGGAGACAAACACACACTCACGCATGCAGGCACGCACACAATGTTCATAATCTTACTTATAGAAACTGACAATGTTCTGATTAATATGTATCTTAAAACATATAGACCATACAAAGAGGAAAATAAATCTGTTCTAGTGAAACCAACAAGCATATATGTATAATTAAGATGTATTTCACTTGTATACATTAAAAGCTCCCAGGTCCAACTTTTAACAATATAGAGATTTTATGGAAGTTGCTAAATAGTAACTGTTAGATAATTATACAATACATGTTTCTAAAATAAAGACCATCATAGAGTTAAATAAAATTGCACACAGAGCCTTTTTGAAGCTCAGATGTTTGGTCCTTAAAATTAATAATTGTAAGGACTAGAGCTGTAAAGTGCTATCCTTGTTTTAAAAAAAATTAAAAATTAGATGAATAATTCTATGTAAATTTATTTACCAAATGTGGGTCTGTGCTATTCAATAGTATCAAAATTCTACTGCACAACAGTAATGTGCTTCAGGACAAAAGATGCCCTTTTAATCCCACTTTCATTTTTCCAATTCTCTCGATTCAATGCTTTGCACCTAAGGAGTCCCTTAGGAAAAATCTCGACTAATGAAGAATAGCTAGCAATATGGTTTGACACTTAGGATGTGTGACATCTGCCCTACATAGATCTAAGGCTTAAAGAAGATACCATGCAGAAGTAAGGATATATGAGCTACTGGTATTTTTCACTTTAGTATGATAGGATATTATTAAAAAATGTACATGTGTTCACATCATTTTTCAAAAAGTCAAAGATCGGTTTACCCCTTACTGCTGGGAATTAATTATAAGATAGAAGTCATTTCCTATTGCGCTAACAACATCAGAGCTTGCTGTACACATTCTTCCCCTCAATCAAACCTTCAAATATTTACTATTAACCAACAAATAAATCATAAATCTATCATGTCCTTTTCCTGCTGCAGTCACATTTGCTAAAAAAATAAAATTAAAATGTGGTGTAGCTCTCTCAGAGGCGGCAATAGAAAACATAATGCATTTTTGACAAATAGGTATACACCTAAGTGTACTTAATGTTTTTTGTGCATTATATGTAGACTGTTTTTAGAGGTAAATGCTCATAATAAATAAGAAAAAACAACATCTGGTGAGCTAATGCACGGTGGCCAAAAGATACCAATACCCAGATGTAAAACTACTACTCGGGTCAGATAAATAGAAAAAATATTGTCTCATACACCCTCACATAGCTTATGCTGTATTTGATATTTTTTCTTTGATGTTCAATTTTGTTGTAAAAATACAGCCATAGAAATAGAAACTAATAACGTATATGAAGTAATTTGCCTTTTGGCTAGTCCCCTCTCAGGACTCATGCAAAATGTAACTCAATTGTGCCATTAGAGATACAACCTCTATTATATGGAAATTAGACTAATTCATCCAAAAGGGCATTCTAGAATTAAAATATGGGAAGTGCCATACACACAAAAGATACGGCAACCCCAGGCAATAGTTTTATTCTACTTGTTAATATAGTGTAGTTCATTGGTTTCCAAACCAAGCCTTATGGCCCACCAACAATCCAGGATTTGTGTATTTTCCTTTTCTTCCAATGAAGATACTGACAAAACTTGGACTGTTGCTGGATCTTGAGGACTGGTTTGGGAACCACTGTTGTAGTTTACACTCCTGTAGGCTCTGTGAACAAGGGGCTCAATTTAGGATTATCGTTTTGTTTTTGTTTAACCCCTTAAGGACACATGACATGTGTGACATGTCATGATTCCCTTTTATTCCAGAAGTTTGGTCCTTAAGGGGTTAAATGTGTTTTCACCGATCACCCTACATTGACCTTAATGCAATAATATTGATTAAAATAGTTTTAACTAATTGAAGTTATTCTTTTGAAACTAACATTCAATATGTTAATTAGGACACATGGGAAATTGACTTACTTCCTATTAACATTCTTCAAATAAAAAATACTTTTTAGCCTCTACAGCTGTCATGTAAGTGGAAATGAGATGACTATATCTGGTTTCTACAACTTCCATCCTGACATAATTTCATTTATTCATCATCTATCATCATCAACCTGTCTGTTTGCTTTAATTTAAAAAAAAAAAAAAAAACTTCTGTGAATAGTGAACCCGAGGCTTTACTAGAATACACACTACACACTGCCCTATTTTCTTGCTCAGGACCAAGGTATTAGTCTATAGCAACAGTGAAGTCGCTTTATCAGTTACAGCACTAATAAATCGCTGTCACGTTTAAAACATTCAATGGGGAATTAAGACATTAAGGTAAACAGACCTCTGATCTCAGTGAGAATATTTTTTATTAACACCTACGAATCAACATAAGCAATCATTCTAATGTGCTGATTGATTTTCTGTAATGTTTTACTTCCAGTGGGATCATTATTGGGTATTACACCCCTAAATCAATGTTAAGTTTGTACATGTCTACCGCCTCACACTTCTAATTAGATTAACATTTATGATATCAGTATATTATACTCATGTTTTAAAACTAGTGAAATTGCTGTGATATTTCATAATAGACCTTGATACCCAGAGCAATAAACAAGACCTAACCTTTATCGGATTTTGGTTATTATGCTATTTAAAACATATTTAGGATTTCTTTTTTTTATTGATAGATTTTAATATGTGTAAAACAAAAACATAAGTGTAGATTCATTTACCTGTCCAAATGGGTAGACAAGTGGGTGATTACTTGAGGATACATTTCCCTTATCATACAATTCACTCTTAATAGATTCTGGCTATTAACTATATATAAAGATTATTTACATCTAGTCATTGCTTTAAGGTTGGTTTATAGACTTACATTTCCAGCATACATTATATATATACCGGTTACCTCCTGTTTAAAGGGACGGTGTAAGGACAAAAATCACGTTAGTTATTTTGGAGCACTCATGCCATGCCTGCAGCCCTGTAAATTTAAACATTGCTTTATTTAGAGAAAAAGGCAATCTTTACATTTTACAATTTCCACACCTACTATTGCAGCCATTCAGATAGCCACTAGGGGCTTTGTACTAACATTGATTCAATTATTGAATCTATATGATGTAGATATGAACATACACAGTATGCTGATTTTAGACACTGGGTATGCCAAATGATCTTCTTCTATAAAAAGCATTGCATTTCATTTTTCTCAGGGAAAAGGGTAGATTGGCGAAATGGGGTAATTGCCGCAGATATGCCATATTGTAAAACATAATACATTATATCAATTTTAGATATCGAGTTGTACATGGGAATTACTTCTAACAAGGAAGGGGTAATATCTATTGTATATTATTTTTACTTTGTGTACGCTTTCACTTTCTTTGGTAATTTTGTACTTACATGCGTTATTGTGAATTTTTTATAACTGATGCATGCATGATGTAGCTGCAACACTTTTATATTTAGCGCCATACAAATATCCAATTTTTTTTCTTGTGCACATATGCCATATGTTCACATTGCTTCTCTATCTGATTGGATAAAAGTTGTCGGTATTGATTACTTGAGAGTAGTAGGTTTGAGCAGCAATGAGGAATCTGTCTCAGTGCTGTAGTAGAGATTAATACAATTAAGTTTTCTAAAGATTAAAAAAAAATAACAAAACAAGGGAGAGGAACACATCTAATTTAACAGATACATACACATATATAGGCATATATATTTTTTTTTTCTTAATTAATGTTTTCCTTTAATCATTTTTGTGAATGTAGAGAATTTTCTGCTTCACCAAGGCACTTTTTATATTAGAAATAGTTGAAACCTGCTTGTAATCCATCTTTAGTAAATATGCTTAATTCAGCAGATTATGTTCAGCACACCACCTTGTTATTGCTCCGTTCATGCTTATTTAATTTTGATGGCCTACTTTATGTGATATTTTAAATCATTGATACAGATTAGTTACAAAGGTACAAATGAATAAACTTGCCAACATAACTAATGATATATGTAATTTACAATGCAAAATTAGAAACAGATATAGACCATTTAAAGTGTATTAATATAAAATAAACGGGCTTTGCATCTATTCCCAAGTTGTGTTTCAAAGCTGTTGTATACAGCAAACACGGACTCAAAGGAACCCATGTTTAAAATGGAATGAGGCAAAAATGTGAGTCTTTGTTGAACTAATCTGCATATGCCCACCCAGAATCATTTGCAGTAATAACATCATTGTGATTTCTGTGGGAAAAGCAAGTCTTATGGCTTGACTGGTGTGCAGATTTTTGTTTAACATTGTATTGACTATCCTCAGACTTCAGGTGGAAGGGGTTTTCAATCACAATTTTTCCCCACCATAACTTTTTTGGTTTTTGCTTATACAATACATCAAAATACATTGTGCAAGAAATGCAGTGCTGATTAAGTATTTTTATAATGGTATCATATTACCTTTTATACAATTGGACTTCAACCTTTTCCGGACAGAGGGGGGGATTATTCACCAAACACTGAATTGTAATAAATTGAAAACTGAATTGACAAATTCAGGAAAAAAATCGAAGCTGTGACTAATTCTTCCAAATCAACATGAGTGATGTAGTGTAAGGAACCATGCCAGAAATTTATCTCAGTCAACTCAACGCTTTGTGCTATTTGATATGCTACTATCTTGTCCAATGTTGTTATGCTATTCTTCATAGTGATACATTGGCAGAATTAATTCACTCTATGATTCCCCTTTCCTGCCGATGTCTTTTTTTAATCCCTTATTTTAGAGAGCAACATAATACAGGCCCAGTATACCCCTTTTAGTTCTCCTCCAAGAATATACAATTCAATTTATAGGCTTTCTCTTACAGAGACCCAAAAAATAAAAATATATATTTTTTTTTAATGAAGCAATTTTCAACTAAACTATGGCTAGCTTAATTTTTTTTAATCAAATATATATATTTTGACTTTGTTTTGGAATACAAATAAAAATCTATGTAGAAATATATACCCTCATTAGGAAATATAAAATAATAATATTAATAATAATAAGCAAATGAATTTCACAAACACAGACTGACCAAAGTGAAGTCACATGGGTGAAATATTATTTTTTATATAATTATTAGCAGTTCAATTTAACTGTGTCATGGGTTGAGTTGTAGATTTTATCTGGGGATAATGTATTTAGCTATCTGTCATGCATGTGTCTGCAGAAAAGATCTTTATATTGTGAGTGGCATCTGTACAGGAGTTCTACGGCATTGGGGTCCTTGTTTTAAAAGCTATACAGGAAAAAGGCCATTGATCAAGAGATAGTGAGATTGTGGCAAATATATTTTTCCTTTGGATGTAGTTTTAGATCTTTTTAAAAAATTAGTGGAACATCAATATATTGATACATTTTTTATAGGCATGCCATTGTGTTGTTTAACATTTTTGTGAAGAGCAGAGTCTAATAAAAAATGTGTGTCTTCAAAGTGTCTTTCTAACATTATGAGACTTGCAGGATTAGTCAGACAACTCTTGTTTGGGGAGGAATCCCTGTATTTTATTTGTTATGAAAATAGGATGGAATGGACGGACTTCTGTTTTTAAGCCACTGCGTATATAAATTGAGCATTTAGCACACTCTATGCAGATTGCACATTTTATTTCCAGAGTTTTAGGAATATTCACTTTTGATTCCATGTTATGTTCTTATAGTATCATGCTAAGATTATATTTTTATCTTTTCTTTTACATTCATGCAGTAGATTGCCAGTGATCACTTCATATACATCAGCTGTTTTGAATTAACAGTCAGAGATGCTTTTGTGCATATCATAAGCAAAATGTAATTATTCATTAGCTTTATTTTTGTGTTTTTGATTCATTTTTTAAAACTATCTATTGTACTGTTTATGTGGAAAGAACACCTAAAGAAATGTGCAAAATAGAAAATTAGAGGGCAAGAGAATGCAGGTCCACCTGTCCCAATGTATTTATGTAAGATATATCGTTTTAAGGTAAACATCACAGTTAAATGTTATACACACTGAGCACAACTCATAATTAAGCAATAACTAAAATGAGCACAACTATAAATATGAATATTTAATTTGAAGAGCTACAAACAGAACACGTGTGATCACAGAATATGCAGATCCAATATTTAAACAATTATGTAATTTACAATTACACAGGCTTGCCTTAAAATCATTACTTGATTTGAAATGCATACTATACACACTTTAATGATACCTGTGTTTATTTAATCTTTGTAAATCAAGGCACTGCATAACAGAATACTAGAATACTAGAACTGTTACCTGTGTCAGAATGACTTGCAAACATTTGGTTTTCTCAACAGTAATTAAGTGTAAATATATTGTCTCATATACTAGTAGAGGGCTCTTTTTGTAAATTTAAAAATAATAATAATTATTAATAATAATAATAATAACAATAATATTAAAAAGTGTTAAACGCTTCCATAATTGTGGACTGCAGCTTCTCCTAGCTGCAGTTCGATCCTCCTACAATGACATCATCAGATGCTTCTCATTGCATGCAAGATGCCAAATAGATTCAGTTATTAAATCTATTTGTATCTGTTTGCTTTATAGCCACTTGAGCCACAGAAACTGCAAAAATGTAAACAGTTCCCCTTTTAACTGAAATTGCACTATTTTTGTTTGCAAGGCTGCAGGGGTACCATCATTGCCCCTAAGATCACTTTAACAAGGTCACTTGAATTTTGATGTTTATACTGTCCATTAAAACCATCTTGTTAGTCATTGGATGATAATTAAAACCTATTAGCAGCTATCTTTTAAAGTCAGTTCCAATGGTAAGAAAAAGTTTACTTGCAGCATTGAGATGGCAACAGACACTTGAGAAAATTACAATACCAGCCATCTTCTTTTCCTTCATATTATATGAAGTGGAGGGCCACCTAGAAACCAGACCTAACCCAGTCCGAAATCTTATTAGATGTGGGTAAATACATTGATATTAACATAACAAATGATGAGTATACCCTGTACAATAGTCTCATCTATTTATACGGTCCTGCATGGCGGGTAAGTTCCCTGATTCCCTGGGCAAATGTTGTCTTCGGTCCCCTGGCATATTACATGTGCCAATTCACCACTAATAAGTACAATGCCAGAGAGGAGACATTTTTTTACAATCCTTAGCTTTTTTGTGAATAAGTGATAATAATGATAATTCTAAAAAATTGTTAAAAAGTCAAGACTTCTAGATCAACTGAAGCATACAAACTCAATAAAAACAATATATATATATATATTTACAACCATCCTAATGGTGACTTATGTTGTCTCATTTTGTCTGCTTCTTTTTAATTTTAACCAATTGATATTTAAAGTAGCATTGTCACATCAAACTTACCTGTCTCCTACTGTTTCCTCTTGTCTTCCTCTCTCTGTTCTCATTTTCTTTATTTCTGATCTAGTTTTCTTTAAAACATAAGACAAAGTAGGGACTACTTTGTCTTATGTATTTTCCCTATGCTTGACATTCTCTGACACAAGGAGGAGCTTAAGTTAGCTCCATTTCCTGTGTCAAAGGGAATGGTGAGTACTTTGTTTGACACAGGAAATTGAGCTGACTTAAGCTCCTCCTTGGGTCACAGAATGTTAGGCATAGAAAAAATACTTAAGACAAAGCCGTCCTTACTTTATCTTATTTTTAAAGAAAACTAGATCAGAAATGAAGAAAGAAGAATAGATTCTAAGAGAGGAGAAGAAGAGGAAACAATATGAGAAAGGTACATGCGGCGTGACAGTGCCACTTTAATGTTAGAACAAGTTCTTATTTTGTCTCCTTCACTTAATATCTATATTGTCTGTTTAATTAACACTTCTCTCTTTATCCCACCTTAAACGTTGACTCAATCCTTTCAACAGACCCATGAGAGGATCCATCATGTTTAACGTTTAATCACACTCTATTTATCTTTTTATGACTTCATAGCAAATTAACTTTTCAAGCATTATGATCTTACACTTAAAAGGTTTTATAAGTGCTATTTATCTTTAATTAATGGCAGAGTAAGAGACCTTAAAATGATGCCAATTAAACATTAGTATTGTCATTCTTGAGTATATTATTCGGCTCTGACTTTGCAATGCTTTATCGAATTTATTCAATGTCAGTGTTATAACAAAAATATATTCTTCAATATTTTATCATCAATATGTTTTATTTTGTAATTTGGTGTTGTCTAAGCAAATTGGTTTATAATAAAGTTCTGGAATGTAAAAGGTTAAGAAACTGTGATTTTATTTTGTTCTTGCATAGATACAAGACATTGAATAGTGAGATATTGCATGATCATCCTGGTCTGCATAAAGAAATAATTTCGCTTGTGTAATGACTTAGGTTGCAGTATATGCCCTTTGTAAAATGTATCTACATGGCCAGGCTGTCATATTTCGGGAAAGTCATTTATCTTAATAGAGAAAAATGGGTTGTTTTGTGATTCTCATTATAGAATTGGAAGCTGTCATAGAGGATTCTGCTGTTGAAATTTAGTGAAACTGGATAAAATCATGTAACTATTTAAAATAATTCTATAAATAAAATTCTATGTATTAGCAGTGTTTACAGTAGATATAAATTGAAGTTGGTCTCAATGTTGTAGTTGATGCGCATGTCAATTATTTCATTTATTTTTATTCTCCAAATACATATTTAATTATTATAATTGTATTCAAATGAACCCTTTATTGTTTTACTTTTGTACAAGAATTGTCTTGTATATATATTGTATGTATATATATTATATATATATTTATATAAGATGCCAAAATACCAGAGTATTGCAGTATGCAATGATACCTTTTTTTTTGGACTAAGATAACATTAGTCAAAGATAACATTAGTCCAATATAAAAAGGTATACATACATATATATATATATATATATATATATATTTATTTGACATACACATCAACTACAACATTGACACCAACTTCAATATATATATATATATATATATATATATATATAGACACTCCTTTTCTAAAGTCTAAAGAATTTCTGAGCAAAATGACACGTAGAATTCTAGCTGGGTTGTGTTACTGGGGTTAAAGGGATATGAGTGGAAAGAGTGGAGATAAGACAGAGGTCTGATAGAAAATAGACACCATTTTCACAGAGGGTCAGAAAGAGTGAGGGGAGATAGAGAGAAAAAACAAACAGTGCAAGAGATGGTACATATATCTATCTATCTATCTATCTATCTATCTATATATATATATATATATATATATATATATTTATATCTCAGATAAATTTCAGGATTTCAGGGCGTCACCAATGTAGCATTGTACCACATTTTATTTAATTGGAAAGCAGAACTGTTACTTATGAGGTGTAGTGCTGTTGTGAAAAACAAAAAACAAACAAAATAAGAACCGACCTTTGCAGCACTTATATATCCAGAGTGATGTCATCTCCCGATCATGTTTCAAGCATAACGTTCGCTTGGGGCATCTGTAGATAAATGGCTTTCAAGCACATATTGCTCAAACATTCCTTCCACAGCATCATGCTGGCGTCCATGTGCATGAGGGGTTAAATGAATTTACATAATATGATGTGATTGTTTATGGACAGCCAGGCATAAAATGTACATTAATATATATATATAATTCAGCCCCAAGTATGGAAATTGTACTGATCCTCAATCTTGGTATCGCTGTAAAATTTAATTGTAAATTCTGTCTATGGCACATGTAAAACAGTTCAATGTCACACTACTTTTGTGAACCAAAAGTATTGCGGATAGTGGTTGATGGAAAGAAACGTACATTACAACTGTGATTCTTTGTCTGAGAGCAGCAGGACTGAGTAAAACAGAGGAGGAGAATTAACATAATTAAATTAGCACTAACACTCAGCATGTACTTATTGAATAAGGTTACAGTATCTGGTCTTCTGAAAGGAAATAAGAATATCAAAATCAGTATGCATGTTGGAAACAGATCAGAAGGATATCTGTGAAAATCTCAGGAATAATGAGCGGATATAACAGGAATTATTCAAGTAAATATTAGAAAATGTCACCTGTAAACTGTGTCTTTATGGACTCCCCGGGGTTTTATCACTGCATGCTATAGCATTTCTATCATTCTTTATAGAGCATCACAGCTCACAGCTGACTGAGAATGCTGAGGTTTGTAATTCAGTAGCATTTGTTCAAAATTACCCTTTATCGCTACATTATAAAGTACACATAAAGCATTTAAATATGTTTATTTGTATATTAATATTATTATATTTATATAGCGTCAACAAATTCTGTAGCGCTTTACAATGGGGGGACTAACAAACATGCAATTGTAACCAGACAAGTTTGACGCACAGAAACAGAGGGGTTGAGGGCCCTGCTCAATGAGCTTACATGCTAGAGGGAGTGGGGGTAAAGTGACACAAAAAGGTAAGGGGTAGTATTAGGGAAGTAGATTAGAAGAATAGTATTAAGACTTAGTGTGGGTTTTTTTGGAAGCCATTCACTGTTTAATTGATATGCTTTTGGGAAAAGGTGAGTTTTTAATGATTTTTTTTAAAAGAGTGGGGAATGGGTGAGCATCTAACGGAAAAGGGAAGTGAGTTCCACAGGAATGGTGCAGCCCTAGAGAAGTCTTGAATGCGAGCATCAGAGGTGGGAGTACAAACAGAGGATAGACGCAGGTCTTCGGCAGAGTGTAGGGGTCTAGATGGGACATACTTGTGTATAAGGGAGGAATAAGGCAAACAATGGAATTTATAGGTGTGGGCGTAGCATTATGTAGAGATTTGAAAGCAAGAACCAGAATTTTATATTGAGCCCTATATCTTACAGGAAGCCATTGCAGGGACTGACAAAGGGGTGAAAACTATATATATATTTCACGTTACACTGGGCATAATATAATTCACATTCCCAGTGTAATGTACTGTCAAAAATAATGCAATATAGGAACTCAACATAAAAGGAAATTTTATATAAATAAGTCGGGTTGTATAGCCTAATTCATTGGCAGAAAGGGGGTAACCCTGAATAGTTGAATAAACAAAAGGTAACAAAAGAGGGGCTAAATACCATATACAAAAAATAACCAGAAATGGTAAGAGGCTGCCAAAAAGGCTAAAACATTAAACTATAAATAAGTATTTGTTTATTTATTTATCACACAGTTTATTTGTGGTTTTCCTTTTTCTTCTATTGTGTCATTGCTAACCTTCTGTTGTCCTGTGTCGGAATATATCCAACAAAATATTTTACCTCTTGCAGTCCAATGTCTGATTTTCCCTGAAGAGTACTGCTGATCCTCTGTGCCGGGTGCCGTGAAGATGTGTAACGCACACAGGGTGGGGGGTCCTGGAGTTGGAACACATGCACAGGTTGCGTTGCACTCCACTGGGAGTTCACTGAGCGATCTTCAAATTGGGTGCACTTAGTGGAAACGTATTGGACCGCACAGGGTTCAAATTTATTTTTTTTTAGCCTTTTCTGCAGCCTCTTTTGATTTTTATTTTGGTACTGTACAGTCATGCAACTGTCCAAAGACCTCAGTGACACTTTCTGATGCCTTTTATATGTATTGATTGATGCCTTAAATGTGTGTTTATTCTTTTAGTCACTTAGATAAAACCTCTGGACCTGAATAGTAGTGAGCAATCAACTATATGCTCGGTTGAACCTCTCTCTTTCATAGAGAGAGAAGGAAGTGGTGTAGGGAGGAGATTACATTTTCACTATTATAACTAAACTGTAAACTAATTGTGAATAACTATATACACAATATCAAGACTTTGTATCATATTGTTTAAGTGTGTCTAGAGTGTTCCTCTAATTAAATATGTTTTCTGCTATATTTTAGTATAATACATTTATTCCAACCGGAGTATAGCAAAATAATGAATTTATGGCTTTTACCAGATTGTTTTTGTATACAATTCTGAACTAGTTGAATTATCCTAAAATATAGAATAACCAGCTGATGAATTATTACATTACTTTATCCATTCACAATCAATCTATGTATATACATTCAATTACAGATTACTTGGACAGGTTTGCCTACTGTGTTAACATCTTGCATCAGTTTCTAAAGAAGTCAAGATTCAGGGTAGGTGGTAGAAGAGAGAAGTGGAATGGAAAATAAAAACAGGAATCCGAATTAGTAGCATATAATGGCATATAATGGCAAGGAAAAGCAGTATTAGAAAATAGATAAAAATAAGGCAAACAATGGAATTTCTAGAAAGAGAATGAGATAGAAAATTAAATAAGGAGACGAGAAATAGAAGGTAGAAAAGACACAAAAGGAGAAACTTAAATAAAGAGGGGATGGGCTAAATAGTCAGAGGGGAAAAGAGAGGGAATAAAGCAGGTTTGTTTGTGAGACTAAAGGTTAAAAGGATTCTACAGTGTTAGGAATACAAATCTGTATTCCTAACATTTATAGATCCCTCTGGTCCCCCCTCCCTTATGTTTCTCCCCTCCGGAAGCTGAAGAGTTAAAAAAACCTATAGTCACTTATCCAATTCTAGCACTGATGTCCCTCAGCGCAAGGTCATCGCTCCGCCTCCTTCAACATCATCCAATGGGGGAGGGGCTAACGTGCCCGGCAAGTACATTAGGTCCTCTCCATAGGAGAGCATTGCTTCATTGCTTTCCAATGGGGTTTTACTGACACTGTATGTCCTCATGCAAATCTATTTAAGGAACCAAAAGTCCTTTAGCAACCAGGAAGCACCTTTAGTGGCTGTTTGATTGACAGCCAGTAGAGACAGTGTTAGTCCTGTAATGTAATTATTGCAGTTTCTTAAAAAACTGCAATGATTTACATTGTAGGACTAGGTGTGATTGGGACACTTCACCCTGGCCAAGTCAATGAGATGAAGCGACTATAGTGTCAATTTAAAGAAGAGAGGTATGAAAAAATGGAAGTGACAGAGTGTGAGAATAAAAATAAAAATAATGTAGAAACATGCAAATAGAAAATGCAAAATATGGGATATGTGAGACAGAAGACTGATGGGTCCCAATATTGTAACAAATGAAGGAAAAATATTTTTTTTAGAAAAAAAACGTCTTGTAATGTAGAACAGTTTAGTGCCTATTTTATTCTTAAATGAAAATAAAGGATATAGTCCTAACTGTGTAGGCTACTATACTGCATTTCTGGCAAGACATGTGTGCACTAAAATGATTAAAAATATATATTTTTGTTGCATTGGAATATAATGTCATTTTGCAATCCACATAATTTGGTATGTTCTTAATAAAATTAAATTAGTAGGCACTCTGCTACATGGATAAAATAGTCAGCTGCCAAACAGGGTTTCAGGGTTTCTGTAGCATTTAATATGAAACTCTAAGATCAATGCATTTGTAACTTGTAACTTGCTAAATTGACTGATCTGCTCAGTTACAAGGAAACAGGTGCTAAATTAGTGGTTAATAATTAGACTTTCAAGATCTTGGTGTAATGGCAGTCTATTTATTCCATCATCTAATTGAGAACATGCTAACGTCATTAACATTACCATGCAGGTTATAGTTATTTATTTCTTTAAAGGAAAAAAAACAATTTTTACCAATTATTTTCTGTTCATTAATATTTTAATTCATTAATTGATTAATGTATTTATTTATTATGTATTTAAAAGAAAGTAGTGTGTTGTTGTGTGAGTGTAGTGCTCAGAATTTTGAATATTATATTTTAAAATAATATAAATTGCAGCTCTATTCTCGGTAGTAGAAATGTATATACATATTTTAATCACAGTACATGCAGAAATAATTGTCTGAATAGGTTTAACCACATTTATCACAAGGCTTGGTGGTGAGTGGGAACTGCCAAATGTTCATATTACATTCTCTATTAAAGCATACAACATAGAAGATTTTAAGGTGGTTTCCTTGATATCCCACAACTGCAGCCCACCTTCCAGATACTCCTGCAAGCAGAATTAAGTTAGTTCTACTGAGATAAGCAGTGCCATGCAGGACCTTTCTCATTGGATGAGAGCATTAGCTAAGCACCCTCCACCAATTAGCAAAGATCTGTTCCAATTAGAGCTGTGGTTAGTTTATGGAAGGCATCCAGCATTTCCTGCAAGAGAAGCCAGATGCAGCATGGGTGACTGTGTGGACTCAGGTATGTTGTGAAACCATTCTTAAATGGTTTGAATACTTACTCTGGAAGGCACTATGGTTCTTCTGACACCTAAACCATTGCAGCAGGATTCTTGTAGTAGACCTTTAATGGGGGATCCTTATTTAGTT
Source organism: Pelobates cultripes (assembly GCA_933207985.1). Taxonomy (NCBI): domain Eukaryota; kingdom Metazoa; phylum Chordata; class Amphibia; order Anura; family Pelobatidae; genus Pelobates; species Pelobates cultripes. Next base: position 97,713,231 of record OW240912.1, on the reverse strand, counting down.
TTTTTTTTATAACTTCATCTCCATTCAAAGTCTGATTGCTTTGGATAATCTGCCTGTATATTAAAAAGTTAGATTCAATTGTTATATATAAGACATTGTAAAGATTGATAAGAAGTGTCAACTTTGGCAGCAGAGACAATTGCCTTTTAAATGACCACCTAGGGCTGGGACTGGAGGTTCAGAATTGTCTCACTGCTCAGTCCTGAGCCCCCTCATTTTGTTGAGTGAGCATTGTGGCCTGCACCAGTATTGGGTGCAGACCACTTTAAGAGCTCCCTTAAGCTGCCCACTTAATCTGACTTTCTTTGGCAAGTAATTCAGTTTGAAACATTTAGACTCATTCTGGCCAATGGCATGTCAATAAATATAAGGAAGGTAGCTTTACAGCTTCATTCATAAACCCTTTCATGGAAGAGCTGGAAAACATTGAGGATGATTTGATTTATTCCCCATCAAATGATGAGTTGTCTGTTGAATCTTATTTTAGTTCATAAGGGAAAAATCTATCTCATCTGAGCATAAAATGTACTGCATATATTTTGACCAAAATTGTATAGGTCAGTGATGAATTCATGACCATTCACTGATTATTGAATAATCCCATAAGTGTCTGTCATATCAAGTTGTTATCTCATTGTTATCTCATTCATTTGATATTAATGTCTAAATATACATTTTTACATCAAAACTATATATGCTATAAAGTGTGCATTTCAAGTTAGATAGCCAATAGCAAGAAGTATATTTGCACAATTTTCTAATAGCTAATAATTTCCCATGATAAAAAATGGATAGTCAGTGATCAGAGCATCAATTGATCATTGTAAACAGGTTTAGAGAACACATTAGACATGTATAAATAATGACCATTGGTGTAATAATTGGGAATCAGAGCTCTTAAATGCTATTAAAAAGTCAAACTGTTCTGAAATGGTTTGGATATATACAATGGTGATGCCCAGGCACTCCAGCCACCATAAACACTATAGGGATCTGGTGTAGTTATGGTGTTTGTAGTATTCCTTTAAGGTGTATTTTTAAATACAATTTTTAATAGTTTGCAAACTAGTAGGAGGTCTGATAGGACAGGAAAGAACATGCCCAGGTCATTGACAAGTGGCCACAATTGGGTTGTGTGTGCCTATTTATGGATTTGCAATTGTTTGGGATTTAGGTATGTAGAACATTTTTAGAGGTGAACCAGAAATGTAAATTGCATTATAAATATAAATGGAGCCAGTGAGTATGGTATACATATGGGAAACTACTAAAAACTGCATCACTGCTACAAACTATATAGCCCAGCATTTAGTCATTCATATGAGTTTATTTCACAATTTATAATTTGCTGAAAATTGGTTTTAAAATCTGTTTCAAGTTTTTGCTTTCTGTGAAACAGCTTAGTATTCACATCATATCCTCTTTTAATTGCCACTTTATAGTTTGCAAAGATGTTATGTAGTTGTAAAATATTGAGCTTTACTGCAGCTAAAGGAATATTTATCTGAGCAGATGTAATACTGTTACAGTAAAAAATAGACTCATTTTACTTTATCAGCATCCAAGGGGAAGGTTAATGGTGATGATGCATCTTTTATGCTGTGCCTGAAACATAGACTTTTCTGTGATTTGAGAATTTACAATATGCCAATAACAATGCATGTCTGTATTATCAGCAAGGTAAATGTATTTACATCACAGGATCAATGAAAAAGTGAAAAGTGAAAAATGTTTAAATCACAGATATATGAGAGGTTGCAATTAAAAGGATATTTTAAAGATTCCAATGTTGTAAATTTGGTTAAATATGAAATGCATTTATATTAGAATATTATTTTTCAGAAATACATTATATTTATAAAGTAGTGCCAAGAAAGAGAACAGCTCTCAGCCTATTAATATGGATTTAAGGAGGCTAATAATGCAATAGACTGCCATTTGTAAGGCATGATTGAACAGGGTGGAATTTTGAAATAGATGCCAAACTTGTAGCCAACAACATATTTCTTCAAAGGTTGGATAGGCCTGGGACTAGGCAGTAGCTTTTAGAGAGTGGCAGGTTACATTTTTATTTTCCCGTTGAATGTAATTATTTTAATTTTCTCCATAAAACAGTTTCTCTGCAAAAACAGTATTTCCCCTCTGGTCTCTGAAACTCAATCAGCAGTACAATATTAGGTACAAGGCAGCAAACAGTTAATGTGCTTAACCTAGCACCTGGTCACTGCAAAGAGGTGGCATGTGGCATGGCAGCAGATTAACACACAGCAAGATCTAGGATGTGTGCTCATATCCCAGTGATCCACTTCCTGTTAATCTGAGTCACATGAAGGAGGAGCGGGTAGGTGTACTTTAACAGTGAAATACAGAATAACAAAAAATGCATGTCTAAAAAGTTATAAATTAATTTGTATGTCAATGAGTGAATTAAGTATTTGATCCCCTATCAATCAGCAACATTTCTGGCTCCCAGGTGTCTTTTATAGAGGTAACGAGCTGAGATTAGGAGAACTCTCTTAAAGGGAGTGCTCCTAATCTCAGCTCATAACTTGTATAAAAGACATCTGTCTGCAGAAGCAATCAATCAGATTCCAATCTCTCCACCATGGCCAAGACCAAAGAGCTGTCCAAGGATGTCAGGGACAAGATTGTAGACCTACACAAGGCTGGAATTGGCTACAAGACCATCGCCAAGCTGCTTGGTAAGAAGGTGAAAACAGTTGGTGTGATTATTCGCAAATGGAAGAAACACAAAGTACTGTCAGTCTCCCTAGGTCTGGTGCTCCATGCAAGATCTCCCCTCGTGGAGTTTCAATGATCATGAGAACGGTGAGGAATCAGCCCAGAACTACACGGGAGGATCTTATTAATGATCTTAAGGCATCTGGGACCATAGTCACTAAAAAAACAATTGAAAACACACTATGCCATGAATGGCTGAAATACTGCAGCACCCGCAAGGTCCCCCAGATCAAGAAATCACATGTACAGGTCCGTCTGAAGTTTGCCAATGAACATCTGAATGATTCAGAGGAGTTCTGGGTGAAAGTGTTCTGGTCAGATGAGACCAAAATCGAGCTCTTTAGCATCAACTCAACTCGCCGTGTTTGGAGCAGGAGAAATGACTCCGTCCCTACCTTCAAACATGGAAGTGGAAACATTATGCTTTTGGGGTGTTTTTCTGCTAAGGGGAAAGGACAATTGCACGGCTTCAAAGGGACAATGGACAGGGCCATGTACCATCAAATCTTGGGTGAGAACCTCCTTCCCTCAGCCAGGGCATTGAAAATGGGTTGTGGATGGGTATTCCAGCATGACAATGACCCAAAACACACAGGCAAGGCAACAAAGAAGTGGCTCAAAAAGAAGCACATTAAGGTCCTGGAGTGGCCTAGCCAGTCTCCAGACCTTAAACCCATAGAAAATCCATGGAGATAGCTGAAGGTTCCAGTTGCCAAACATCAGCCTCGAAACCTTAATGACTTGGAGAGGACAAAATCATTCCTGAGATGTGTGCAAACCTGGTGGCCAACTACAAGAAACATCTGAGCTCTGTAATTGACAACAAGAGTTTTGCCACCATGTACTAAGTCAAAGGGATGAAATACTTATTTCACTCATTGACATGCAAATCAATTTATAACTTCTTTGACATGTGTTTTTCTGGATTTTTTTTGTTATTCTGTCTCTCATTGTTAAAATACACCCACAATTAAAATTATAGACTGATAATTTTTTTGTCAGTGGGCAAACGTTCAAAAGCAGTAAAACACACTATAGCTTCACTGTAGCTATGCTTTCGGTTAGGCTTAAATTTGAAATTCCACAATTCTCACTTTAGTGATTAACCCTGTATGTAGTTATCCACCTTGCTGTGTCAAAGGTTATCTGTATATTTTTATATGCCCTTATCTATTTGTGTGCTCTAATGTGTGTATTTCAAATTATGTCTGTATATATGTTTGTGATTAAGTGCTTGAAATATGTATTTTTTTCAAATACATTTTGAAAAGTCTTTGAAATGTCTTTTGAAAAATACATTTTAGGATTCTTCAAACTATACTTAAGCATGGAGAAAATGTTTTCCTGTGGCCAAACCACTTTGCCCGAAAAAACAAAATTTAGGATGCCCAAATTTTGGTTATAAGGTATTTCAGTTAAATTTCATTAACAAAGAAAGTTTTGGGAAACAAATCGGATGAAATAAAAGGCATGAAAATGGGCCAGTCAGTACTGCAACATAATATAAATGTTAAGTATAGAAACATTTTTGTGCAATTTGGTCCACAGATCTAGTGAGAAAAAAGTAAACAGTAAAGGGAAAAAAATCAAGGAACATTGAAAAAATCTATATATATATTATTTTTTCCACTCCTTCCTTTTTCCCTCTTTTGGTCACTTTTTACTTGATATGTGAATAAAATCAACATTTACTGTGACTGTCCCTTAGCAATTAATCGTGTTTTTTGTTGTTGTTTTTTTACCATCTTTAGTGCCAGAAGTAGAATTCTGAATCAGAAATCAAAATGAACATGCTTATCCTTTGTGTGTTTTGTTTGGTGATTCAATTCAGCCAGCTCAGCCAAATTTGGATGAATTGCAATTTGTAACTAAAATGAATTTCCAAGTCTACTTCCAGCCATATGTTTGAAGCTCGTCCACACAGTAGCTTTTGAGAAAAGCATGTAAAACATTTTGCCAAATGAAGCTGACTTTAAAAAAAATAAAAAAATAAAAAAATTAAAAATTCTTGAACTCTCCAAATAGGTTTTGATACTGATTGTTAAGTAATGTCTCTTTATAGCTAACCTTCAAGCAACAACCAGCGAGCACTTAAAGTGTGCAAGATTAAATGCTGTCAACAGAAATATGCACTAGAGAATCCTTTATTCTAAGACCCAAGACCAGCTTTGCAGAAAAATAGAAATATCCTCCATGTATTATATGTGAATGCAGAATAACTAAACATTCTAAATATATGATATTGGACAACGTTGTTCTGACAACTAGTGAACGCAAAACATAGTATATTCTGCTAAGATGGACATAAATACATTTACAGTACATTCTAGTGGTTATGATGCCCCACCATGGTAAAGTGTCATAATATTTTGGATGGTTTGATTCCTTACCCGAGGTCCACCAGGTTCTGCGCCCTGCCTTCGCTACAATCTCCCAAAAGCTCAAATTTCCTCAGTGGGAGATTCACCTGATGGACCTCAGCCAATGAGCTTACACTTCCTGGCTCACATACAAACATATTCCTGGGAACTAGCACTTGCAAGTCAAAAGACAACCCCTGTTTATCTGATAATTAGCAGTGAGTATGTTCATGTAATGCTTGGACTAATCATCAAGGTGACATGGACAGAATGAATGCTTCATGCAGGTCAGCATGCTGAGATCCAGGAGGTGTTATTCCTGGCTCTTTGATTGACAGAGCTTTATGCAGAGCTTCTTTTTAAAGCTTTATTTAGTTAGTTCAACATATTTGTCAAACAAAAACCTGTAGGGACAAGGTCGGGAAGCATAATATGGTGCCTAAATTGTCCCTTTAAACAATTTATATTTTATCTAAATAGATATGTTTGTAACCCATATGTTTTTGTTTGGCTTTTGCAGGAACGCATTGAGGACAGATGTAGAGACAGATGTAGTTTTCACAAATTTTCTGAATATGGTTATTAAACTCATATTCAATTTTTATTGGAAAGGCTAAATGTATATTTGCTGTTTATAATTTCCTACAAGGGCAGAAAATAAGAAAATCAAACTATGTGATTTTTTTTAGACTACCTGGCTTACAATTTGAAAATGCATGTTTAACTATTTACCACTAACTATTTAGTGAATAAATCCATTGATGGCCTATGGGCACACATAGTCACATTTACTGGTTGTGCATATCCATGTGCAATACTTATTATGGCCAAACAATGGCTCATGTTGAAGTCATTTGTTATGAAGCTCCTTATGTTTTTAATAAATCACAAAATTTCCAGGCAAATGCACTTGCCCATAATAACCAAATTCTAACTTACCACTGACACTTTTAAGAGATCAAATTCAGTTTCAACCAGGTCTTTTTAAAGTATTAATAATGTAGGATTTGTTCACAAAAAATAAAGCATGATGCTTCTTCTGGGTTTGCTAAACAAATTTGAAAGTTTCCTAAACATAACATTTTCTTGAATCCTAAACTTTTAAAACCATAATTTCCCTAATGCTATTCACATGTTAATGAATTGCTGCGTTCCATATTTCTAACAAAAAACAAGTACATATATACATATTGTTTTATAGGAGTACTTCAGCTGTCAGCAGAAACAATGCTGCGGAAAATAGATTTCTAAAGTCCTTGTATTATAAAAGTGCAGTAAAATCTGCTATTGTTGGAGTTCAATTTATATAATTTATATTTATATATTTTTCAAAGCTCCCCAGAATCTGTATAAAATATAAATAAAAATCTTTCTTTTGAGGCGTGCTTGTAATTGGAATCTGGTAGGTGACCTTGAAGAAGACACTAACTAGTGTTGCAACATTCATTCTAGAATTTAGCTTTTATATGCAGATGACACTGTATGCTATTGTTCTATAAGATGCATTTTGTATTTTTTGCCATGTCATTTTAAAAGACATTTGTTTACAAACCGCATGAGAAATTTGTACAGACTCAATCTAAAGATGAAGAAGCAATTTTGTAATTTCCTCGTTCACTTCCATTACTAACTGAGAGTTAACAGTACAAGATGAATCCAATACAGCATGCTTCCAGTCATTGCACAAAAGGATTTTTATATTCAAATCAGATATTGGATAAAGACTATCTATCATTTATCTCTTGCAATGGCATCATGGCATATAAAAACATGATTATTTATCATACAGAGAATAACTGTTACACAGTAACAACTAAAGTTATTGGTGTTAAAGGGACTCTCAAGTTCCAGGAAAACATGTGTTTTCTTGGCACTGCAGGACCCAGCTGTGCCCCTCTTCCTCCCACCCCCTATCCCATGTTGCAGAAGGGGTTAAAACCCCTCCAGTGACTTACCTAAATCCAGCGCCGATGTCCCTTGGCGCTGTGTCAGGCTCCGCCCACGTTCCTCCCCGCCAGCAGATGCACAATGGCTGCGCACGCACATTAGACCTCCCCATAGGAAAGCATTGTTCAATGCTTTCCTAAAGGGATTCCGTCAACGCTGGAGGACCTCATGCATAGCATGAGGATGTCCAGCGTTGTTTTAAAAACTTTCTGTGTTCTAAGAACACGGAGATCCCTCTGGTGGCTGTCTAATAGACAGCCACTAGAAGAGGACTTAACCCTGCAAGTTTAAGGGTGGTGGGAGTTGCAAGCTGCAATAATTACACTTGAAGAGTTAAGGGTGGTGGGAGTTGGCACCCAGATCACTCCAATGGGCAGAAGTGGTCTGGCTGCCTGAAGTGTCCCATTAAATCAAGTCTGGGATATAGTCAATTACAGACTTTGTCAGATTGTTTGAAATGTCTTACTTTCTCTTTCTTTCTTTCTTTCTTTCTTGGTGGGAGTTGCAAGCTGCAATAATTACACTTGAAGAGTTAAGGGTGGTGGGAGTTGGCACCCAGATCACTCCAATGGGCAGAAGTGGCCTGGCTGCCTGAAGTGTCCCTTTAAATCAAGTCTGGGATATAGTCATTTACAGACTTTGTCAGATTGTTTGAAATGTCTTACTTTCTCTTTCTTTCTTTCTTTCTTTCTTTCTTTCTTCCTTTCTTTCTTTCTTTCTTCCTTTCTTTCTTCCTTTCTTTCTTCCTTTCTTTCTTTCTTTCTTTCTTTCTTTCTACCTTTCTTTCTTTCTTCCTTTCTTCCTTTCTTTCTTTCTTTCTTTCTTTCTTCTTCCTTCCAACCTTTTTTTCTCATATAAAGTGCATATATCGCTTATCAGATATACAAACATATGACTGTGTAATAATTCTATACAAATTCATTACCATCACTCCCAAACATCCACCAGGGAAAAAAATATTTTCTCAAATGTAATTATTGTTTGGCATTTAATAACTTTCTAAAATATCCTTCCATATGTCAATTTTAATTGTTTACTTAAAAATACTGATACATTTCTAATTAATTGAAAATAAATAAAATGAGACGTATAAAAAAAAGAAAATCTTAGAATGACTAAATAGGGGAGGAATAATTGGCCTACAATTATCTATGTTAGTGGGTTAATCACATCAGATTATACAGGGCCAATTTAACGAATCCAGCCTTGAGTATAGGAATATATGTGGTCTTTTTTGAACAGAGCATATTAACTGGGCTCAAAACCATGGAAATCCATTCACATTTGGGGAGCCAAAGAACCAATGTGAACACTGTGTCATCCTTCCTTCATATTCTCTTAAAAACAGATCAAACTATTTGTCAATCTTCTGATGCTGGTTCCTGAATATGAAAAATCCAAGTTAAGCCCACTGTATATTTATGGTAGGCACTGGCTTCATACTGTATAAAAACGACACTACCTTATCTTTCAAAGAACTTGCCATATGCTTGTAAATGTAATCATTTACTTTATCTTGACCTAACAGACGTCTCAATTTCAAACAGTGTATTTTCAATGCAAGAGGAGCAATATTGTGAAACCATCTATATTAGTGAAAGATAAAGACTGATTTATATAATACATTGTTCTTGTGAGCAGTTTGATTTGCGATTAATTTGTAGTATAATGATTTTCTTTAGCTCATTTAAGACATTCTGATAAAAAAGTGATGTATATTATGTTACAATAATCTCGTTGGAGATGTTCTTCAAGCTGTTCGTTATCACTGACATATGTGACATTTTGTCAGATAGAAAATATCTTAATATTCATCTGCCTGATCTACACTCAATTAATGTGCAGTAGTTGATCCTGTGAGATAGAATTGCTATACAGTCATTAGTAAATAATAACACTATTCTATGGGTGTTGCTGGAAGGTTAGCAGCTGAAACCCCAGAGGGTGGTGAATCAGGGGCATATGTTTTCTGACTTTTTAAAGGCGGCTACTGTCCCTCTTACTAATACCAATGCTTTTTCTTCTTCAACACTGTTAATTTTAAACAGGCAACAATTTTGTAGTGGAGAAGCAAAACAATTGCAGGTAGATTTATAACACTATGGAGCCACACAACAGGTTTTTTTTTTTTTTGAAATCTCAATGAAGCAGTAAACACAGTAACAGAAATAAATAGGGCTCTGGACTCAAGCCCCTGATATTTTTGGAACTTAGAAATGCCCCTGGTATTTAGTAAATAAAGTTTGCAGTGGTTTAAACCATTTGTTCTTAACATTTTTTAAAGGGTCCAGCTTTTATAGATGGTATTAACTTGGCGACTTATTCTATGACTTATTCTTGAGCCATCATATAATAATTCTTCAAATCACTGTTATCAGATGTTTACTAGTGTCAAAGGGGTCTCCACTGAGTTCAGGAAGGTTTCTCTGTCACAGTACACAATACATTTTGACAGTTGATGATCAATGTGATGTGTAGTTCCAATTATTGGGGAATAATTAGAACAGTATGGGGGCTCAATTCGGTGACCCAACCCAATGGTTAAAGACTCACGAGCTTGACTAATTTACCTCCTAACTTTTAACCACTTAGTAAATGGATTTAATGCTGGTAGTATTGCAAAATAGTTTGCTGACGTGTGCATGAAAAAAAAAAAATTGTGTAACTGATTAGAACTTTCTTCATTCCCTGTATAATTAAAACAAAATTAATGTATTTTGCTCTAGGGATAAATAATGAGCAAAGCAACAACTTAGTTATAGAATTGTCCTTTATTAAAATAATACCTATATATAATAATACAGCAATAATATTCTTGCTATAAAAAGTAATAATACTTGTAACATACAAATATTTTGATATAACGCAACATGAAATCTTAGAAATAATATAAACTGATCTTATCTTAATGACAGTATATATTTACCTGGTCTTGTCACTGAAAACATTTCAAACATCTAATAGTTAACAGGGATTAACATTTGCAATGCCAGGGTGCAATGAAGACAAAATTATGTAATTGGATGAGATGCAAACAAACTTGAGGTTGACAGTGACAAAGATTCTATGAAATGTGTTGACTTTTTTAATGGTTCAGTCTACATGAACTGAAGCAAGCATAAAATGGAGAGGGTTGTTCTGGTAGATCAAGCACAAAATAATCAAAGCATAGCTAAATATAATAGAGGCTTATGCAGAATATAAAAAGCAATTTAAATATCAACAATATTCCATATTACAAAATATATTATGAAAGGGTACTTCAAGTGGGAGTTGACTTTCTTTTTTGATGTTTTCTATAGCTTATGCATTAAAAGTAATCAAAAATATGCTCTCAAAATGGATAAAACGGTTAAATAAGCTGTACTTGGCTGTGATCACTTTATTTATTGATCAAATTAGATTTTTGAATTGAGCTATATACATGATTATATGGTTGTGCCTGACAGACAGGCAGAACCATGAGCTTCTATGTTTGAAACTGCTGAGTAAGGGGGTGGTCTTTTTGCTGCAGAGATTTATGTGATACCCATGAGACATTAGTTATCATGAAGCTTGTAGAGTGGATTTAAGAAAGAAAGTTGAGGAGATAAGATGAATAACCAAACATGAAAACATTTTTGGTGTGAATAAAATAATACTTTTTTAGTGCCAGTTCGAAGTTATGCGAGTGCTCTGCTAATCTTTGGATCTCACCGATACATACATGCATGAAGTTAAATATACTCCCTCTCTTCATAATTTACTTAATCTTGTTTTTACTGATGTTAAAAGTCCGCTGACATTAAAATGAATAATGTAGCTTGAATTATTGTCTGTATGTATAATTTACTTTGAGCTTTTCAGGTCATTCTTTTCAGGTGGAAGCAACCACACGAGCTTCCAGAATGAGTTCACATTTAGGAAGTTACCTTTTACAAGTTTCACTAACTAACACTCATGTTTGTGCATTATTTTTATATGTTCTATAGATTTGTAAATAAGAACGTTGACAGATAATACCGACTCTCTATTTCTATCTATGTATATATATATATACATATATATGAAATGATCACAAAGGAGAGCTCTCACTGGACTCTTCAACCAAATTCAAAAAGTTATTGTAAATACAGTCACTTTACATCAATGTTTCCATTCAACATGTTACCAGTTCCAACCAATTACCTATCCACTAAACAGCAACTTTTAGTGGATAATGGGGGTTTAGTTACATTATATGATCATACATTGTGCCAGGCTTATGCAATGTATGATCATATAATGTAACTCAACCCCCATTATTTTTGCCTAGATTAGGTGTTTTAAAAAAATAATAATAAAACTAATAAAATCTGTCAACATTGAAGTTGCTGTTTAGTGGATAGGTGCGTGCACTGGATCTTGTGTATTGTATGTATTATATATATAGGTATATACATAGAACGAGAGTCATTACTATATAATATATAGTCTTGGCACTCTCCCCTTTATTGGTGCTTGTTACAGATCTTGCCTTGGTGCAACCTCAGCGTGAAAATATATTCAGAAAATTTTCTAAAAATATATTCAAAAAATAGTAGGTGCACTCACAGGTCTTTTTTTTCAAAGTGTTTCTAGTTTATTGAAGACTACATATGCATTGTCTCGATCAACGTTTCGACGATAGATATATGTATATATATATATATATATATATATATATATATATGCACACATATATATATAGTTTTCATTTGTCAACAGAAGATAAACTTACCATTTAAATCAGTTTGCTAGGTCATTTAAGACAAAGATAGAATATGACATAAGCTTTGAATAAATTTACTATAAAATAACTTGATATTGACACTAAACAAGATAAAATGAATGGTATGCTACACTATCTCATTCGTGCCGTTTTCATAAAATCTGAAGAGATAGGACTTTGTCCCAATACGTTTTTCCCCCTGACATGCACATTTCAATCATTTTTGAGAGATAGCACCTAGTGATATTAGGAAAACATGATAAATCTAGCAGGGAAAAATGAAAAACCTTTACTGCAGAACTATAGATGTAAATCTAGCAAAAATGCAGTGTCATTAAATCTTCCAAATTCAACATTTAACCACTTTTTTATGATGATCTTGACTATAATGAATGTACTGTTTCATTGTTATGCAATTTACACAAAAATGCATTAGGCAGCATCACTCATGCATCGGAAAATGTGCTGGGTGTGCGAAGCGCTAAGCATAGTGCAAATGAAAGCCTAGTTAAGCTGAGCCAGCAAAGATTATACTAAATGAGAACAAAAACGCCATAAATTTTACAAAGAATTAATTTTCTAGAGTGACTGCTTTATGTGTCTGTTGATAGGAAAGAGCAGACAGCCTGTATCTTCATTTTTTTTTTTTACGCATTTACATAGAAAAGATAATTTTATATATCCACCTTTTAACCTCAAAACTGCCTTCTTAAATATATATGAAAAATTGGACCAGTTTATATATTATTTCTGTAGCTTTTTTTCACACTTTACAGCAGTGTTGTCACATTTATTTTCCATATCATGGGCTGTAACACTGACAAAGTTTTATGATTTCTCTAATTAGTGTGCAGTCAAACAATTAACATCGTATGTCCTGATGAAAGTCCCGGATTAGGGACTGAAATGTCCTGATGAAAGTACCCGGATTAGGGACTGAAACGTCGACTTGACAATAAAGTATTTTGATATTGGAAATCCAATCGTTTGTTTCCTGTATCACAGTGTGGCTGAGAACCCGGTATCATTGGCTGGAGGTAGAAGTGCAAAAGTTCCAATATTTTATATATATATTTTAAGGATTATGCATCAAATGTTTGCTTTCTGACTCTCCACCAGTGTGGATAATTTCTTCATGGAAATTGCTCTAATTTCTTAATCAAAGGTCTCCTTTTCATTCCTGTGATAAAATCACTGCACAAGAGCGCACATTGTCACACTTGCATGCTTGCATACACATGAAGTGCTTTAATTATATGAATGATTGGGAGTCGCTCATGCATGCAAACTAGCCTGGAAAGACCACAAGAAGAGATACAGCTATATTGCAAAATTGCCCGATCTATTTTTAATCATATGGGGAGATGTTGATCATATGCAGTCAGCTGTACACTTACTAAGGCCTCTCACTGTTATTTACTAACGTAAAGTATTGGGAATTCAAACTGAGTTCAAAAGGGATTTCAAATTTAAGGTCAATATAAACAAACTGGAAAAATGATCCAAGTCAGCAATGCTTCCTGTTTGGATACTTTGGCCTTAAATGTGACATTCCACTGAGCATTCACATTGAATTCCATACAAATCTTACGTTATTAAATAACCTTGCAAATGTTGTAAAGAACGAAGAAGTAAATATATCAGAAAAAACTCACCTTTCCTAAGTCCATTAGCAATAAAACATGTTTTCGAATATGTATGTCAAGATTGTGTACGGTTTAATACTACTGAAACATATATGTCTAGAGTGTTTCTTTAAATTTCTCTGCTTGGATCTTATGCTATACTATAGCTGTATAACTATAATAATGTTATGCCTTGCCATCAAATTTTAGGATTACTGCATTGCACTATTAATATTCTCTCATTAAATATGAACTAAAAAGTACAAGGTGTTTTTGGTTTATAACATGAATATGCAAGTGTTTGCTTATTCTCTTGAGTATTAAAACAGAAAGGCTGCTGCTTTGAAGAGGTTTAGTGCTACTGTTTTCTTTGCAGTTATTGAGGATTACTTAAATAACTAGAGATTTGAGTATAGACTGTACATATATAATTAATATAAGCCAGTGCTGTTTGCGAAAGAAACTCGAGATCTATAGCCAACTATTAGTCACATATTTACTGAAGGCGCACACACACACATGCACAAACACACACACAAACACACATATATATATATATATATATATATATATAGATCTCTCTCTCTCTCTCTCTCTCTCTATATATATATATATATATATATATATATAATGTTACTTTTTTTTTTTTTAAATAAAGCATAGTCATTCTATATGATTCCAGTCCTATTTCAAGTTGACAAGTGAAAATAAGGTATATTCTCCACTGGCAACTGAGCAGCTATAACATGTAATGAGTTCTCCTGAGTTTGAGCTCCATTGACTTAATTTGAGGTTCAGGTCTGGAGTTGAATTAAAGGGCATTGTGCTGATACCATAATGAAGCTGATGTTCAATAGAAGTGAAAAAGGCAAGCTGACACATATATGGTCAATATTTAATATGATGCTCAGTCCAATTTTTATGAATCATTACCAGTAAACCAGCTTAAACATAATATGCTCACAGAGCAACAAGGGTGAAAGCAGGAGTAGAGTTTGATTCATGCTATAACCTAGTACTTAATCATAAGATCCCGTGACTAAGTGCTAGGATATGACAAAGTTAATACATAACGCTCCACTGTTCTCACCTTTGCCTCTCTTTCAGGTTATTATGTTTCTGCAAGTTTTCATGTGATTGAGAAACATGTAAGCAATGTGTGCATATGCCTTTCATAATTGAATCGAAATTCAAGTGTATTCATTAAACTGATTGGACTGGCTGACAACATGCCATGACCAATATGTTTGGTATGTGGAAAGTGAATTTCTCCAAAGGTGGTAAACTTAAATTAACTGGTCACCATCTCAACAGGTTTAGAAATTATTTTCTTTTAGTATGAATATTGACGTAGGGAAAGGGAATTTAACAATTCACTTTTTTATATCCAAATAAAGTTTCCACCCCACCAAATGAAAAAAATAATAATAATAAAAAAATAAATAAATATATATATATATATATATATGTATATATATATATATATATATATATATATATATATATATATATATATATATATATATATATATATATATATATATATATACATATATATATATACATTGTAGATTGGATTAGCCGTAAAATACCAAAACCTCAAAAACCTTAAAAACTAGGGTGTGTATATGTTCCAAAAGGATGCATTGTATGTGCTCTGTCACATTAAATTTCTGAATAATGCATACTATTAAAAATTCACATTTCAAAAGCACCTCTTTATGCCTCTTTTTGTGCCTACATACTGAATGTGTAGTTTAGAGATAATCTCACATGTTTATTATGCTATAGAGTGGACAAAAAAAAAACAATTTTAAAGGACTCACAAACAAAAAAAATTATGCGTGAAGTGGCCTTTTAAAAATACATTTTGAAATGAAAAAGAATGGAACATAATAGGGTATTATTTGATTTTTCAAGTATATGTATTATTTAACTCAAACTAAGCTAATTATATTGTTTACTAATGTTGTTTTTTATGTCTATTT
This sequence comes from Pelobates cultripes, assembly GCA_933207985.1. Taxonomy (NCBI): domain Eukaryota; kingdom Metazoa; phylum Chordata; class Amphibia; order Anura; family Pelobatidae; genus Pelobates; species Pelobates cultripes. The sequence goes on along the minus strand of OW240912.1, from coordinate 97,697,840 downwards.
TTATAACACATTTTTCATTATTATTTACAAAAAGAAAACCAATCTTTTCCCATTGTTTATGTGGTAATATTAAACACATCATTTTATTCATTTGTTTAATATTTCTATTGATTTTTTTTCTTTGAGATTTGAATATTGAGTGGCTCATTCTGGCTCTATTTCGGGTAGGTACTTGGAAATATGATTATATGATTATGATTATTAGAAGGGTTTTCTAAGTGGGTGTAATGAGAAAGATTTATCAAAGTGTCACAGACAATTTTGTGCCTTGTTTGGATTTTTTTTTTAAATGTATTTAGCACAGTTTATTACATCTTTTCTTTTTTGTCTGTTCCATTGTTTGCAACCTAACCATCATTTTGTAAAACATGTCATTTTTTGGGAAGCAATTGTCTGTCTTTTTTTTCACTCAAAAAAAGTTTTTTATTCGAAGTTCTAAATTTTGGAAGCTGTTTCTAAAATGTATATGTCTGTGAACAAAATGTCAGAATTAAGGCAGAGAAAAAACATGTTTTAGACAATTTTACAATGATATAATAAATATGAACAGATTAAAGAACAAAAATAAAAAGACACTTTTAATAAAACTTGAATCTCCCTCACTGTGTTTTTACAGCTTACTATAATTTAAACAGCATATGAGTTCAAATGGGTGTAAATTATCATCCTGCCTTAGAACTGATATGAATGGCATGAGGTATAGATACATATGAAGCCTTACAATGCACAAAGAAATACCAATCTTGACACCTAATTCAGACAAAAAAACATTTACTATTGTAATAGAACGTACTAATCTTTTTTTAACTTTGTAATCATAGTCTTGCATGTTACTCATCAGAATGTTAAATAAGGTATTTATCAACCAAATTATGCTTTACTAATATAGGCCTCAATTTAATACTGGTGGATAGGCTTTCCAAATTATTTAATATTTTAGGATACATATTTAAAATATTTTTTTTCAACAGAAAAAATACATAATGCCATCATACATAAAAAAAATTCAAAAATATACAAATATTAAAAAATTTAAATATTAGTCATAATATAAAATTATTTACATTTAATATACATTAAATATACATAAATATATAATATAATTTGGAAAGCTTATGCAACAATATTAAATCAAGGCCGTAGAAAAACACTAAACTAGCAAGGATTTCACACTAATTTACCAATGCATTTGACTCATGACCTGTTAAGTGTTTACCTGTCAAGAAAGGTATTAAAATTGTAGCAAAAACTCCTGGCAGTTAAATCATGAACATAAGACATTCAAGAGTTTGGTTGAATTTAACTAGCGTAGCCCAAGCATATCCCCTGCAGTCCAATGTATCAGTGCCAAAGTCACTTGGAATGTCTGGTATCATTTTACTGAAAACTTAGCTCAAGCAAGGGGATGGCAAGTAAAACGCCTCTAGTTGTCAGCACCTTGTCAGATTTTCTCATCTTCACTCATTTGTAAGGACTTGACATTTTTTGCTCAGCAGCCTTACTTGTCTATCTTGCAATTCAACTGATTTTGTCTCACTTGTATTATCTTAAGAAATGTAGATATATATTATTTTTCAAAGATAGGAATAAATTGAAAATTCAAACTTTTGAAACATTCTTTTTATCAAAAGGGAAATTACTTTTAGGAGAATTGTTGCATAAAATATTTCCAAGACATAAACTTAGTAGTAACTATAATGCTGGATAGCATCTACAAATATCAGCATGTCCATATTGTAATCTGTGAATAATTTTGCATTTATTATGGACAAAAGTACCAATGAAGGCTTCAATACAAATCATAGCCCCAAGATGGCATTATTTTTCCCTATATGTGTTTCTCCATTATGTATCTTTTACAGTAAATCATTTTTTGGGGTTGGGGTATAGATCTATTAGCAGAGGGATATGCATGTCTTACAGGAATAACACCAAAATAACTGTAGCATTGTATAGCTTTTTGTGTAGAGATGATGCATCTGAAGTCCCACTGCTCTATTCTCTGCTATTTAGGAGTTAAATCACTTTTGTTTCTGTTTATGGAGCCCTATCCACGCATCTCTTGGCTGTGACTGACACAGCCTACATAGAAAAAAAAATGGTTTCATTTTCAATGTTACTTACTTTAAAAGATTTTATCTCCTGCTCTGTAAATTGAACGTTAATCATATACTATCATCAATTTAATCACAATGTTTTAACATAGCAGGGAATAAGACATTCTAAATTAAACAGAATTTGCAATAAAGGAATTGTAAGCATTAGATAACTCTTTACAGGAAGTATTTAGGAAGGTTGTGTAAGTCACATGCAGGGAGGTGTGACTAAGACTGCATAAACAAAGAGATTTAACTCCTAAATGGCAGAGATTGCCGGGGCAAAATCTATACACCAAAACTGCTCCATTAAGCTAAAGTTGTTTTTGTGACTATAGTGTCCATTTGAAGCTGCCACTAATAATTAAGATCCTCTTCCATTTATGACTTAACAGTAGAAGAACAGCAGATGGGGAGACAGTGGGAGTTATGTATATAAAAGGTTGTGTACTGAAAAGTAGTCTAAAGTGCCAAAAGTGGGGAATTCACCTTGGAAACCAGGATAATCAGCAACTTTTCATTGTTGACTCTACCCCTTTTCTATGTTTTAACCCCTTTTCAGAACAGATACTTTTTATATACAATCCCTAGTGTTCTCTCTTAACAGACCCTCTTCTAAGATATCAGTGAATAGAGGTGGTAGAATTCATGGGTGGTACAGATGTTATATGGAGCTCCTGACATTAGTTAAGTCATTCTTTCATGATGCATATGCTGCAAAACAGGTTGTGGAGAAAGAGATTCACTATCATCCTTTATCCACAGTTACTGTTCTGGAATGTCAATATTGGAAGATTGACTGAATTAAAGGCAGCAGCTGCAAATTTCAGCTGCTGCCCTGGGGAAAAGCTTTGAATAAATTAGAGCCACCCAGAATATACTGATAATAATATTAGGGGCCCTATATTGCACTGTATAAGTAACATATATATTGAGGGGTTTTAATAGCACAGCGTAACAGTAATATGTGATTTAAAATGTGATCATAAAATAGAAAGAATTTTCAAACAGATTATATATAAATGTAGAAAGATAGATAGACAATAGATATATAGATAGATAGATTGATAGATAGATAGATAGATAGATAGATACATGGAACAAAGAGGGCTGCACTCGCCTGAACATGCATACATTATAGGGTGCTCCTGGGGCCAATATATACAACATACAAAATACACAATCCAGCGCACTCGCTTATTCACTAAACAATGATTTCAAATCTCACAGTTTATAATAGTTTTATTTACAAACAACTCACCTAGACAAAAAATAACGGGTGTTTAGTTACAATATATGATCCACATAACCCTGCTAACGTTGGTCAATGTACCCTATTCTTGGCAGGCCCTACTCTAGCAGCTAATGACAGACGGATAGATAGATAGATAGATAGATAGATAATAGCTAGATAGATAGATCACATTGATTGCTTGATTTGCATAATGTTATGAAATATACTGAAGTGCAAAATCTATATCAGCTCTGCTTATTTTACAATACATCTAGAATACATGAAACATCCAAGTTACCACAAACTGAATTAACTGAGCTAAGAAACACACAGTACCACACTGCTGCAGATCTTCAGTGTGACACTGACTTTATTTAATGGAAATATCACTGACAACATGAAGCTAAACATTAATACATTTGCATTAAGAGTAATCCTCTAACCTGGTTTAAAAAGAATAAGCATTATCTGTCCCATAAGTGCTATATTAGAATCTATAATATTTTAAACGGACACTATAGACACCCAGATCACTTCATCTCAGTGCAGTGGTCCTGTCCTTTTAACTCTGCAATGTTAAATATTGCAGTTGTTTTAGAAACCGCAATGTTTACAATGCAGGGTTAAGTCCGCCTCTAGTGGCTGACTCCCTAACTGCCACTAGTGATGACTCTGCTGCACTGACCAAGTAAAACTTAGTTATGTGATGCAATAGGCCCCATAGAAAGCATTGATTTAATGCTTTCCTATGGTGAAGCTTGAATGTGCGTGTGGTACTTGCGACCCATGCGCATTAGACCCCAATGCTTCACTATGAGAAGCAATGGAATGGACCACTGATGAGGAGGCAATGCCTTCTCTGTGACATTGTAGGAGGCAGAGAGGTCAGCAGCACCAAGGTAGCCTCGGCAATGTAAAGAGGTAATTAAAACTTTTATTTTAGATCTAGGGACAGGGATACCAAAGCATTAGGAATACAGGTTTTTATTTATAATGCTATAGTATTCCTTTAAATATGATTGATTACTAGCTTGAAGTAAAAGGTTTTCCAAATTAATATATTAATATCATTTTATTTATTGTTTAACTGAAATGCTAGGTTTCTAAATGTGTATATCTGTTTAAGATAGTATTAAAGCGGCACTGTCATTACGAACTTACCTTTATTTAATCGATGATAGTTCCCTCGTTCAGTTTAATAGCCCCACTCGCGTGGCATGGGTGGGGCCTCGAGAGGGGGGATACTATGGTGTTTTTTTTATCAGTTTACTGTTAATAGACATGCCCTTACTCATGGTAGGGGCAGAATTTACTAATACTAAGTAATCTTTACTTAGTATTAGTAAATTTGACCAATTTAGGTCTTCAGCCTTTTGGTAGATAGCTCCCTAATACCGTGGGAATTAGGAAGTTATCTACTAAGCAACTACAAGATGCAGCCACGGCACGAATAGGATCGGAGTTTCATTCATTAGAATGAAATTCCGATAAGAACAAAGTCCCGGATTGCGTCTTCACATGAATGAACAAACTGTTCTCATTCTGTTAGGACGAAATGCGTTCAGGAATACTGACTGGAAGCATCACAAGATCACGGAGGAAAGGTGAGAATTATGGGAAAATTGCTCTGACCACTGGAAATGAAGCACACTTTGCTCCTCCGCTGATCAGAGATGGTCATGCATAGAAAACCTCCATAAGACAAAGTAGTCCCTACTTTGTCTTATGTTTTAAAGAAAACTAGAGCAGACAGGAAGAAATGAAGAACAGATCCTGACAGAGGGAGAGAAGAGGAATCGATTAAAGAAAGGTAAGTTCGGCATGACAGTGCCGCTTTAATTATGTTCCAAGCTTAACAAGGAAATCGGATCAATGTCCATTGATAATATGGCTGCACATATGTATGATAAATTAAACTTTTAGGCCTCTCAATGGAAACACTTTTATTGTGGCTGGCTGAAATAAAAGAAAAATGTAATTTTTCATTACATATTGATTGGATTTATGTGATATCATAATGATAGAATTGTTTCCTATTAATTTACAATGGCTTGCAAAACACTTATTCTTGAATTCTTACTTGCATCATCAATAGATTTTTGCTAGCAGGCCGGCAAGTTTTCTAGATGTTTTCATGTTAATACAAACATTCGGTGACTTTGTTCTTCTTCTGCATAACGTACATTATCAAGCTTCCCATACATCACTGAATGCCTTGTTCTTTGCAAAATGTGCCAATGTGATAAAAACCATAAAGTAGACAAAGAAAGTAGAATAGATGGTGATTACTAAACAAAGAATAATGCCCAATGTGCCTTTTAATATTTAAAATTGTCAAGTTAATTTCTTACAGCTTTTTGAAAATATTATTATCTATAATAACTTATATTTATTTTCACATTTTACATATGTAGAACATTCTTGTTTTCATTGTTACAGATGTTGATAGGAAACTAATATTGATAAGGACAAATGTTTTAAAGGAGTTAATGTCTTTTTAAGGTAGATTTTTTTTCCATTTTAAGTGTACCTTGTCATGGTACGTACAATACAACGTGTGTTTAAATTAAGGAACATTACATTTTATCTGTACATCATGCTAGAAGAAATTTGAGCAAACATATTGATTTTAATTTAATATTCTTTACAGTTTTGGCCCTTCCTGACTTGTTAATCAGACCTCAACATTTTAACTATATGCCAGTGGTGCACAAGGTCTAAGCCAGTATTGAGTGACAGCGAACAGCAAGAATAGCAAGAACAGTGACAGGGAACAGAACCCTTCACAGGTGGTTCTCTGCTTATCTCGAGGGGCAGTAAATTTTCCTGTGTGGTAGTGTGTACCCAATAAGCACTAGTTGCTCCTTGTGAGGTAATTGCCATATCATCATTAGTGGTGCATTATGAATATTTTATATTGTGATAGGACAATGTAGGTACATGTCATATTGCATTTTAGATTACACAGAAATACCTAACTTGAATAAATGTTAAAAAACGTTGGGTAAGGGACTGTAAATTGTATCACACTTCGTTGTCTTATACTGCAATTAAGAACTTTTGTAGGTCAAAGTTTATGGCTGCATTTCAGCAAAGGTGTGGCTCATGAGCATACAAATTAAATTGTAGGGATTCTTAGCAGGCTGCAGTAAGATACTGTAGTGTACTATATTGTACAGGATGTTTGTGTACATGTACTTATTTTATGTGGGCATTTTGCCTTATACTCCTCTCCATATATTTCCAACACTATCATCATGAAAATATGTGTTATCCAAAATTTTTTGTAAAGGATGAATGAATAAATAAGAAATGTATATTGTGTGAAAATTGCATAACTTAATATTCTGGAATCCTTGCATAGGAATCTAGATATATAAAACTGGTGTTTTATCCCACATTTATACAATGTTTCAAGTAAATAGTCTGAGAATGTATTTTTAAAGTAAAAAGTACTGTACTGGAGGGATATATATCCAGCGCACTCACCTATTCACTAAACAATGACTTAAAATCTTAGCGATTGTAATAGTTTTATTTAAAAACACCTCACCTAGGCAAAAAATAATAGAGGTTTAGTTACCTTATATGATCATATATTGCATAAGCCTGCCTTGGTTTCATTTATATGATCCTGATGAAAGCCACGGGTGATGGCTGAAACGTTGATTCTACTGGAAAGTATGTTTTAAGAAATATGGAATAAAGAAAGAAAACTTTTATACAAGAAAAAGACCGTGAGTGCAAGCCTTCATTTACTATTTATATATATATATATATATATATATAGAGAGAGAGAGTATGGTCTCTTAAATACTACTAATATATGGTTTTAAACCATATAGGATAGCTTTTATATTTTTGGAATTTAATATAATATTTTCCAAGTATAGCATGTTATCAACTGAGCTCATAATTTTTATCACTTTGGATAAACTTCTTGCTCTGTCCTTCAAGATTTTGCTAATGTAAAAATAAATGTCACAGTTACCACATACACCAATAACACTCACCTCCCCTAGGACCATAGATAATTGTTATGTTTTAGTGAGTGTCACTGACAAAATAACAGCCACTTCTCAAAGTAAATGTCCCCATTCTGTAAGCCGTGAAAAAATGAATGAGTCATGGCAACAGAATAAATTTTTTTTTTTATGACTTTATTACAACTTTTGTTATTTAAAATATGACCTCAAATGACGCTCATTTTACAATTTTACTGTGGATCGATTAGTATAAAACTCAACTTAATATTCATTCAACATTTTTATAATATTGCAATACTGTTGCCTTTTTTGGCATTTACTGAATGCAGTTTTCAAATTAGTTTAAAATATAATCACAATTAAATAAATAAGGATGAATAGTGCTTCTTAAAATACAAAAGAGTCAGTGTTATATATTTTGGTTCTTCCCGGTGTTCATGAATATTTTATATATTAAGAAAACCATTTGCCCTGGAATTTATTTGTAATTTATAGAGTAATTTAAATGTACATTTTTTTACTTATACTTTATATTTTTAGATTTTACAAAACGTCTAACATTTTTAACAGATCCAAAAAACCCGAAAACAATTATCTAAAAGCAATTAACAAGTACAACCCTGAATACAGGTTAATTATTGAATGGTTGAAAGGTGAGCACACACTTACTTTAACTGCTCACTTTCTCTCTTTGGGCTGTATCGACTGTGACTCCACCATTAAACAATTAGGTAGGTATAAAAGAAGGCATAGAAGCATTTTATGGACATGGTTCATTGTTAAATTGTTAAATGTGTTAACTATTTACAGTTAGCTTAATCGCATATTGATGTTTCTATTTTCTTCCGCTGGTATTCTGCCCTCTCTGCACTTTACTTCTTTGACCCATTTTACATTTTCTTGAATTCTAAAGATTTTGCCAGGATCAAAATAATTAACCTGCAAGACGTAGTCATGTATCCTAATTAGCCGCGATTCCTGAGTCACGAGGTGTCTTGCCACACATCTAGACTCAAAACTCCCATTTGAAGATAGACAAATGTAGAATAGTTAAACATGACATCAATACTCACAACTTCTACTGTTTAAATTATTGAACAATACTATGATGTCTGAATATGTCAAAAACACTATTCCATATGTTAGCAAATCAGGAAGATTAAAATGATTTTCTTTTTCAAGTTTGTTGGATAATGGAAAGCACTTGATTAACATAAGAATTCATTTCTATACATGAATATTTGTGCATTATAATGAATGTAATTTCATTTTTAGATATGGTATCCAGGTACTGTGCAGAATTAATGACAGTTCAGGAGGTCTTTTAAATTTCAGAATATTTCTAATTAGCGTTTGGTTATTAGAGACAGAGAAAGAAAAGCAAATCACTTCTAATCAAGTCCTTAGGGATTGTATTTCTTATGAAGTCTTGTTGAAAGTGATAAAATAATTAAGTTATGGAAGTTTTATGAAATGAAAAACAATTTTACAGCAATTTTAATAGACTTCCAATATTTTGTTGTCACAAATGTTTAATGACAAATGCATCTCTTTTTTGTTCTTCTCATAAATAAATTAAATAAATGCCAATGCTCGTTTGGTTTGGAAAAGTTTTCAAGTCTCATAAGCCCCTTGTTCTTGTCACAAGGAGAGAATCTACGTTATTTGAAAATCTCTGCACACTAATATATTAAAAATCTGAATTATTTCTACAAGACCACTAGAGCTGTCACTAAGAGCCTCAGTTAAGGTTATTGATCAACTGGTAACCTTTATGACCAGTTCTAAAAAGGACAGCAATTGTTCTTGATGCTTTGCTAGTGGATTATCTATGTTTTCAGGGTAGCGTGAGTGGCATTTATTTTGTCATACAATTGAGACATTTTAACATTTTTGCTCTAGAAGGTTTTATATTAGATATATTGAGATGCTTATTCCATCAGTGAGTTCTTAGTCAACTACTTAAATTTTTATTTATTGTGATTTATTAATATAAAATTGTACAAATTGTACATGTTTTATAGCCTCTTAATTCATAAATATAAGTAATACAAGTACCATACATATACTATATACCTAAATTCATTACTTAGCTGGCATTTTTATTATTTTTTTCACACTTAGTAACTAGTAAAGGAACACTCCAGGCTCACTTTAGAATTTATGGTGCCAGGAGTGCCCTGCCATCCCCTTACAAGTAATTAAACTATTCTTTAAATGGCTTGAATATTTACTTGGGTACTGCTGAGTGCTGCTCCCTGCCACCTACTATGAGCCAGACGTTCATAAGCAGAAATGTATGTTAACTTTCCTTAGCCGTGCAGAGATTAACTCATTGCCTAAGAGCAATCAGCTGATGCTCTCAACAACTCAGCTATGCCCTGTACAGAGGAGTTAGTTTAGGAGACGTAGTGGAATATATGGTTCTTTGGGTTTAGTAGTGGAGGTGAGGAGCGATCCTTGATGGACCACAAGTTAGAAGTCAAGCAATTCAAAAATACTTTTGTTAAATATAATGGAGGAAATTAGAGCATTTCTGGCAATATACCACTAAAGTGAACTGTAGTGGTTATGGTGCTTGGAGTGCTCCTTTAAATAGGACAAAGGATTATTGGAATAGCATTTGAGGTAAGGCAGTGAAAATTAGGAGAAAACATGCTAGGGAGCCATGAATTATGGGATAGAGTTTGCGATTTGGAGGGATGACGCTGGAATATGTGTTGATGGCAGAAATTAGGCTGGAGAAAGTGAATGTGAAAAGTAAGGGAGACATGAGTTTTTAGCAAAAAGGACATGTTTTTAAAGAGAATAAAGAGGTATTAGAAAAGAGAATGAACATGCAAATAGTAATATATTCACTAGCTAGGTTGATATAAAAATTGTAAAAAAAAAATATATATATATATATATATATACACATGCTAAATTTGCCTACCTAGGGTGTTTTTTGGTTTATTTTATACAAACTGACATAATTGGTTTCTAAACTAATAGTTGTTTGTAGCTCATTATTTATACAATTAGAGCTTTTAATTGGCTATATGCTGATTATTAGTGAATTACATCTTATTAATTTTTTATTGAATTTCTTAAAATTACTCAGCTGAGTGTAACATAATGTTAATGTGGTTTTGTCTGTGAACGAAATGAACCGAAAAAATAACCTACTGTGTAAGTGCATCAGACTTGCTTAATTCATGTTATCTGCATGTGTACATTGAGTCCAGTTATATGATTCTAATAAATATTAGATACATTGGATTTTTTGGTTATTAATAACACTACTATGCTATTCAACACATCCTGTACAATATTAAAGTAGAAGTTATTCACATCTCAATATGTACATAATGTTTTTTTACAGCATAACACCTTATCATCTATTTTTATTTTCACTCAATGTACTTTTCCCTTTTACAAACTGTTGAATCTTTTAATACTTGGGCATATATTTCTAGTCCTCCTTGGCTAATTTATCTGTGTCTGTGTCAATGAGTCCATTCGAAGAATACCTGCTGAGTATATCCTTGATGGTAGCTCTGCTAGAGGTCCTTGAAAAATCAAGTAGTAAACTGTAGCTATAACATGCTTGTTTAGGCTACATTATTGTCGCGTGTTCGCAAGGTCTCTTAGTGTCCCTTGGTCGCCGCTTCTCTAGTCCTCTGCTGTCCTGGATTCAGCTACAGCATACAGTGATTCTAGCCCTCTGGAACCTTGTAAAATTCCCCAATATAGTGGACAAGTCCACTTGTATTGGGTAAAGCAAGAGAACTGTTACTGTTATTCCTGTTGTGTACAGTTTATGCAATATAATGGACGCAACCAGTCGTATTGGGTAAAAGAAGCAATCTGTTTATTTCAGAGAAAAACATATGCAGTTATGCATATCCCCCATGCAAGGGGTTTCCATCCCAACCCCCTAGGGCAATCCCTTCCATGATCCTCTGTGCCTAAAAAGCAATTCCGTCCCATTTCAAGTACAGAGAAATCCTTTACGGAAAACAAATACCACATTCTGAAACACTCCACAAGTACATTTATAAAAGGGGCTAATTTAAATGCATGGGCGGTCAGAGTTTTCAGCCCAAATTCCTCTTTGAAGCTGGGACTCCCTGTCCCTTCAGAGCAATGTATGGTTACATCAACACAGCCCTTTTTGTAGCAGATAGACTGGCTGGCTCCCACAGCAGGTGGTCGCTCTCAGTGCAACATTTCTTGATTAACACATAGAGTGGAACAACTAGACGATGCAAAGTATACTGAAGGGAACATATACATGGAGTCTATCTCCCGTGACAATTATATTCTTCCTCTATTTCCTGTCTCAAAGATAATGAATACCTCAAACATACTTACTGTCAGCTCATCATGTCTGAAAAGCTGCAATTCTATATTGTGGCATGTTACAGCAAGGTATATATTGACAGTATATATGCTAACCAAGCTATCCTAGCAGCATGGTAAAGTAAGGAAGCCAATGATAATTGAGAATAATAGGAAATAATGCCTAAATCAGATGGCATCCAAAGAAGCTATGGATCTAAGTTTTTTTTGTTTTGTTTTTTTTAACCAAAGTTTTTCAATATATTGATCCCCTTTTCAGTTTTACCAAAGGAATGGTTACAGCCAGGGCTGCACTCAGGTGGTGTCAGGATCTATCAAGGGGCCCAACAAAACAGCAGTGTGGCTGGAGTGGGGCCCTACAAACTGGGCAAATACACATTCCAAGCCAGGCCCATGCAAGTGCGTGCTAAGTTAGCTTGCTTTGGGTGCTGTTGAAGCCATGTCCTGCTGCCTGCTCTCTAGCTAGGATCAGTAATCATCAATGATCAAAAAACTGCTATCTCTCCAATAGGGTAATGCACTGCAGTAATCTGGAAGCAGATTCAAAAAGGATCGCTTACTAAGAGAGTAAAGGTAGGACTCGATGGAGTACTACCTATCTCTTTGTCCTGATCTGCCTAGATTTCCAGTAGTAGGCAAAGACTACAAGGGACATGATGATGGTTAACTGGAGTAAAGAAACATGGAGTAAAGCCTGAAAGTGTGGAGAATTTGAAGGAGAGGGTATAGGAGGGTTGAGGCTGCAACCATGAAGGTCCGAGAGAAGCCCTGTACAATGGTTTAGTAAGCAGCCTGAACATCTTTGCTGGCAATCCTGATTGCAATTTGGAAACATTTTCTAGGGTGACGTTTTATAGGGTAATTCACTAAAAAGTGAATAATCAGGTATTCAAAGTGAGTTGAAAAGGCATTTAAATTTTTAGGCCAAAATAGCTGAACTAAAATATAGCTAAAATATAAATTTGCTTTGTATTCCCTTTGATTTCCAACAAATCACACTAACCCTGGCTGACTCTTTAATTGTACCTTGTGAATAAATACACTGTTTTAGTTTATTATATTATTCTCACTACATAGGATGTAAATATTATATTTTACTTAGCTGTTTTATTTTTTCGTTTTCACTTTTTTGATGTATAATGCTCCTCAACAGAAACTTAAAGAGGTCATCTTTGGGTTATTGTTTAACAGCCAACAAGCATGAATAGGATTGTCAAAGTATTTTACAATAACTCAAAATCATTAGTATTTTAAAAATGTGTGGATATTAGTAAATATGAACCAACCTTTCTTCTTGGCGAGTTCAGCACTCAGCTAATAAATGGGGCTACAATATGGTTGAAATTTATATTGTGGACAATGAACTATTGGAATTAGCAATTCTGGATGAAGCGCCACCCGCACAGCTTAATGACATGTAGTGGTTAAGGTAACAAAAAAGTTCACCAGGCACTCAAAGTGTCAAAGCTGCAGGCAGATTTAATGGAACAAGAAAGAGCAGCAACGTTTCGACCTACCATAAGGTCTTGAAAAAGTCCTCGTAGTAGGTCGAAACATTGCTGCTCTTTCTTGTTCCATTAAATCTGCCTGCGGCTTTGACACTTTGAGTGCCTGGTGAACTTTTGTGTTGCCTTAACATGATGGGATTGCTGGTCCTGCTCCGGAGCTGCTGGGATTGAGTGTGGCTCCTATAATCACTCTTGCAATGTAGTGTTTATGGTGACTAGATTGTTCCTGGACCAACTTTTCATGTTGTTTTCTAACAGTAAGTCAATAAACAACTTGCAGAATCTTCACTCTTACAGACTTAAGAAATATCTCAAAAAATAAATAATAATATGAGTTTTCATAACTTTTTAATAAGTTTTAAGGTTAGTTCTCAGCCCATCATGAATCTTTGTTTAGTAAATAAACTCAACTTTTTTTCTGCTTGGTACAATAAAATTGTTAGCACAGCTTTTTCTTGTTATTACTCTCCAGATGTTTATTATCTTTGTAATTGATTAAAATTTCATGTATTGGATGAAATCCAGGATTTTGAGTTATTTCTTCAGCACTAAAATTTTAAGCGTTACCAACCAATTTGCAAAACTTCATAATATGCATAAAAACACAAAGTGCAACTTTACATCAAATAAAATGCACACTGTATATGAAATTTTTAAAGGGGTCATTTTGGCTTCTATTTTGTCTTCGATTGATTTTTCCTTTGAAGGGAACAGTATCTCATGGTGTTTCCTTGTGTACAGACCACAATGCATATCATGGAATAACTACAAACTGAAGTTTATGTGCCGATATGTAAAGTTAATTTAAACTGTCAGTTTGATGAATGCTCTGCTCTGAACAAAGCACAAAATATTCAAAAGCTATACATTTTAAGGAACAGGCATCTGAACTCTGATAGTAATATTTGCAAACCAAGCATAGCAGTTATTCAAAGTACATAACTTGATGACATTATAAGTCTTGTCTCAAACACTAAGCTGTGAATGTGGAACACTTGTTCAGCACTCTTATCCATTTCTGGTATATTAACTTTTGTGTGAAAGTGACAGGACCAACTGAAAGGTGAGAAACATCATTAAAGTCTGAGCACCTAGTAGGAATCCTGATGATAGTTTGTGGTCCTGATGGTAGGTTTGTGGCTAGAACACTGAACACTGCCATGATTCTATTGCTATGTACAGAAAGGTCAAAACTGTACATGTTCATCTTTTTATGGCAACGTACCACCTAGACAATCAAAAATGCTAACGGTTTAGGTTGCTTCAAAGTAGTAGTCTTAAGCCAGCTTGCAATCATATTCAATATTGGAAAAGTATGGGGAAAACGTACAAAGTTATAGACTTTTTGGACATAAGCCCTGAGATCCTTCATAATGCTAACTGACTGATTCATAATGCTTACCTCTCAAAGTTGGCAGTCATGGAATAAGCATTGAGAACCAAGCGCTCTGAAATGGAGTGTCCAGTTGGCAAACAGTTAATGTAATCTCACTATCTCACTATCCCTGACAACACTGTATTGTAGTGAGGAGGCCATTAAAAACATTCAGTGGTTTCTTACTATGCAGATTGTCCCTATGAATTACCCACATAATGATACCACATGTCCAGTGGGATGTAGCGTATCAGACTGAGCTTGATCTCTGCATATTAACACTCCATCCACTATTCTTTGTACTCATGAAATGAAGACTATTAGCTATTAAGCAGGAAGGAACTGTAGCTGTCTTTTATTCTCCCAACATATTAACTTGGGGATGAAAGCCCATGAACAGTGGAATCAGGAAGTAATCAGATCCCTTTTCACATTTTTTTTTATGTTGCAGCTATATGCTACAATTGTTTAAATATCTATAGAATATAGAATGCACACTATAACAATCTCAAAAAACTTAGCTTTATTATGTACAAAAAGTACCAAAGTGAAAACATACAAGAAAAATAAACACAATGACAGAAGCAAAGGCAAATACTGCTCTGATAACGAACCTCTAGTACATATACAAACAGTAAGAATGCTCACACTATATCTGGCGTCTATAATCGCCATTTTACTCACTGGCAAGCGAACGCCTTTAACAATATGCCCCACAGGTGTCCTAGTCACCGCCGCGCGCAACAAAGGCCTGTGCATGCGTACTATAATAAGTGATGTGCATGCACACAGCAACGTCTCATTCGCGCATGCGCATAGCGGCAAATCATTCGAGCAGGTGTAGCGCTTCTACTAAGCTAACAAATACTGTATCATCAACCACTGAGGTACCCTATCATTCTAAGAGACCGCACACTCATAGTGGATGGCAACTAGTATCTAAAATAGTACAATAAACCATCAACATTCTAACTAGTAGTGGATACCATCCACCATGTTATAAATTATACTCCATAAATATCAATACCCCCCATACAGATATACAGAATATGTATTACATATGTACATGCCAAAGAGGACTAATAAAATTATAAAGAGATAAAGAATAAATAATCTTAGATCCACCTTATAAATAGAATGTGATCAGTGAACCTAAAAGATTTTTAATTCAACAAACACCCAATGTGTAATAGATAGATCGCTACAGGTGCCAAATACACAATAATAATGCAATACATAGTGGTTCTCCATATAGTACATGTTAACTACTTAGCTATGTAGTGTAAATCAGTCCAAAAAGTAATTATTCAATATATTTACAAGAATAACTATATTGCCATAATTATTTACACAAACAAACAAAAAAAAAATATTCATATTATGCACAGGACAATTTAATACAATGTGACCCGCATATTAAGATCAATTTTAAAGATATAGCAACATATTTAAAAAATTCATCACGGGTATATATCATTTTGGAAAAATAGAGATATATCAATGCTATTGAAGAATCCATTATAAACGTATATAGTATTAGAAAAATCATTATTACATCGCCTTCATCAGCCTATACACTGACTATACCCATACCAACCGCATAAACATAGCATAGGTAAACAACATCGTACCACCCACAAAAAAACACTACTCATGGTGAAAAGCTCTCGTAGTCATGGGCACCATCGTTCAATACTGTCAGTATACTAAATATATAAATAATCATAAGTCATAATTTATATAAACAAAATTTGCTATAGTATGAGATACAAAACTATACATGCACATAATGGGTCATCATAACAAAGACGTGAATCAATTCAACATGTATAATAATACATTCTAATCGATTCAATATCTTCCGGCACTCTAACATCACAAGTACCATGGTCCAAATGGCCACTGTAGCTCCAATCTATAAAAGGAAATAAAAACAAAATATAAAGATACAGACAAAACGCAGGCAGAGTAAAATATTGTCAAGATTATAGAAATGGTGATAGATCCTTATCCTCATTCAGACCCTTAGGATACAAAGTCTGCAGCTCGTAAATCCAGTACCTCACGTTGTTTAAGCCTAACCACTTGCGAAATGCCACCCCTACTGGATTTAATCACCTCCAAAATCATGTACTGCAGTTGGGAAACTGTATGTCTTTTCTCATCGAAGTGCCTGGCCACCGGATATTGCATCTTCTTTGTCCATATGCCGCTCTTGTGTTCCCTGATCCTTGTAGTGAGTGTACGCGTGGTTTCACCCACATATGCTAATCCACATGGGCATTTTAGCATGTACACCACAAACTGAGACTGGCAATTACAAAATTCCCGAATCGGGTATCTCCTACCCGTCTTCGGGTGCTTAAAATGATCCCCCGTGATCACCCCATTGCAGTTAATAGAATGCCCACAGCGGTACATACCCGGTTTTGCAGAAAGCCAGGTGTCAGCTGTATCCGTCTTCCCCTGTAGATTGACATTCTTCATTAGATGGTCCCTCAGGCTCTTGTGCCGCTTAAATGAAAACAAAGGTCTCTCATTAAAAGGGAGAAGTTTAGGATCGGATTGTAAAATTTTCCAGTGCTTGTTAATGATGTGTTTAACCTCACCAAAGTGAGTCGAGTACGTCATCACGCATGGGATGTCTTTATTGCCATCCCTAGCTCTTTTCTGCAAGAGAGTATTTCTAGAAAGCAGTTTTGCCCTATCCCTACATCCAGTAACCACATCTGTCTCATATCCTCTAGAAGAAAATGCTCTCACCAGTTGTTCAGCCCTAGTTGTACAGCGATGGGGTCAAATATTGAGCTTCATCAGACACTATTCTGCGTGCCCTGACAAACTGACCATATGGCAAATTCTTAATAAATGATACTGGGTGAAAGGAATCTGCATGCAGGTACGAAACCCGATCTGTGGGCTTTTGGTACAGATCAAATGATAGATGACCTCCTCTTAGCTGTAGATTAACATCCAAAAAATGCATCTCATGGAGATCATATTCCAACGTAAATGAGATGGTGTCCAAACAGCCATCAAGTCTCTCTTTAAAAATCATTAGATCATCCACGTTACCTGTCCAAAAAAAGAAAATATCGTCTATATACCTGAGCCACAACCTCACATGACGCATAAAATCCTGGTCTCGGTATACAAAAGCATCCTCAAAAGCTGCCATGAATAGATTGGCATACATCGGTGCTACATTTGACCCCATCGCTCTACCCTGTATTTGGAGGTAACATTTACCCTAAAAAATAAAGTAGTTCCTATACAGTACTAGTGACAACAAATCAACAAGTAAGCCCCTGTACGCCTCGCTCATACCCATATCCTGCATGGCACCAAATACCGCCTCAATACCTTCCTCATGCGGTATGGAGGTATATAGGCTGTTAACATCCATGGTACACATAAAGGAGCCATCGGGTATATCCCCCATCATTTCAAGCTTGCAGATAAAATCCGTAGTATCCTGCACAAAGGAGCGCATCCCACTCACTAACGGTTGCAGATGTACATCCACAAATTTAGATAAGGGCTGCAGTAACGACCCACACCCAGAAACAATGGGGTGCCCTGGTGGATTCCGCAGATCCTTATGGATCTTAGGCAACAAATAGATGAAAGGGGTCTTTTTGGACTGATTTACACTACATAGCCAAGTAGTTAACATGTACTATATGGAGAACCACTATGTATTGCATTATTATTGCGTATTTGGCACCTGTAGCGATCTATCTATTACACATTGGGTGTTTGTTGAATTAAAAATCTTTTTTGCACATCACTTTTTGGTTTTCTTTTGTGTTTTGTCTTGTAATATATGTGGGAGATGATTTTATGTATAGTTTCACTGATCACATTCTATTTATAAGGCAGATCTTATATTGTTGAATGGGTAAGGCAGTGGCTGAGTGACAGGCAACAGAGGGTTGTAGTTAATGGAATATATTCGAAGCTTGGACTTGTCACCAGTGGGGTACCTCAGGGATCTGTACTTGGACCCATTCTCTTTAATATTTTTATTAGTGATATTGCAGAAGGTCTTGATGGTAAGGTATGTCTTTTTGCTGATGATACTAAGATATGTAACAGGGTTGATGTTCCAGGAGGGATAAGCCAAATGACAAATGATTTAGGTAAACTAGAAAAATGGTCAGAATTGTGGCAACTGACATTTAATGTGGATAAGTGCAAGATAATGCATCTTGGACGTAAAAACCCAAGGGCAGAGTACAGAATATTTGATAGAGTTCTAACCTCAACATATGAGGAAAGGGATTTAGGGGTGATTATTTCTGATGACTTAAAGGTAGGCAGACAATGTAATAGAGCAGCAGGAAATGCTAGCAGAATGCTTGGTTGTATAGGGAGAGGTATTAGCAGTAGAAAGAGGGAAGTGCTCATGCCATTGTACAGAACACTGGTGAGACCTCACTTGGAGTATTGTACACAGTACTGGAGACCGTATCTTCAGAAGGATATTGATACCTTAGAGAGGGTTCAGAGAAGGGCTACTAAACTGGTTCATGGATTGCGGGATAAAACTTACCAGGAAAGGTTAAAGGATCTTAACATGTATAGCTTGGAGGAAAGACGAGACAGGGGGGATATGATAGAAACATTTAAATATATAAAGGGAATCAACACAGTAAAGGAGGAGACTATATTTAAAAGAAGAAAAACTACCACAACAAGAGGACATAGTCTTAAATTAGAGGGACATAGGTTTAAAAATAATATCAGGAAGTATTACTTTACTGAGAGGGTAGTGGATGCATGGAATAGCCTTCCAGCTGAAGTGGTAGAGGTTAACACAGTAAAGGAGTTTAAGCATGCGTGGGATAGGCATAAGGCTATCCTAACTATAAGATAAGGCTAGGGACTAATGAAAGTATTTAGAAAATTGGGCAGACTAGATGGGCCGAATGGTTCTTATCTGCCGTCACATTCTATGTTTCTATGTTTCTATCTATGATTATTTATTCTTTATCTCTTTATTATTTTATTAGTTCTCTTTGGCATGTACATATGTAATACATATTCTGTATATCTGTATGGGGGTACTGATATTTATGGAGTATAATTTATAACATGGTGGATGGTATCCACTACTAGTTAGAATGTTGATGGTTTATTGTACTATTTTAGAGACTAGTTGCTGTCCACTGTGAGTGTGCGGTCTCTTAGAATGATAGGGTACCTCAGTGGTTGATGATACAGTATTCGTTAGCTTAGTAGAAGCGATGCGCCTGCATGCATGAATGAGACGTTGCTGCGCGCATGCGCAGCACTTATTATAGTACGCATGCGCTGGCTATTGTTGCGTGCGGCGGTGACTAGGACGCCTTAGGGGCGTATTGTTAAAGGCGCTCGCTTGCCAGTGAAAAAAAATGGTGATTATAGACGCCAGATATAGTGTGAGCATACTTACTGTTTGTATATGTACTAGAGGTTCATTATCAGAGCAGTAATATTTATCATTATTTTAGGTTATATGACTTTCTTTACTCTGTGAATGTCTTTAGTGCACACAATTGATTCTGATACGATATTACTATGTTACTATTAAAATATTGTGCCAGCACTTGAAGTGATGATGTCACTTCCGGAGTTGGTAGCAACCTTATGCTGATGGCCATCAGCTGTAAGAGGGCTTTATAAGCAGGCACATCTGAACATGGATACAGGTACCCTTGATAAAGGCAGCCAGTTGGTGCCAAAACGTTGGGGGGTTTGGTGACTCGTGTTTCTGTCTTGTGGCTTGTAAGAATCTTTTTGGTATTTTACCATTACTTTATTGTATTTGCCCTTGCTTCTGTCATTGTGTTTATTTTTCTTGTATGTTTTCACTTTGGTACTTTTTGTACATAATAAAGCAAAGTTTTTTGAGATTGTTAATAGTGTGCATTCTATATTCTATAGATATTTGGATATTTGAAACATTTGAGGGCATGTTTATATGGTTTGCACCTGGCTATTTTAATACAACTTTGTATCTCCATGTGCAGTTGTTTTGAGAACAATTGTTTAATATACATATATTTGCATCGACATGCCAAAAAACAGATTTTTGATAATGTATTAAAAGATATCAGTATTTAGACCCTTTGCTATGACAATTAAAATGTAGCTCATGCACATTCAACTTCCCTGCATCATCCTGAGATGTTTACATACTTCTGAGCTTGACAAATCCCAGGCGCCAGGTCGCCATGGCAACTAAATATTTTGCCCTGGCATCTGGGATTGGACATTCAATTCCATCCCCCTCTTGTCTCAATCCCCCTGCAGCTCTCTGTGCGCCAGGAGGAAGTAAAGAACTGTAATTACTTCCTCCCGGTGCAGAGGCAGCACAGGGGAATGGCAAGCTAACCTGGCAGGACACCAGGTAAAGATGGCTCTGCTCCCCAACCCCATGCTGCAGAGCTGACCATGCTCCCTGCCAGCCTCACACCCCCATGCCACCAAGCTGGCCGGCTGCCCTTTATCCTGCGTGACCTCAGCGCCGGGAGGAAGTTATTACAGTTCTCTTCAGTTGATCCCAGCACACACAGAGCTTCACGGGTCTAGAGAGACTGGAGGAGGTGGAAGGAGGGAGTCAGGAACAATAGCTGCCTACTCCCATAAGCCAAGGCCAGCCCCACTAACCAGATGTCACCTGCTGCTGCCCAGTCTCACTGGACCTCTTGGGGTCCTGAGCCCAAAAGGTAGGATGGTGGCAAAAAATATGTATTTTTCTTTTTTAATTTCTGTGTATCTGTCATGTGTGTATCTCTGTATGTGTATCTGTCATGTGTGCATGTCTGTATGTGTGTCTGTATGTTTATTTGTCTGTGTGTATGTATGAATGTTTATGTGTATATATTTGAGTGTATCAATGATAAATAATACTTTGTGTGTATGTGTGTGTGTGTGTGTCTGTCTCTGGCAAGTGTGTGTCTGTCTGTCTCCATGTCTGTTTGTCTCCTTGTCTGTCTCTGTCAGTGTGTGTGTGTGTGAGTGCCTGTCTGTCTCTCAGTGTGTGTGTGTGTGTGTCTGTTTATCCTTGTCAGTGTGTGTGTGTCTCTGTCAGTGTGTGTGTCAGTCCAAGTGTCTGTCAGCGAATGTGTATGTTTAAGTCACCAGCCCTCTCTGATCGCATTGGGAATTATGTTTTCACTTATCTTTTTTTCCAGCGCTGTGCCAGTCTCGCTGTAGCTGGCCCTCTTCCATAGCTGAGATTATCAATTACCAATCAGCACCTCCTCATAGAGATGCATGAAATCATTAAAAGCATCTCCATGAGGAACGTTCAGTGACTCGATGCAGAGCTTGGAGATGCTGAATGTAGGTGCTGCACATTGTGGAAGATAGGAGACATTTTAGTGGCCATCTGAGTGACAGCTACTAGAGGTGTTACCAGGCAGCAATGTAAAAACTGCCTTATCTCCAAAAAGTTAGTATTTACATTGAAAAGTCTACAGGGACAGGCTATATATACCAGAGCCATTACATTTAGCTGTAGTGATTCTAGTGACTATAGTGTTCCTTTAAGAATTTTATTTTTGTCGTTAGGGCAGGGGGAGGGAGAATGGCTCCTAATTTATTATAGTGGGCTCCTAGATTGAAAGCAAATTTGTCAAGCCCTGACATACTTTGATAGAGTCCACCTGTGGCAACACAAATTTGGAAAGGCACACACTTGTCTTTATAAGATTTCACAGTTGTATATTTACATCAGAGAAAAAAAAACATTCTATGGGGTCAAATGAACTGATTGCAGATCTCAGAGACAGGGAAAGGCTACAAAGCTGGCTGCCTGATTAAACTGAGCAATTGGAAGAGAAGGACCTTAGTAAAATAGGTGACCAAGAACCCCCACCGATGGTTCCCATCAAACCTTTAAGAGCTTGATGGAGTCTACAATTGTGAATGGCAGAAAGTACCAATCCAGAGGTGGAAAGCTTGTCACAACATACAAAAAAAAAAGACTTGAGGCTATAATTGTTGCCAAAAAAATAAATAAACAATTTTAGCATAAGGCTGCAACTTAAAAAAAAAAACATATAAAGATGGGGTCTGAATACATTCTGAATGCTCCATATATAGAATAGAGGCCTGCAAGATACAGCTGGGACAGAGACATATTGTTGAAAGGGTCTCTATTTCTGTTATTCATAAAGAATTTACTTTCCTCTCCATACTGCCCAATGATACTTCTATTGTCTGTATAACTCAACAATTCACAGTGCACAACTTTTAACTGTTCACCTACTGGTAATTCCATAGTTCTCCATAGTACCAGACCAGTAGATTCATTCAGTGCATAATCAAAATCATCCAGCTTGAATTTCTAAATATGGCCAACCTGGGTGTTTCAAAAGTCAGGTTCAAGTTACCAAACAGCTGACTTTTTATACTTAATACTCGGTCAGCTACTTATTTAATCATATGTAACTGGCATTGACTGTACAGTTCATACAGAATAAATCATAGTAAAAAAAACACCGCTTCAATTTACAATTGACGCTCCTGTTTTGAAAAGACATCTTGGAGATTTGATGTTTCCACCATCAGCCAAAGTTACACTGAGGTGTCAATCAACTATGACGAAGAAGAATGTTCATGTTCTAATGTGATACCTGGAGTGCAGATTATATAAATATATATTTTTAAAAAGCATTTTAATGGGGAAAAAGGTAGAATAGGTGGAAGGATATATTTTATAGTCTGCAGTATTGTCCTGCCATAGATTGTAATGGGACACTTAAAGGTTATTTTACTTGACTTTTAGTATGCTGAATCTGGTGACCGTCAAATCCTAAACTGTATAGTTTTTTGGGGTTTATTTTCTACATAATTAAAAGGTAATGGAATGCACTTTTATTTATGCACAGCTATATGCGTTAATTGACCCATAATTTTACATTTTCAATTATGTGCAACCCATTTAGAGGCACCTAACATCTTTAAAAAATAGCTTTATTGAACTCTAAGGTATATTTTCAAAGCTGTTTCTTTTCTTTCTTGTCAGTTCATCAGCCATATCAATAATGACTAGGTATAGCAATTAAATAATCAGTGCTTGTCAATCTCTGATTGAGCTTTAGTTTTCTGCATACGTTATTACTTCAAATCTGTCAGCCACTGTAACAATGTTCTTGTTTTGTTCTACACTTGTTGTTTATAGGAATTCAGTCAATTTGCACTGATAATTGTATTATCGATGAATATGTAGTAGATGTTTATTTAGCAGAAGCCTCAAGTTTTATTAAATTGTTTCTCAAAATAGAGAAATAAAATGTATTTTTTAAAATCTGCGTAACATTTAGGATAGTTTCCATGGATACATGTTCTCCTACGAAAAAAAATCAGTACTATTAGGGAAAGAACATTGAAAGAATGTGTTTAATGCAATCCTTTACTGCTAAAATTAGACTTTTATTGATTAAATTTAAATCCCTATGTGAACAGAGAAAAGGGTGAATCAAGTAAAAATTATGAAACCCTTTTCTAGTATTAAAGGAAAACTGTGTTAAAGCGACACAATAGGGTTGGGAACACAAATATGTATTCCTGACCCCATAGTGTTAAAACACCATCTAGCCCCCCTGCCCCACCCTTGCCCCCCTAAATATAGCAAAATCTTACTCCAGTCTACTGCTGCTGGCTCTACCCATGATCTGCCTGCTTGGCTGACAACATCAAAAGTGATGTTCTGAGCCAATCACAATCCTTTCACACAGGAAAGCATTGGATTGGCTGAACTTGTCAGGGGCAGAGCTAGCACAAGCCAGACACAACCCTGGCTAATCGGCATCCCCTCATATAAATGCATTGAATTAATGCATCTCTATGAGAAAAATTCAGTGTCTCCATGCAGAGGGTTGTAGCACTGAATGGCAGTGCTGCACACTGTGCAGCACTGCTCCAGGAAGTACCTCTAGCCGTCATCTGAGGAGTGGCCAGTGGAGGTATCCCTAGGTTATAATGCAAACATTGCCTTTTCTCTGATAAGACAGGGTTTACTGCAAAAAGTCATGAAGGGAATAATTATACTCCCAGATCAAATACAATAAGCTGTAGTTGTTTTGGCAATTATAGTGTCCCTTTAAGTTGTATATTTTTTTTGCCTTTTTTAAAATCAATTCTTTACACACAGATGCAACTGAAGAAATCATTTAATAAATATCCCATTCAGTATAAAATAACTGTATAAGTTTTCATGACTTAACTGCATCAGTGCAGCAGGCTCCTTCTCCACTACATTTTATTTTTACATCTAATTCCTGTATGAAGCAGTATTCTCTTGGCTGTCCTGTTGTTTTTCACATCTTGCCATCTTCACAAAATTCAGGAGGGTATGAGATCCCCTGAGTACTCTGACAATTCCAGATCTCTCTCACAGTTCTGCAAAGGCAATCTGCTCAGAGTAAAAACAAATGTAGAGAAAGCCTGGTGCAAGACATTTAGAGGCCTCCCTCTAGCGCAAGGGTCATCCAAATGTAGATCCTCATCTTTTGTGCAACTCTTACAATGCTTTGCCAACTGGGCATCTACGATTTGCCCCTTGATTTCAGGATTGTGCTTGTGAACAGTGTTTATTCAAATGTAAGCAAGCATTTTTTACGGAATATGTGTTTGTGCATTATTGGTGTGTATTTGTGTGGAGTGTGTCAAGAAATGCTATGATCTAACGCACAGTGTCTAAGTAAAGGTAAAATTAAACTCTATACGGAATATACGTATTACCGATCCTTAAAGTGGCTGGATTGACATAAGTATAGAATGGTCAGAGATAAGACAAGGTCAGGGATACAGAATGAGACAAGTACAATAAGACAGGCAAAAAAGTCAAGGATTACAGAAATGAGAATAGTCAATTAAAATGTTAGAATAGTCAACAAGAAATAAAGGGTAAACATACTCTAAAAAGTAAAGAAAATATGATAGATCCAGATAATAGATACTATAGAACTAGTCTATAGTAGAAAAGCTGCCACTCTATAGGAACACTCTGAAAAACCTATATAATTCACTAAACAAATATAAGATGGGAATAAACCCACCTAAAAGAGGGCGCTAAACTATACAGGCAAAAGAACAAATTCAATAAAAAATGAACAATTTTATTCTGCACATCATGCAGTAAAAAACAAATATAAATGTATAAAAGATCGCTATACAGCAGTACAATTATGAGACTCTAAAACAACTGGTCTATACACTGCTATGCTAACAAGCAGAATAGATGGAATAAATGGATCTAGGTCGCGATCCTAGATCTAAATAACTACTTGCAGCTATTCAGCAATATGGATAGACAAAAAAAGTAAGGTCTTAAATACGGTCTCTGGACTGCTGGTTCGCTGATTTAATGATGTCGGCTCAACGCGTTTCGTCCCGCGTTTTTCGGGACTTCCTCAGGAACTGTGGATGCTGTGATGTTCTTGCTGCCGTTCTTCCTTCTTATATACGTTCCATTTTCGGATTTTCAAGCTCTAACACTGCATTCACGCATGCGCACACCAGAAGACGGTCTCCTTCGAGCTACGGATCCTCTCATGGATCAATAGTTCTCGGGAGATCTTTGGCGCGCATGCGTAGCAGAGAGAGGCTACGTGATGCTTTACTGGCATTCAGGTTTAGTCACAATGTAGCACTGCAACAGCTACAAGTGACTAAAACCTCATTACATTATGCCCATTGTTATAGAAAACGGCCTTAGCACTCACCACAAAGTAACAGATATGTAAAAAAGATATAGAAAAAATATAAAAAAATATATATACATTAAGAATAATGCATCAATTTCCAATTATTTTTCGTATATAAGAAGGAAGAACGGCAGCAAGAACATCACAGCATCCACAGTTCCTGAGGAAGTCCCGAAAAACGCGGGACGAAACGCATTGAGCCGACATCATTAAATCAGCGAACCAGCAGTCCAGAGACCGTATTTAAGACCTTCCTTTTTTTGTCTATCCATATTGCTGAATAGCTGCAAGTATTTATTTAGATCTAGGATCGT
Source organism: Pelobates cultripes (assembly GCA_933207985.1). NCBI lineage: Eukaryota > Metazoa > Chordata > Amphibia > Anura > Pelobatidae > Pelobates > Pelobates cultripes. The sequence goes on along the minus strand of OW240912.1, from coordinate 97,671,281 downwards.
GACCTAGATCCATTTATTCCATCTATTCTGCTTGTTAGCATAGCAGTGTATAGACCAGTTGTTTTAGAGTCTCATAATTGTACTGCTGTATAGCGATCTTTTATACATTTATATTTGTTTTTTACTGCATGATGTGCAGAATAAAATTGTTCATTTTTTATTGAATTTGTTCTTTTGCCTGTATAGTTTAGCGCCCTCTTTTAGGTGGGTTTATTCCCATCTTATATTTGTTTAGTAAACATACTCTGACTAAATGGAACCCTACGCCAGGGCACTGCTGAAAACCTTAAATGGGTTTAAAGTGCCTTAGAACCTTGTAATGCCAAAACGCGCATGCGCATTGATGACGCGATCAATATTATCATATTCGTTGACGGAGCTATACATGGCCTCCGTAACACAGTTGGCACTTGAAGTTCCACTGCTGGTGTTTATACAAAATTCTATAGTAATTCCTCTGAATATCTAAAAGCTAACTGGTACTAGGACCACTTATACCTCAGAGGGGCAAACAGTTGTTCCCCTCACAACATAGATCTCGCACAGAAGAATCTTAGCAGTATATCAATTTGCTCTTACTTACTTTTCAGATACAACCACATAAATGTTTTACCAACTTATAATAAAGTTTTTGGGTTGGAATCAAAATGCTGAACACATTTTATTTTGCAGTTAAAACTCACAGGTTCTGCTCGCCAGTGTGAAATTATGTGATTTGCTGAACTGAACGTGGCAAAGATCAACATTTTTACATTGCGACACAGTGCAAGTGTTAGCATTTTGGAATTTATAAATTATATGTATAAAATATATATAAATTCCAAAATGCATTATATATTGCATTTTGAATTTTCTATATACTTTATATATACTGTACGGCTTTTGGTATTTTATTTTATATATAATATGCATAGCTTTTATAAAAGCTATGCATAATATATATATATATATATATATATATATAGCAATATTAAGTAGTATATATATATATATATATATGTATATTGCTTTTTATTTAAGAAACATTTACAGTATCATCCCTTTGTCACATAAAATGCTTTTATAAAACAAAAACTTCTGTATCATATTGTTTCTGCTTTGTATGGGCTAATTTGGAACACGTCATTCACATGTCTAATGTAGTTAATTATCACATGAGTGGATTCATGTAACTTTCCCCCCCCCCAACCCCCCCCAGAGTTTTGTTTCAGGTTTTTGACACCATAGAACCTTTAAAAAAATAAAAACGTAACATTCATCCCATTCAGATTGCTCTGGGGAAATGCTATGTGCATCTTCTCCACTGCATCAAAAGTCTTACTCTTCACAGATTAGACAGATTACATGACAGAGTTGGTTGTAGAATTGAGTTTATGAGAAGACAGATTATGTGATACAGGCTGTTTGTCATGCAGATATCATATTTAGAATTTTTGCTTTCACATACTGTATGTGAATGATTTTTGAAATCTTACCAAGAAATACTATTTGCATTAAATTGCAATTCTTTAAATTTGTATGCATTTTTCTTTCCATATTTTCTTCACACAAAAAAATATTATTTTCTAAATTGCAAATTGTCAGGAATTCATAAAGAAATTGAAACTTTAGTCTAAAATAATGAATTTGGAAGAGTTGTCCTAATGGTTTATTGAAGAACTCTATGAATTTATACATTGACTATTGATCTATATAGAACTGAAACCAAACCTACAACATTTGGTCTAAAATAAGCAATGACCTATAGACAAATAGACTTAATCTATTTCAATAAAATCCAATAAAATTAATTTTCTAGTGAATAGATTAGTTAAATTATAGAAACCAAGTTATTCACCAATTTACCCAATTACCCAGTTTAGTAAAATCTGCTATTTCTGTGTGTTTGCATTGTGGTCTTAACTTTGGTTGTCAACACCTTAGAAATGACTGTTTAGTGAATATATGTACATTCTATTTCTTTCATAGATCAGTTTAAGCATTAAGCTATTTAAAATTGCATGATTTAATTCCTTAATCAGGTTTCACAAAGATTTTACTGGTAGACCAATAAGGTTAATGACTTTAGCTGATCTAATGGTGTGCAATAGTGCGTACTGCTCTTACCAGACACTATATGTATTTATTGTCCAGTCAAAGGTATATAATTCAATTCCCTTTCTCTTGACACATTTACATAAATGTCTATCCATCTATGCAACAATTTTATTCAAGCAAGTGCCCTGATTCATTTCATTGCTGATGTTCAATGCTCATTCATATTTGCAGAATACACTTAACTTTTTCATGAAAGGAATGAGTAGTACAAAAATATTTTTTTATTTAAAACTGATTTATTTTTTTAGACGATTATACTGTACAGTTTTTAGTATTTTATTTTATTTGTTCCTGAGGGCTAATAGATGTCAGTTAACTTTTAACTTTTAAGTTTTCGATTTCCTTGCCAGATGACTTATTTAAAATAATGGAGGACTTTTTTCATTCATGTCAGAATACTATAGAGTAGAGACAGGACTAGTTTTCCAGAACCTCAGGCAAATAAGCTTTGTTTGGCCAGTAAATAAACACGTGATATCACACTAATTAATAAAACCTAAATGTTTCTGATCTGCTAATTTATCCAATCCAAGTGATTTATCAAATTGCAGCCACCAGAAACTGTTTTTTGGGGTTCTGGATAGGAATTTGTGAATATATTTTTCAATTTAGAATGCATGGATAGCACATTATTTAATGGAAACAAAAATTAATAATTGTGTTAGACATAAAAATTATAGAGAACCAAATAAGGCAATTCCAAATAAGAAAAGAGTACAATAAATAAATAACATGCTATAAACCTCTCAGATTTTTTGAATGTATTCATCATATATTGTGCCTATACATTATGTGTATATTGTACATGTTGCTACATTACCGTGACATTGCCCATATTATCGTCACATTGCAACCATTTTGTCTCTTTGGACACACCCTTATACACACATGCCTTCATACATGCATATACACAATGTTTCATACACACATTCTAAGACATATTTACATACAAATCACTGTGTTTCTTGCTGTATGTATTGGTATCTGTGTGCATGTGTTATATGTCTATTCGCGTATGTGTCTGAGTATGTTCCTAGAAGGGGATCTTCTTGTGTATATATCTGTATGTCTGACAGTATATCTGCTGTGTGTACCTGTGTGTGTCTGTGAGTTTTTTTTATGTTTTTTAATCCATGAATGTGTCTGCTATACATTTCCATGTATGTCTACATCTCTGTGTCTGTGAGCGTATGTGTGTATCGTTGTGTCTGCAGGTGTGTGTGTTTTGTGTGTACATGGAGGGAGCTGGTTGCTGCGTGTCATATGTATGTGTGGGCTCTTTGTAATATTGCTATGTGTTTTGTGTTTACAGGAAAGCTATGTATTATATTTATGGGTGTGATTGTGTGTGTGAATGATTGTGTGGATAGGCTGTGTTTCTGTGTGCAGCCTTCCAACATATAATATTAATGACAAAAAAATCCTTCCTTCTGCTCACATTGAGAGAGATACAGGCAATAACCTGGTCTCCTGGTGGTCCAGGGGGTAAAATAGTCTATGAATTATCAGATCAGAAACATTTAGGTGTTATTGTTTAGTGTGATGTCATGTATTGTTGCTTCTTGGTTGTCCAGTGGACTGAGCTAGTTGTCTGTACCTGCAGCTGGGGATGATTAATGAAAGCGCTTCTTCTAGTCTGGGATGTTAGAGAGCATCAGAAGTGATCTGTCCCTGCGAAAAGGAGACCACAAGCTCCCTTGCTATAGTGAGCGGTTGCAAAGGCAGTCTGGGAGATCTTTCAATCTGACTGCCAACCGTGAAGCAGCAAGATGCCCAAGAAAAGCCCTTGCTCTAATGGCAGCTCTTGCCGTTCCAGTCAATACTTGCAATAAACACATTTCACTTGCAATTATTAAAAGCATGTGTACACAATTCTGAAGTATGGGGGCATATCTGGTATAAACGTACATGCACTGTGAATAACTGTTATGGTATGTTTATGAACATGTAGATCTGCAACTTCTGAACATAAGGACTATTTTTCTTTCTATCTATCCTTTTGATGATCATGAATGTTAAGGAAGATTCCTTAGATATACTAATATATATGTGTAATGCCAGAAATGAAGAGATACTTAGAAAAATAGCATTATACTTTGATGTCTCATTTGCACATACAGTCCAACAATTCATGTATGCAAATTAATTTGATCACTGAACCTTCTAATTACTCTGTTTTACTTCTTCCTTTTAACCATGAAAAAAAATATCTACGGTCTGAATAGAACTTATAAACACTTGTCCTGTACTTTTTTTAATTTGCAAAGTGAGATAGCAATGACTCAATCATATTCATTAGTGATATTTATTACATGGTCCTTGCAGGTGCTGCTGTGTGCCATTTATTAAGGCGTTTTATATTTCTTTATGAAATAATTTCTCTCAAAAGATATTTCTGCTGAGTTCCTGAATCATATCCAGCATCAATCACTTTGATTAGGGTCTCACACCACAAACCCAACAGCTTCTCTTCCATGGCAGCTCCATATGTTGTGTACAGCTGTTCCACTTTCTGAAGCAGAATGTGACTGCACTGCTAGGATCTGTGTCTCTGTCAAACAGCAGTAGTCTGTTGGTTTGGAGCTATCTTTAAGATGTCTTACAACTCTTCCTGAGAACAGACAGATATGCACACATGTCATGCTTAGTTTATGTGAAGTTTCAACTGTAAGTGTTGTTTGCATCTGACATTTCTTAAAGGGAAATTAAACACCTCAATAAATTGGACTGAATAAACTATGGAAAAATCATAATTGTATGCTAAATGTGTTTTTTTTTTGTTATGTTTACACATAAAATCTTCTAAATTCTGTTAGGAAAGTGATTAATGTTTGTCCAGAAGGAACATCTATTTTTCTTTTTCGATTGGTTAGCAACGAGACACTTTGTAAATAACGCTTTTTGCAAAACGATATGTATAGTTAACAGTTAAGAAAATATAAGTATCATTGGCATTCTTGGTACTGACTGGTACTATATGCCAGAGAATAATGTAAGTTGGAGTTACGGTCATGCTACTTGTGGATGGTCAGTGTGGACGTATGTCATATGTTATAGAGCGTAGGGGAGCAGGAGCTTCAGATGTGGACTGCATCTCCCATGATGCTTTGCAAGCAATATAGCTGTGAGAGCATTATGGGAGATGTAGTTCACAACAGCTGGAGTACCAAATGTTACCTACTCTTGTTATAGAGACTTAACGTAATACCTAACCTTTCACATCTGTTTTCTTCTTTCAACCTTCCTGTCACTTTGCAAATTTAGTTTAACATGCCATATATATTGCAATCAACTATGCCCACTACTAAAATGTATTGTCACAGACTTGTGTTTCCTAATATAATTTTTGACTGATAGAATATGCTTTTGATTTATGGCAGTAATTATGACTTGTAAATCAGGGCTTACGATCTAGCACATTATGAGTTACATTTGTCGAGGCAATATGTGCTATTTTTGGTGCAACCTGCTAAATGTTGGTAGACATTCTATTGGTTTCCATGGCGATTGCTCCTTATTTACCACTTTGCCAAAGAATAGCACCTGTTTTCGATTTGATACATCTTCCCCAGAATTGTTATACACCTTTCTAACTAGAAAAGGGGGTGGGTGAGTGCTAACTGTGAGCTTATATACTAAAGCAAAACACTGACGTGACTGAACATATTTAAACAAATTGAAATGAATAGTGGATTATTTAAATATTTGGAGAATGTGTTGGGTTAAGTAGTCTACAGAGGAAGTTGAGTATGCAGAAAAGCCTCTTGACATGTGGAAAACCTTTGATGTACTTTATCAAGTTTTGTAGATATTGTTGGCTCAATGTAATTTGTCTTTATTAAAAAATTTATCCATAAAACATTTCTGAGACTTCAACTGCCATGGGCTATAGTTTCATGATATTCAGTTAAACTCTTTGTTGATGGGCATGCTAAATACTACTACGCAGCAAATAGGCCTAGGAAAATTCCTCTAAGAACGAATATTTGCATATAAAGTAAGATGAAGCTGTTTTAAAATGTACCGTAACTAATATTTACCAGAGAATATACAGCGTTCAGAACTCTGAAGGGATCTTCCTTTAGGCACAGTCAGACATTTTAAGTTGTAAAAAATGAGATAGCAGGTAAATATCAAAACCTCATTATCTGAGATGGGAATGGCATTTTAAAAGCTGGGAGCATTTATTTTAACTTTAAAGCATAAGGAAAACTTTCAGAGAGTCTCAATACCTTATTTGCTTCTTGTTTTCTCTGTTTCATTAAATGCCCCTCAAGACACATTTCAAAAATCTGTGTATTTTTTAACATGTCTATGCTTTTGCTGGTTTTATTTTAAAATAATATAATATAGTCACCATTTCATGAAAATGTACATGAAATATGGATTGCTCTGGATTCATCCTTTTCATTTTCAGGCTACTAATATTTTCTGTTCCTTCTCTTTTCTACATGAGTGCTGGGCCATGATTTTCAGTTTTTCCTGTTCTCCATGTTACTTCTGTCATTCTTTTCTGTCCTTTGTCACTCTTCCCTTTTATTCACCTGTCCTACCATAAACACGTTATGCATTTTTTATTCTGTTCTTCTCTATTACTCCTGCTACAAGATTCCAGGACCTAGCATCATCTTAGTGTGCTCATCTTAGGAAAAAATGAAAGAAACACAGCATGCACCATAATCATTACAGTCCGCTATAGTAACCACTCATTCAGGGCAAGTAGCAAATTATTTGTTCGTTATTTTAAAACGTACCTGTGGTCCACAGGACACCACTCACTGTCTCCTCTGCTGTCAGAAGCTCCATGCACTGAATTAGAACAGATCACCTAGGTATTCTCAGCCTATGAGCTAATGTTGCTCAGCAGGTCTTAGCTCAGTGGATCTATCTGAAGCAGAAAAGACTGCAGCATATGGCAGAACATGACACTGCATCCAGTGCCCAGTGGAACCTAGGTGAGATGTCAAACCATTCATAAATGATTTGACTACTTACCTGCCTTTCACCATAACCACTACTGCAGGCGGTAGTGTTTATGGTGCATGGAGTATTCTTCTTAAACTTTCTGCTGTCAGATCAGGTGGAGGGAAGTTGTTATTAAAGGGGTTTAAGCCCACAGTGGGCAAAATCCTTTCTTTATTATACACTGTATTCCTTATGATGGTGACTCGGTGTCTCAAAAGACATGAAAAACTATATTTTAAATGAACATTTCAGATGTCAGACCACAACTTTCTTAGATACTCCAAGAGATGCAAACAAATATATTATGTTGATGCCCTCTGCAGAAGAACTATATATTTTATGGGTTTACTTGAATTGTATTAACATGGCAATAAAAAAGGCTATATTTACCACTGTTATGGGGTCAAATATTTAGTAAGCTTTGGGCCTTCTGTCTGTCTATACATCCTATAATGCCAGTTTGTCTTTAATGGAGATAAATGAATGGGTAGTCTACATCATTTGGAAAGGCTGTGTGTGTGTGTGTAAACTTTCTTAGATACTCCAAGAGATGCAAACAAATATATTATGTTGATGCTCTCTGCAGAAGAACTATATATTTTATGGGTTTACTTGAATTGTATTAACATGGCAATAAAAAAGGCTATATTTACCACTGTTATGGGGTCAAATATTTAGTAAGCTTTGGGCCTTCTGTCTGTCTATACATCCTATAATGCCAGTTTGTCTTTAATGGAGATAAATGAATGGGTAGTCTACATCATTTGGAAAGGCTGTGTGTGTGTGTGTAATCTGTTATAAAACATATCCGCATGTAAAGATTATTACGACAAAATAATTTTGCTGAGGAAAAAAATCTTTGGCAACATTTTACAAATATAATAAAAATGGAAGCACCATAATATGACAAGAAAAAGCATAAAAATGAAGAAGAGGATATGACAACAATTATTACTGAAATGTCTAATTAAAATGAAAAATTACACTGCACTTAAATTCTGCTTTTTAACAAAGTTTTATTATAATAACAGAAATAATTTAGCATAATAATTTGTTTATATTTAACAAAGTATCTCATTACCCACTGATGAATGTAATATCTTGTTACTGTTAATCTTTCGAGAGGAAGAAAAAAATATAGTCAGCATTTTTGCAAGCATTATATACAAATAGCAGAAGCATTGTTTATATCATATTTAAACTGTTGTCTTGGAAACAGATTAACAATTAATTGCTATGGAAGCTGATATATTGATAGCAGTGCCATTGCTTAATATTCTTTACCAAAAATCTAGATAAGAAATATTCAGGGTTTGTTTGTATTATGCAGTGATGTTTTTTTAAATTATCTTAAAAAGATTTATCTTAAAAATATTTATTTTGCTTGCAAGATTAATTCAAAGATAAATACAAGTGCCAAATTGTAAGGGCCCCTGTTCAGAAAGGTAGAGCTAAATCAGAAATTTGTGATTTTATATTTTTTTCTTGAACTTGTCTCCCATGATTCTCACCTGACTTTTAATATTATCCACCAGACAAATGGGATATCAGCTGAACCTATGACAAAATAAAACATAGAATGAATTACTGTTAATTAAAAAGTATGTGCTTAATAAAGTGGAAACTCACAAAATGTTATAAAAGCATTCAAGGTGATAGTGGGCCAAAAACCCCTCCCAATGCTTCTTTAAGAGGGTAGTATGTTGTTACCCCCCCCACCCCCCTGGCTGTCAATCAAGCAACTGGTCATGTTACTTCCTGGTTGTTTAGATCAGTGGAGATAAACTCAAAAGGCAGCAATTGCATGGAGAACCTGACTTGCAAAAACTGCACAATGAGCTATATGAGGAAGCCTGTAATTGGTCAGCCACAGAAAGTCTGGACTGGGTTAGAAGGGCAGGGCTTGCAAAGACTCCAGAAAAGAGATCTGCAGTTTTTGCAAGCTGTTTTAGGTACATTAGCAATAAAAAAAATCATAAAAAGCATGTATATTTTAATTCACAGTATATCTATGGAACAGTTTTGTTTTGTATTTGAGTAGTGGAGTGTCTCATTAAGGCTATATCAATGATCTATCGATACTTAGTGTCCCAGAGTAAGAGAAGTCAGCATTGCAGCTAGATGTTAAGGTACTATTAATTACATCTGTTAGTTTAGACGCTGTTAAATGGTTATTGATATCCAAAAAGAAAATAAATTTCACTTTCATCTCACTAGTAATAAACTCAATACAATCATCAGATTCTACTTATTACTTAAAACGTAATTAACTTTGATACCCCAGGATGCTTATACTTAGGAAAATGCATGATCAGTTAATGCTATTCAGATTAAGTAGAATCCTAGTAACATGTTTCAAGTGCACTTTAGCATCTAGTTAATGAAATTAAAGCTGAATAATCATCTGCAAGGTATTGTTTAATCAATATAACCTTTTGCAAGGCTCTAGATTCTGTAAAAAAAAAAACATTGGAAATATTGTTGTTGGAAAGTCCTTGCAATTTTTTTGCACAATTTTTTTCATTTTTATTTTAAGAAAATATGGCCATTGTTTTAGATTTCCAGTTTTAATAAAAGTGATACATAATGGTGGTAAGGTGAGATTTTTGGTTTAGGGTGCCTCTCTAGAGGAGGACTTAACCCTGCAATGTATACATTGCAGTTTCTCAAAATCTATGTTTTATATTGCAGGGTTAAGGGGACAGGGAGACTGCACCCAGAAAATGTTGTTGAGTTGAAGTGGTCTTGGTGACTATATTGTTCCTTTACGGAGGAAGATTAAACATGTTGTTTCTCAGAAAAGTTGTACATTGCTGGAGAAAAGTGACAACATCAACACACTGAAACAACTAAGTTAATCTATGGTAAATGTGGTGCTTACAGTGTCCCTTTAGTACAAAACTTCTAATGGTATCTGTATAAATATTTGGATATAACATATATACGTTCTGAAGCCTTTTCCTGAAAACAAAGGAGAATAATATATCAAGATATCAGCTAAAGAAAACACTAATCAATACAGAAAAAATATGAGCTTGAAATTCAGCTTCAAAAGCCTTTAAGTGGCTTTTTCTTCGCAATGATGTTGGGTCCTATTTGTAGTTGTACCATGTACATGAGAACAAAAGCCACTGTTCCACTTTCATCAGTATGGTTTCTCACTATTATGCTAATTGTCAGAGATTTAAACTGAATGCAAAGTGAATTTCATATTTTAGTCTGAAACAGGAATAGGCAGTTTAATTATTTAGGCATAAAATTCACTTTGAATCCACTTTGAATTCCTGACAAATTATACTTTGGTGAATGATTCTGCCAGGAATTTACAGGATTTTTAACATTAAAATAAAATAATTCCCTGATGTATACTGACTTTTTAGATGACTGGATGACATTGACTCATTTTTTCACAAAAAGTATGTGCTTTCAATGCTAACCTTAAATTATAATTATACTTTGTATGTTACTATAAAACAGGAATCCAGAATTCTTTACTGTATCTATATTGTATAACAGCTGCTATATTATACTTCATATAAACAAAGGGTTTTTAATGTCTGGTGCATTTGATTTCATCTTGAGCATCAGGATATTATCATCATAAAATACTATAAATGATTTTATACCATATACCATAAATGATTGTATGCCATAAACAATTTTATATGTAATTATATATATACAGTTGCAAGAAAAAGTATGTGAACCCTTTGGAATGATCTGGATTTCTGCACAAATTGGTCATAAAATGGGATCTGATCATCATCTAAGTCACAATAATAGACAATCACAGTCTGCTTAAATTAATAACACACAAAGAATGAAATGTTGCCATGTTTTTTATTGAACACACCATGTAAACTTTCACAGTGCAGGTGGAAAAAGTATGTGAACCCTTGGATTTAATAACTGGTTGAACCTCCTTTGGCAGCAATAACTTCAACCAAACATTTCCTGTAGTTGCAGATCAGACGTGCACAATGGTCAGGAGTAATTCTTGACCATTCCTCTTTACAGAACTGTTTAAGTTCACCAATATTCTTGGGATGTCTGGTGTGAATCGCTTTCTTGAGGTCATGCCACAGCATCTCAATTGGATTGAGGTCAGGACTCTGACTGTGCCACTTCAGAAGGCATATTTTCTTCTGTTTAAGCCATTCTGTTGTTGATTTACTTCAATTCTTTGGATCATTGTCCTGTTGCAAAACCCATCTTCCGTTGAGCTTCAGCTGGTAGACAGATGGCCTTAAGTTCTCCTGCAAAATGTCTTGATAAACTTGGGAATTCATTTTTCCTTCGATGATAGCAATCCGTCCTGGCCCTGACGCAGCAAAGCAGCCCCAAACCATGATGCCCCCACCACCATACTTCACAGTTGGGATGAGGTTTTGATGTTGGTGTGCTGTGCCTTTTTTTTCACCACACATCTTCCAAACAACTCAACTTTGGTTTCATCTGTCCACAGAATATTTTGGCAGTACTGCTGTGGAACATCCAGGTGCTCTTGTGCAAACTGTAAACGTGCAGCAATGTTTTGTTTGGACAGCAGTGGCTTCCTCTGTGGTATCCTCCCATGAAATCCATTCTTGTTTAGTGTTTTACGTATTGTAGATTCGCTAACAGGGATGTTAGCATTTGCCAGTGACTTTTGTAAGTCTTTAGCTGACACTGTAGGATTCTTCTTCACCTCATTGAGCAGTCTGCCCTGTGCTCTTGCAGTCATCTTTACAGGACGGCCACTCCTAGGGAGAGTAGCAGCAGTGCTGAACTTTTTCCATTTATAGACAATTTGTCATACTGTGTACTGATGAACAGCAAGGCTTTTGGAGATACTTTTATAACCCTTTCTAGCTTTATGCAAGTCAACAATTCTTAATCGTAGGTCTTCTGAGAGCTCTTTTGTGCAAGGCATCATTCACATCAGGCAATGCTTCTTGTGAAAAGCAAACCCAGAACTGGTGTGTGTTTTTTATAGGGCAGGGCAGCTGTAACCAACACCTCCAATCTCATCTCATTGATTGGACTCCAGTTGGCTGACATCTCACTCCAATTAGCTCTTGGAGATGTCATTAGTCTAGGGGTTCACATACTTTTTCCACCTGCACTGTGAATGTTTACATGGTGTGTTCAATAAAAACATGGCAACATTTCATTCTTTGTGTGTTATTAGTTTAAGCAGACTGTGATTGTCTATTGTTGTGACTTAGATGATCAGATCACATTGTATGACCAATTTGTGCAGAAATCCATATCATTCCAAAGGGTTCACATATTTTTCTTGCAACTGTATATATATGGATATATAATTACATATAAAATTGTTTATGGCATAAAATAATTATATAAATATATATATATATATATATATATATATATATATATATATATATATATATATATAAGCATTTATGGTATTTGATCTTTATTAATAACCATTACTGTCAGTCATTTAAAACAGTTGATCTTTGCAGCGGTTATTATGATAAAAAAAAAAAAAAAAGTCACTTGTGATTAATCTCAACCGAAGCCTGAATGCTACAAATGGTTCCATCATTGGCATTTTACAGATGCATGTAACTGTATAAAGAGGCAGTCATTCCCATAAGACATTGAGAAACCTCTTCATATTCTGTGAGCGTCTCCCATATGATTTAATGTTGTCAGATCTCCACAATCCTTGCACAATCCTCCCATATGATTTAAAGTTGTCAAATCTCTGCAATAAAATGTGTGCACTAAAGTTTAATATTTTCATTCTAACTACCATCATGCCTTGGAGGGTATTTCCCTAAGAACAAGTAACTTGTTCCTTAGTGGAGCTGTCCGTGGTACTATGCATAAAATTTATGTGTCTTTTTAGTTTAAAGGGAAACTCCAGTGCCAGGAAAACAAACCGTTTTCCTGGCACTGCAGGACCCCTCTCCCTCCCACCTCCCAATCGCGGTTGCTGAAGGGGTGAAAACCCCTTCAGTCACTTGCCAGAGACAGTGACATGTCCCACGTCGCTGCTTCTTCCTCCACCGCTGCTCCCCCTCTGCATTACGTCGGCTGGTGGGCGAGACTGATCCCGCCCGCCGGCCGGGGAGACCTAATGCGCATGAGCGGCAATGCCGCACATGCACATTAGAGCTCCCCATAGGAAAGCATTGAAAATACTTTTCAATACTTTCCTATGGGGAATTGAGCGATGCTGGAGGTCCTCACACAGCGTGAGGACGTCCAGCGATGCTCTAGCACAGAAAATCTGTGCTAGAGACACGGAAGTGCCCTCTAGTGGCTGTCTATTGACAGCCACTAGAGGTGGAGTTAACCCTGCAAGGTAATTATTGCATTTTAGACAGAACTGCAATACTTACACTTGCAGGGTTAAGGGTAGTAGGAGTTGCCACCCAGACCACTCCAATGGGCAGACGTGGTCTGGGTGCCTGGAGTTACCCTTTAAATATGCATCACATGACAAAATAAATCACAAAGCATATGTGAGATAATGATATGTTCGCTACTGAATACTATCAAGTGCAGTTAAACAAGGCTGCCTGTTGCCTATACTGACTTAATACTTACAAACTAAGAACACTGTGAACGTCCTGATTATATATTATTCTTTTCTTAAGTTCTTTTAAAAATGAGGTTATATGCAAACTACTTGATCATTAAGTAACACAATTTTAATGTGTGCATTTTCTTGCAATCTATAATTCGCAATAAAACATAATTTCATGAATTTTGTTCATAACTAAAGTGCTTACGGAGGTCACCTAAATATGTTCACAAATGGCAAAATAGTTGCTTGTTTTTGCATGCATCAAACCTATTATGGTAGATGTAATTTACCCTTCCCAGACACCCATTCATAGTGTTGCTAGCAAATGAAACTGTCTGACATTTGGCTTTTGTAATCTTTTTATTGAGATATAAAACTGCACAATATGCTGTAAAACACTGGTGATATTGTACTTTTCTGTCTGTATGTCTTCCTATTACATTTGTCTGTTTCTGTAACTGTCTGTTATCTCTCTGTTTGTGCATCATTCTGTCTGTCTGTCTGTCTGTCTAGCTTATTAGACAGACATGTGTATGGTGGATATATAGAATGTTTAGTCATGAAATTGACAATTTAAAGAGTTAAAGCATAGATACGAATATAGCTTACAGGTTATAATGAGAAGTGCTAAAAATCAGACCGTAATGGTTTGAGCTTTTTGTTTCTAGAAACAGAGAAGAAATATGCAATAGAATTAGAGTAGACAGTTCGAATAACATTTAGAGTTGTTAGTTAGTTGTTAGGGATATAACTATATACAGGGGGGTTAAGAATCTGATCCCTGGGGAAAAAGCTGGTATATCTTGGTTAATTTAAAAAGAGCAATCATCATGAGAGCACACCCATTTGTTTAAAAGGTGCTTTGTGAAAATATAAAAACAAATTGGGTAATATAACTACATAGTGCTTTAGATTGGAGATGAAGACTCTACAATAGACTGTCAGAAGACAGAAAGTAGAACGTGTTAAGACTGGCATATCAATGACATGTACTATGGAAATACTAGAAGTACAAGTGCACAACACGAATGGAAATGTTGGACATGTGTTGCTTTTAACTATCAATATCTCTACTTTCCCAAGGAATCAGCTAGGGAAAATATTACTTTACAAGGTATTTTCTAACAAAACTCTATGCTTCATTTAATTATTTTTTTTTTTACTATTTTAAATTTTTTTTATTTTTTTGTAGACTATGATGTAGAAATACAAATAAAGATGTAGATATCTAAATAAAGAGAAATACAGGATATATCTTAGATACAGAGAGATAGACAAGAGACAGATGGATGGACCAACTGACAGACAGACAGATAGACAGACAGATAGACAGACAGACAGACAGACAGACAGATAGACAGACAGACAGATAGATAGCAGCCAAATAGTTACTTTTAGAATTAAGAAAATACTTTCTCCTGCGTTAGTTTTGTTACAGTACTATTCAGCATAGCAGAACACATTTTAATACACTCTCAGTTATATTTCTCTATGATGTGAAAGCAGTGCCATTAAATATGCATTGTATGGATGATTAGGAAACCTTTATCCACACCTAGCAATCATCACTAAGGGCAGGAAATCATCAAGGACTCTTGTTTTATATTTAAAGCTCTTGCATAGCTTAAACTATTTCATCTGTGACCACGAGTAGTTTCAGCAGCATAGACAAATAAGCCCATTACATAGAGCAGAGAAGTTAATGAGATTGATCCATACCGAAGACAGATCAATGGGTTAGATACAACCTTACCTGAGAGGTTCATCACTCACAGAATTCTCAAAAACCTAAAGACATGTGTACTGGGACATTCTTTTTGTTTTCGTAAAATGCCTGTGTTACGTGAAATGTATCAGAAACATAGTAATTAATGAAATAATGGAGACTTGTTCACCCATCTTATACATTAACTATCATATAAATTACTCAGGAATTTTGACATTTAAATTAAATTGTTATTGACGCTACCTTAATATTTTCTTTTACAAGGTGTATTTTTATTATCAATAGCCATAAATACGAGTCCCTCAGAAAGAGGATAAAATGAGAACATGTGAAATTGTGATTTCCCAAAATGTCCTAAAATTGTTTTTTTTTTAGTCACATTTAAGAATAGGAATAATGCAAAAATATGTAATTATTTGCAACAAAAAGAATATTTATGGGGGCATGGCTTGACCGGGAACCAAGCTGGATGTGCAGGCTTAGAGCTCCTCACAGATGCCCTTGCCAAACGCCCACAAAAGCAAAAACCCATGAATAAATCCCCACCCGACCCACTCCCCAAAGAACCATGGACAAACGCTTCCCGAGGAAGCCGGCCAAAAAGCAACAAGAAACTTCACCTCATGGTGGCCTCCCGCCCGAACAGCCAAGACTCCCAAGTTGGCGGCAGGAACCAGTCCATGGTCCCCGGCCTCCCCAGCAAACTCTAACTCACCCCAGCCACGGGGCTCTGCCACACCAGAAACAGCGCACATACTCGCGGAACTAGCAGCAATGAAAAACTTCCTGGGAAGATTGATCGCAGCTCTAAGGCAGTAATGGTGGAGATCCATGCGCTGGGAGCGCGAACTTCTGAATTGGAGCAATGGGTAGAAACTACCACAGTGGCCCACAACACCATGGCCACCCATGTTAACCTCCTAACCTCCCAGCTGGAAGCAACGGAGACAGCGCTGGAAGACCTGGTGAATAGGTCGCGCCACAATAACTTACGCGTGCACGGCCTGCTGGAACAATGAGACGAAGGCTCACTCTCAGCCACAGTCCTCGCCATCCTGCGGCCTCTCCTGCCGGAGATACCAGAAGAACAATGGCATATTGATAGAGCGCACAGAGTCCTGCGCCCCCGAAGAGATGACAATGCCAGACCCAGGGACATGATAGTGCTCTTCCTCCACTTCCAGACTTAGGAAGCTGTGCTGAGGAGGGCCCGAGAAAGCCCAATAAAATACAATGATCAAGAAATCACCTTCTTCCAAGACTTGGCCCCTATCACCCTCCAACGAAGAAGAGAGTGGAAGCCAGTCACAGATCTACTCAGGACAAACACTGGAAAAGGTACGCCTGGGGTCACCCCTTTAAGTCACTAGTCTTCAAAAATGGCAGACCCCACGTCCTCACACCAGGCGCGGAGCTAATTCCCTTCCTGCGAGCCCTGGGCATCACACCACCGGAGAACTTCACGCTACCAACCACCACCTCTCCAGCTCTGCAGGCCCTACAGAGTAAAAAAGAGGCTGACTGGCAATTACCATCATCCACATAACAGCCTTCCTGATACACGGACACCGGCCCTACTCCGATAACGACCCACTGCCCAAAAAAGACTCTCATACCCACCAGACACCGGCCCCATGGAGAAAGGAGACCTTCCGTAGAACCCCCGACCCCTCGGTGGAAAGAGCCTACAATGACCCAAGATGATACCTTCCTCTCTGTTTGCCCCCCACATCAAGACTGACCCCTCCACCCACACCACTAATTGAGCATCCCTCTACCTACCACCTTCATACCCATACTGGCACAACTACAAGGGCAACCACCATGTGCAACATCCTCCAAGAAAATGGTTATGGCCAGAGAGGCATACACCTGGGAACTGAAAAGACTAATCCAATACCCAACAGAACTGTAATGTATATGCCAAGGGGTCTAACTGTAGCATGGGAACAGGGGGAGACACACACAACAAACACAACTAGAGCAGGCACTACCTGACACACAAGACAACACCTGAGCTCACAGTTACATACAAAAATAGACTCCATCGAACACCTCTTCCCTGCCACAAAACTTAACTGAATCCGAGAGAGGTGAAAGTTACGCAAAGCAAATGGAGATAGAGTTGCCTTCCGACAAGGGGGTGGGGGGTGGCTGGTTAGCGTAGCCCATACCTAGGACTCAGCAGCCACCAGTACAGGAGGGAGGGATAGACATGGGGAACCATCAGCCTGAGCAGCCCTAATGAGACCAAGGGAGGATGTTAGATACACAGAAATAAGACAGGGCATGGAAAAATATTTGAAATGTCTTTTATTGTGTCACACAATGCGTACCTTAATGTCATGTAATGTTGTGTTTATGGCTCACACTCCACACTCCTCACCCATCTAAAACAATCCACCCACCCCAAACAGCCGATCACTCCCTCCTCCCCCCCACCAACGAAGGGAAACAAGGAGAGACAACAAACAAAACAAAAAAAACAACATTTTAAAACCCACCCAAAAATGATAGAAAGAACTTCCATCAGATAGGGAACACGACCAGCCTCCCCCCCCTATCATTGCGTATGACCCCCGCAGAAGAATCCACCACCACCCAGACGAAACACCCCAATTGTGTGGGCTCACACCACGAGGGCACTCCCTCCCCCCCTCCCCACCACCCTAATTCGTGGACAACATCACCAGACAGTAAAACCCATGGGCTTCCAGCAATATCACCTAGCCACTGAAACCCAATACCACAAGGCTAAGGGACAGGAAAACAACAAATTGCATAGCCCTTAACTTGACAACTGCAGTAAAGTTACTAAATAGATAAATGATACATGGTACAGGGGGACCACACCTGTGAAAAGGTTCATGACCCTCTGCTACCCGACGGCTATGGCACCGACGGAGACAGGGGCCCATGCACCCCCTCCACTGTCTGGCACTGGATAAGACCAGACAAGGGTACTGCCGTACCCACTCCTTTACCTTCTTCTCCTACCTCCCCTTATTACCCCTAGTTCACGCTCCCCTATGCACCCATCCCACCCTCACCCATACCTGTCTTGGACAACGACAGACGCAACCTACACACATCCACGAGCCCACACCCTGAATATGGGACCAAGGGAACAGAGGTGGAAAAAAGCCCCACCCCTCCAGGCGAACTCTAACCAGTCTCACCCCAGAGGCACTCAAATCCCGCTCGAACACTCTTGTGGGTCACAAGCAAGTTTCGAAGCCAAACAACTATGGCCCTAAAAGTATCCTCACTAAATGTTAAAGGCCTCAATGCCCCACGCAAGCAACGCACACTCTTTAGAGAACTAAAAAGATTAAACTCAGATATTGCATTAATTCAGGAAACGCATCTACCCGAACCGCCCAGGTTGCCCTCCGAGACAACACATACCGCCTAGCTGCGGAAGCAAGAACCTTTCATAAACACAATGGAGTAGCAATCCTGGTACACAAAAGATGCCCAATACACCTAACCGAGGTGACTCCTGACCCAGACGGTAGATACATCCTAGTAACAGGTCGAATCCACTCACAACCCATACACCTAATTAACATATATGCTCCCAACATACCAACACCACAATTTTGGAACCAGATGTCCGATATGGGCCTTTCGCTACCCACCGGGATCATCCTACTAGGAGGTGACCTCAATGCCACCCGGCCCCGGCAGCTGACAGAAGCACGTGCCCGGACTAGCTAGATCCCACGGTATAGGCGCACAAGACAAACAACTGCACCTCTTAATCCGCAAGAAGGGACTCACAGACGCATGGAGAACACAACACCCCAGTCATAAAGACTACACATACTACTCACCCCCTCACGACACCTATTCACGCATAGACATGTTCCTAACAAACCAGGCAGGCTACATAAAAACACAAAAAAATTAAATAGGCACCATCGCATGGTCAGACCATGCGGACGTAGCAATCTACCTAGGGGGTCTTCACAGCCCCACCCCATGGACATGGAGACTTAACATATCCCTTCATAAAGACCCTCAGGTGGTTGACGACATCCAAAAACAGATAACTACATACTTTTCCAAAAACCTGACGCTGGGAGTCCATGTGGCAGCGGTGTGGGCGGCACACAAAGAGGTGATCCGCAGCTCCCTTATCAAATTAGCGACACATAGGAAAAAACTTAAAACTCAAAAGCTCAACCAGCTTCTCGAAACCCTTCGTACAGCAGAGCAACGCCACAAGACAGACCCTAACCCCCAAACACTACAATCGCTCTAAGACACTCGCATTGCCATTAGACAACTACTCATAGATGACACAACCCAAGCCCTCACATGGACCAAAAGGACGTACTATGACAAGTCCAATAAAATGGACACTATATTGGCCCGTACGCTGCGGCCCAGAGCCCAACACCACCACATCACGTCAATAAGAACCCCAGACAGCACACTAAAAACTTCACTGACGGACATAGCCCAAATCTTCACTACCTTCAAAAAACACTATACAACCACTCCCCCCACGATAACACACCTAATGCCGAAAAAGACCAAAATATAACCGAATTCCTAACTCAACTAAAACTACCTAAACTACACACAATGGCCATAGCAGAACTATCAACACCAATAACCAAAGATGAAATCAACGGGCCATCTCCTCTCTTAAAAGTAATAAAGCTCCAGGCCCTGATGCTTATGAGGGCAGTTATTACAAAACCTTCAGGGAGGAACTAATCCCACATTTAGAAACCTTATTCCAAGACTTGATGACAGGGACCCCGCCAGACAGAGACATGACACAAGCAAATATTATACTACTCCCAAAACCAGGCAAAGACCACTCCCAACCAGACGCATACCGACCCATCTCCCTTATAAATCATGATAGTAAAATCTTTGCCAAGATCCTCGCAGAGAGACTAAACCCATACCTAACCCACTTAATCCACGCAGACCAAGTGGGATTCATTCCCGGCAGACAGTTAGAGAACGCACAACTAAATATTGATATAATTTGGAAGCTAGTAACAGCCAAAACCCCATCCTTAGCTCTCTCACTTAACACAGAAAAAGTGTTCGACCGCGTAACATGGTCCTACATGTTCACGCTCCTAGAACACCTGGACATACCATCCCCATACATCACAGCTGTACGTGCACTATACACCAACGTATTGGCACAAATAAAGATAACCGGGATGAACTGCCCACAATTCGACATAAACAATGGCACCCAACAAGGATGCCCTCTATCCCCACTGCTCTTTGTTCTGACCCTCGAACAACTTTTTCAGGCCATCAGGGAACACCCCCTGATCAGCGGTTTTAAAATAGAGATCCAGGAGTTCCTGGTATCCGGATATGCGGACGACGTTCTGCTAACCCTGACCAACCCCATCTCATCCATGCGAGCAGTACTCCCACTCTTAAAGTCATACAGCGAGATCTCAGGCTATAAAGTAAATATGGAGAAATCCAGCGCACTCCCCATAAACCTCTCACAGACAGATATAGCCAACATCACCTCAGACCACCGCATGCACATGGAAACCTGGGTGGACAAACCTATATCCTGGATTGGGAGAATACACTCGATTAAGATGAATATTCTACCCTGAATCCTATTCCTGTTCCAGGCCCTACCTATTCCTATCACAAAACATGACCTCATCCCATTGCAACGGGCAATTGACCGTTTCATATGGCAGAACAAAAGACACAGAGTATCCCATAACATATTCTACCGCCCCAAATCGTGAGGAGGCCTAGGACTACCCCACCTGCACTTTTATTACATAGCAGCCCAAATGGCTCAAATAGCCCTGTGGCACACCCCTCCAGAAACTAGAAGGTGGGTAGACCTAGAATCATTACTTATGAAATAAGACCTCCCACAATTCTACATCTGGACCCCAAAAGAGCACAGAGCACTCCAGAGAATGGCAAGCCCTGCCATTACCAACTCCATTCAACTGTGGGACAAATTCGCCCTTAAATATGAACTAACCTCCGTACTCTCCCCCCTCACCCTCATATACCGCAACAGAGCCTTCTCACAAGACATGAGACCCAGGGACTTCAGGGGCCTAGAACGGGCCGGCCTTCAGAGAGTCCACCAACTATACACAGGCGGTGCAGTAATTACCTTCCTAGAAATACAATCTAGAGCAACCCTAACCCCCGCTGATTTCTTTAGATACCTCCAACTTAGAAACTATGCCACCCTAACGCCGGTGAAAACGTAGCTAAAACTAAACCGACCTTCTTTGAACAAATCTGCCTAACAGAACGATACCAACGAGGCATGATCACACAACTTTACTTCCACCTCGGGAATGGGGCGACCTACACTACATCGATAAATGGGAAACCGACTTAGGGGAAACACTAGAAGGCATCAAATGGCGGGACATCTGGGAGGCCAACACCAAAACCTCCTTCTGTGTCACAATGCAGGAACAGGCATACAAAATAATATTCCGGTGGTATACCACACTGGTCCAATTATACCATATGAAAAAAAAACATACTGATCTATGCTGGCGTAACTGCAGAGAAAAAGGGACATACACCCATATGTGGTGGCATTGCCCTACAGTTCAACTTTTCTGGAAAGAGATTCAAACACTAATATCCCAAATTTTAAGCAGACCAGTAGACCTGAACCCCTGGACATTCCTGCTGGCCAAACCCCTTGACAACTGGTCCAGACCAGAACAACAACTGCTCAACAAAATTGCTCTAGCAGCCAGGAGGGCCCTGGCCCAGGCCTGGTTGCAACCTAGCAGCGCCCCAATGACCACAGTACTTAATAAAAATTAAAGAATGCCACCTCATGGATAAATTGACGGCCCAAATAAGGGGCTCCCCAAAAACTTCATTAAGACATGGGAACCATGGGAAAGCTACATTGACGGACAATAAACACCCAACCAGACCAAGGACACGAAAAGACGTCCAAGACACACACGACCCCCCCAACCCCGCTCACCCCCACCCCCACCTCCTACTAAAAGGCTGAGACAACCGGTACCCCGGCCTACTGTTCTATACACCACAGCCTCCAAAATGAGATGGCAATTTAATCACACTGTTACAGTATGCTAACTATGTTTTATTTGTTATACAATTACCCTTCTATATTCCCCTACTCGTATTACTCATAAAACTACTGACAGATGGAGATCACAGTACAAATGTTTTTGCATGATATGTAAAAAGATTATGTGTGTTAACCAACCCAAACAAACACTTATAAACCATGCACGGTCTTTTGCACAATCCATAAAACAGCAATATGTGATAACCTCTGTCAATGAAAAAATAAAATAATTATTAAAAAAAAAAGAATATTTATAAATCTTGAGCAGTAACTTGGAAAAAATAAGTTATTAAATGTGTAATATATATATTTCTAAAATCAAGAGGAGCTGCACTCACCTGAACATGCATACATTATAAGGGTGCTGCTTGAGCCATTCATTCAACATATAAGATCCATCGCCATTATTCATTCAATAAAAAGCAATTTCAAGTCTTACAGAATGTAACAGTTTTTTGCTTTTTTAAACACCTAACCTATGCAAAAATAATGGGAATCATCATGGAAAACGAGCAGCGGGAGTGATTGGAGATTGCTTCTGCCAAAATCCCACTGTTACTATCTGCCAGGCATGCGAGGCAGATAGTAGCAGCCAATTATGCTGTGTAAGCGACACGCGATCGCTCACAATTGGCTGCTGTCAAAGTGGGTGTTACAAACACTCACTTTAACAGTGATCTCTGCCCCTCTCTTTTAACTTCCCCGAACATAGATTAGAGGGATTCCCTGCTCTGGTGCTTTTGTTTTGTTGGGGAAGTTTCCCCAAACGCAGACGAACTCACCAGAGCAGGGAATCCTTTAACTCCTCAATTACCGACTGATTAAGTGAGGAGTTAAGGGATTATATATGCATAATATATTTTAAAACAATTAAAGCATTTTATAATATATTATACATATATAATGCATATATATGATTGCATTATAAGTGTACTTTGAGATATATACACATATATCTCAAAATACACTTCTGAAATCATATATATGCATTATATATGTATAATATATGATAAAATGCTTTAATTATAATATATTATGCATATATAGGAAATAAAAGTGATTGTGTCTGTGTGTGTGTGTGTGTGTATATATATATATATATATACACACACACAGACACACACACACCCACTCACACATAAATATTATATGTATATTTGTGTCTATATATATATATATATATATCTATATATATATTCATATATATATATTTACATATACACACACACGTATTATATATATATATATATATATATATATATATAAATATATATATAATTTGCATTAATTTTGAAAAAAAAAATGGTTTGGAAATAGCAAAGTGCTACTTACCCTATAACTTTCCAAAAAAGCTAAGAACATGTTAACATTGGGCATTTCTAAACTCACGACAAAATTTAGAAACTATTTAGTACTGGTGATTTTTGTTGGTTGTAGATGAGTAACAGATTTTGGGGGTCAAAGTAAAACAAAATGTGTTTTTTTATATATTTTTTCATCATATTTTTTGTTTATAATAAATTATATGATATGATGTAAATAATGGTATCTTTAGAAAGACAGTTTAATGGCGAGAAAAACGGTATATAATATGTGTGGGTACAGTAAATGAGTAAGAGGAACATTACAGCTAAACACAAACACTGCAGAAATGTAAAAAGAGCCCTGCTTATTAACTGTAAGAAAATTGAAAAATGGTCTGGTCACTAAGGGGTTAAACATGGATTCCTTTGAGTTTGTGTTTGCCATATACAACAGCTTTGAAACACAACTTAGGAAAAGATGCAAAGCCAGTGAACCACTCGTGCACAGCTGTTTCATTGTTAATGCAAATCATCAGCATGATGTTGGTTACTGGTTGGCTACTGGTTGAAACATCAACTTTTAATGGATTAAATAAAAGTTAAGTTTTATTTTAACCTTGAATGAAGTCCTTGGAGTGTGGTTATTTTTGCTTTATCTACATGATTTGCCAGACCAGCACGGGGCATTACTGATAGTGACCAGAAGTGCAAGCCTTATATAACACATATTTTGTTATATATGGTATGCATTTATTACACGTTTTATAACTGAATATTATATATATATATATATATATATATATATATTTGCAAAGATATGAAAACGCCTCTGTGAATCCATCATATGGACATTATAGAGCTCTGTAATTATCAAAACTGAAAAAAGACATGAAGTTCCAGTTCTGGGTGTCATCTGCTGAACTGGCTGAATCTAGGCAAATTAAATATCCCCTGTCTCTTATTTATATATCAAATACATTCATGTGCACAAAATATACTGCCACACATGGTATAGCAATTACACAATTTGATGTGAATTCTAGGTATGCTGGTGTATGTTTGGAAAAGGAATCATTTGATTAATTAATTATAAATGAGCTATTGGGGTTGTCCACAAAACAGTAAATCATAGCAAATTGGCAGTGGAATTTATAAATCTAGGCAAGAATAGTTAAATCAGAAAATTTCCTCAACTTTTTATCTGTCTTCTTTATTTTAGCACAAGTCTTTAAATAAATTTTGCCCAATTAACCAAAATTAATTTAGTAAATATTAAAATTTGCCAGTTTGGTAATGTTGCCTTTGAGACCGTGTGGTAGCCCAGAAATGAGAATTACCCCCATGATGGCATACCATTTGCAGAAGTAGATAACTCAAGGTATTGCAAGTGGGGTATGTCCAATATTTTTTAGTAGCCACTTAGTCAGAAACAATGGCCAAAGTTAGCGTTCATATTTGTTTTTGTGTGAAAAAAAGCAAAAAACTGACAGTCCAGACAGTCCTCCTGCTGGCAGATCCACAGCCAGCTATAGGGGGCCATGTGATAGCTCTTTGACCACAGGGCCCCCGGGGCCTGATTTGCCTGGGCTGTCAGGCAGTCCTCCCGAAGAGGATCCCGGTGGAAGTAAGTTCACGAGAGCTCCTGGGGGCTTAAGCCGTTACAGCGTTCTATGCCGCCATAACGGCTTTAAAGTCCATTAGAATGGGGACAGCATAGAACGCCGTAACGCCGTAACGCCGTAACGCCGTAACGCCGTTAAGGGGTTAAACATTATTAATATTGACTTGTCACAATTAAAAGAAAGTTAACACTGAGTCTGCCAGGTAAACTTCTCCTAGCCATTTAATAATTTTGAGACCTGAGCGGGGAGTTACCAAAGGGCAAGCTATGGAGCCTATCTAAGTTTTTGTTTATTTACAGAGTATTCATATTCTTTCTTTTTATTCTAATGCATAAACTTGGCTCTCCCCAAGTTAAAAGGATAATCCAGATGTGTTTCCCGTTCTTACTGTGCCTAAAGGGGTATCAGCTACACCTCACTGACGAGGCCCAAAAGAAAGTTGAAATGATTGACTGGGGTTGCTGTATCTCTCGTACACAGAGAACTTGGTGGCATTTTTGTCCTGGACTGCAGAAACAGGTGTAACCAGTCTGATAGGCTTCATATATGTTTTCTCTGTAATGGCACCAGTGAGCAAAAATAATTTTGAGACCTGTAGTTACCGAAGGGCAAGCTATTTAGTCTCTCTAAGCTTTTGTCTGTTCTCAGATTTCTCATATTCTTTCTTTTAGTCATTTAAAGGATCACGATAGTGTCAGGAAAACAAAGCGGTTTTCCTGACACTATAGTTCACCTTGGGGTGCCCCCACCCTCAGGGTCCCCCTCCTGTGGCACTGAAGGGGTTAAAACCCCTTAGAATTGGGACGGCAAACCCCTTCAGCCACTTACCTTATTCCAGCGCTCGGCTCCCTTGGCGCTGGTGACCTCTCCTCCCCTGCCGATGTCAGCTCCCCGTCTAACATCAGCAGAGCTGAATGCGCATGCGCGGCATGTGCCGCGCGCACATTCAAAGTGTCCATTTCTCAATGCTTTCCTATGGACACTCTGCGCGATGGAGACATAATATGACTCCAGCGTCGCAGATGTGCCTCTAGTGGCTGTCCAGAAGACAGCCACTAGAGGCTGGCTTAAACCCAAATGTAAACATAGCAGTTTCTCTGAAGTAGAGATTACAGGGTATGTGTTCCCATACTTCCTCCTTCCTGTTTGGAAGAAATGCCTAAAAGAGCAGATTTCTCCCTGGATAAATGTTTGTTTCATTTTTATCTCATGCTCTTTAATTCCTTATCGATAAGGGAATGAGGACATGAGGTATTAGACTAAGCTAAAATGAGTTTTCTAGAACATGTACAATAGACATGGCTAAACAATGGTTTACTTCATTCTTCTTCTGAACCTTACACTGGGTGTCTGTTGCAATTTATAGTTTTAATGTGATACATGCATTAGTCCTGAACCTTTTAAGTTACAGTTAATGAGAAGCATTTAACTAATTTATTATAATTTTGTTTCATTTACACTATAGTACTGTATGTAGTTCAAATGAAGAACTCTTCATGGCAGTAAAGTGTTTGTAATTTCTCTCCTAGTTTGAGTGGACAACCGGACTTTGCTAGACACCGCTATCCACAGTGATAATTTCAGTAATAATCAAAGGATGTGGGCTTTTTAGAGCTCTACTAAACTGGAAAATTAGTTGTCTGAATGAAAGCTTAGAGTGCTTCAAAGGACAATTTTAGGCATTATCAGATAATGACAACACCTACACTAAAGAATATTATTACCATTATGAATCAGAGCAGTAAGTGATGCATTTATCTTCTTAGTATATAGTGTTTTATAGACATTCATGTAGTGGAAATTCTCTTTTAGTTAAATAACTGTGATGTTAATTATAAATTGATGAAATAATACATTCAATGTAAGAAACACACATGCAGACACACATGCATATATGCCAAATTACTAAAGCACTCATTAGTTAATTATTCAAATACTTAAAAAGGTAATTAATCAAAAATTTTTATCTAAAGTTAAGTCAAATTTGGTCCATTTACAAGAAGTAGAAAAAAGGAGTAAGTGGTCCAGAATGTTTGCCATTCCTAGGCAATAGATTATAGTAGATAGATAGATAGATAGATAGATAGATAGATAGATAGATAGATATTGTTCTTTTATATGAAAAATTAGTAATTATATATTTTATTTTATGCTAATATTATTATTCCCTTATGTTCCCTATTTGTACATTATTGTAGACACTAACTATTGCGAACACTGAATGACTGAGCTCTTTATCAATATATCAACAGCAGCAACGTTTCAACCTCAGATGAGGTCTTTATCAAGCTAATACCCCAGTGTAAACATGATACATATATATATAATTAACCAAAATTGATTGCAATGCAGACTTAATTATACCAAGTAGCCAGTAACCTGAAGCACAATGACATCAAATGCCCCTGTACTTTGAGCACAAGTGTGTCCAACAGCAAAATAACACAAGATGCACCCACATCCAGGGCATAAATAGACACTTAATTAGAAAAACTTTAAAAGAAGGGCAAAGAGAGAAAGAAACAGTGACAAGCTGCATGATGCCGCAGCTACACATCAAGCTAGTGCACATCCACACGTGCACAACATTAACCTCCAGTGATTTGGATCCCACTTGGGATAATTATGTAAGTTTGTATTGCAATCAATTTTGGCTAATTATGATATATATATATATATATCATGTTTTTACTGGGGTGTTAGTTTGATAAAGACCTCATTAGAGGTTGAATCATTGAGGTTGAATCATTGCTGTGGTTACTTTATACACTGATATTCATTAAATCTGCCATTTGATTATCCTTGAGTGTGTTGATCATTTTTGCTTTTTCATTGACATATTGGGGTGTGCCAGCCTCAGGTCCAGATTTCCACCCTAGATTGACAGAGGAGTGCAGTTTCCTTCTATTTCTTACAAAATTTACAACTAAGTCTTACTGTTGCTCATGCTAGGTATAACTGGGGCAATGTCCTTCCTTTTGCCCAAATCTATTTGTTAATTACAATCTCTGTGAGTGACCGAGAACATTATTGTTATGAAAAGGTTAAGCTATACTTGTAATTTATACTTTGGAGGATTTAAAGCACAAGGAAGGGGAACTGTAGCTGTTAAATTGTACTTAATTCCAAGCCTATCTCTCGCTCACAATCAAACCAAATAGTTTAACCCCTTAAGGACACATGACATGTCTGACACGTCATGATTCCCTTTTATTCCAGAAGTTTGGTCCTTAAGGGGTTAAAGGTATTCTAAATGAGGAAGGACTTTGGACATTGGGTGTGTTTGAGGCAAAAGAATATTTTTTCATTATTAAAGTTCGTTTTCACTCAAAATTACTATTTACTAGTATTGTGTCTGTCATTGACCTTATACATGGTAAGGCTTAAACAAAACTGTTTCATGGAAAAATTATCAGTAGTTAATTATTGATTCATTGTGGGTTATACCTCCAGTAAGTTGCATGCTGGGAATATATGGACCATGTTTAATATAGGCAAGTATAATGAAATATTGTCACTGTTTTCCGCTGTTTACAATGTTTGTATTTAAACATATCATCTAATATACTAATTATTTTTTTCAAATTAAATATAAAAAAACAGGCGTTTTATTTAACATTTCCCTTCTGTATTATGTTGTACATGAAGTAACTTTGCAATTTTCACTCATAGAACAAGACTTGTTTTGCAGAAAACATACTTTAATGTCTTTAGTGTGCACATAAAACATACAAATATATATTTATTAGGCCTGGGACAAACAAATATATAACAATAAATGATAGGCATTTAAAGCAGAATGTAGTTTCATAAAATATTTCATACTGTCATTATTTTATTCACATGAGGATTCAAAGATTTTTTGTTCTGTGATAATATATTCTTTCCATAAGGTTAACAGCACAAGAGATAGGTAATTCAACTGCAAATGTGTTCTAAAGAAACTACAAAAAAATGGTAATATGACATGCTCAGTCTGCGCTTCAGTGATTAATGTAAAGTTTTTTCAGATGACAAGTGTACTTTAATGCTGAGACATATTTAGCACATGTGCATAATTGATGTTCCATACATCCATTCCAACATTGTATTTCTAATGATCGCAGCAGGCTACAAGGATGTCATTGAAACAAGGGGGACACTCGTTCTGCCAAGGGAAACAGTCCTGTGTGGAATCTCTTTAGTAAAAACTGAAAAATGTAGCAGGAAATTAAAAGGTTCAATAGAGAGAATTGTCAAAGAGATACAGTTAAAGAACAAAGGAAGACAAATATGGAGACATGCTGGCGCCAGAAGTAATTAATGTGATGTAGATACCAGCACCGTGACCATGTTGAGTTAGTCTGAAATATGGCAAGCAATGGTCTCAGGAAGCATAAAATAAATGCATGGATTAGTTATGGTTTGACTGAATATTTGGAAGAACAGTGATCTTAAAACCTTTGGTGACACCCCTAGTGTTTCCATCAACTTGTAATCATCTGACTTCATTAGATATGTTAGAAACATCTGGTCACATTGGACATATAACAATACAATGAGCATTAGCTTAGTTTAGGGAGTCCATTTTACAATTTGCAAGATCCGTGTGATGCTATCAAGTCATCTTTGAATAAAAGCTCTAATTAATTTTTCCAGAACCTTACTTAAAGGGACACTATTGTCAACCAGACCACTTCAGCTCAATTAAGTGGTCTGGGTGCCAGGTCCCTCAGGTTTTAACCCTTTACATGTAAGCATAGCAGAGTTAATGCAACCTCTAGTGGTTGTCTTCCTGACAGCCGCTAGAGGTGCATCTGCGACACTGGATGCGAAATTCGCATCCAGCGTGCAGAACGACCATAGGAAAGCATTGAGAAATGCTTTCATATAGACAGTTTGAATGCGCGCTAGGCACTTGCCGCGCATGCGCATTCCTCTCTACTCGGGAGCTGACGTCGGCGGGGAAGGGGAGGTGACCAGCACTGAGGGAGCCCGGCGCTGGATTAAGGTGAGATGTTGAAGTGGTTTTAACCTCTTCAGTGCCACGGGAGGGGGCACCCTTAGAGCACTATAGTGTCAGGAAAACCGCTTTGTTTTCCTGACACTGTAGTGATCCTTTAATCCATGCTGTCAATAATTAAAAAAGTGATACTATCCAGTACTAGATAGTTTTTCTTAAGAGAGACAAAAGAGTGCAAAGTAAGGGCACATTACATAGAATTAAGAAACAATGAGCTAATTCAATTAAGTACTAAGAAACAATGATGGGGTAATCCCTAAGTATAAACAGTACACAAAAATATACGTGGTTAAAACATATCTTTTATCAGTCTATATTAAAAAATGTTACAAGCAGCTAAAATTATACAAAACTTTAAATATCTTATAATAAATGTTGAAGATAATATTGACACAGCTTCAAGGTGAATTCTTGCAACTATAAGGATTATGGACCTAAAACTTCCCACAGAACAAAATATCAAAAGTTAAACATTGTTGCAACTACCTAGGATACAGATGCAACGATGGATATAGTCTTGGGACACAGATATAGCTGCCCACACCATTGCCAAAGGAAATAAATAATTACTTTTGCCAAACCCTTCTAGCTACGATCCAAAAATAGCTAAACTAAGTGTATTAGCACATCCAATCAAGAAGAAAAAGTTACGAGATAGCAGATCCCCCGACATTCTCATTCTGCCAATATTCAAGGCTTTTTCATAGAATAGATCTTTTTTGACATCAAAAATAACAGGTGCTGGATAATGCAGACATTGTATTATTGGAATATATCACGGTAAATGTGGAGTTGTATGATGTTTTTGTTATAAGTGCAGAAGATCAATGATTGCTCTGACCAAAAGATAGAACACTGAATAACACTGCGTATGACAATATTCATTACAATCAATTATATTATATATGTAATTGAACTAATTATATTTATTGTGAAGTTGCACATAATATAATTACTTTTCTTAACACCCACTGTTTTATGTTCCAGGAGCCAAAGTTCTACGCTTTCACATGTGATGATACAGGCCCATTGTCATTTTTAGGATTTTAAAATGGAACTACAAACTTTAGGCAAAAATAGCCAATTTGTAAAAATTAACAAACAAAAAACCCCAGCAAAATACAAATCTTTTATTTTAATATAAAATTAGTAATTTCTTAACCTTTTGGTTAAGTGAATATACTCCACAGTTTTTACCTATAAAATAACCACATTGATTTTAGTGTACTCAAACATATTAGTTGGTGACTGTCTTACTTCTATTGTATGTAATATACCTGCATGCACTTGAGTCATGTCTATGCATGTGTATCTGTGAACAATATTGTTTATAAGGCTTGGGATTATCTCATTTAGGATTTTCCCTTACATGGCCCACTAATATTTTCTAAAAGTGGACAGGAACGTTAAAACCTAAGATCTTTTCATATTTTGTATATTAGAAAATTAAAATTAATATAGTGATATAGTATTCTGGTAAGAATGTAACACCGCTAATCACTTTTAAACTTCCATTAGGACTCTTATTAAATTCTTTGTGACAGTCTATATGATGTATATCATTACAATTATTTATATAAGGCCCACATATTTCATATGGCTATACAATAGAGCTCATAATCTAAGGACATGAGGGGCAAATACACAAAGGGAAATTAGGGAATCAAGTGACTGTTATGTACCTGAGGATGGGAAGAGTGTTTGGGAGGGGGGAGCACAAAAAACAACAGACTGTAGTAGAAGGTTCTAAGGGATGAGGAGTTACGTAGAGGGCGATAGGTACTAGATCCATTAAGACCAAGAGGAATAATCTTAAGGTGACCTTAGTTGGTAACTACTTGGGGCCCAGGAGTTAAACAAGGGTGTTTAAACCATGAATTTACTTGGCCCTATTCACCATCCATATAAGAAAAGCAAAGGGTGGCCCAAACAAGTAACCTACCTAGGTCCCTGTGGGATCTTAATCCTTCTCTGACTTTTCCCCAATAAAAAGAAAATAAATAGGGATAAGAACCAACTATAACATTTCTTTCTAGCTGTATTTTCAGAAAATAATTGTAAGTTACACTACAAAGAATATGTCTCTAACTACAGAATAAAATGAAACTGAAAAAGATTATAAAACCCTGTTCTATTTAATACCAGAGGCTAGCTTTACCATTAAGTAAACCATTATGAGCCGATCCAAATTACCACATGCTTGTGCGTTAGTCAATAGATGTAATACTAATTTCTGTAAAATGACACTGGAGCATTGTTAAGATGCCATTTGGATGACATGATTCCATTTAATTTAATTGTTCGCTACAGCAATAAGTACTTGTAAGAAAAATATGCATTACTGAAGTGGACAATTTAGATTTTTGAATACAATCTGGTTATGCAATAAACCCACCTTTTATATGTATTCAATTAAGGAGCAAATACAAAAGCATAACACCACCCACTAGTACACTTTGTAAAATGTATAATAAAAAGAATACGCTCAGTGCTAAAGATGAGATGAGAAGAAAATAAAATAGTGTTTCTCAATGACAAATATGTCTGTGCATTAATAGTCAAGTTTTATAAATGCAAGAAATACTCACAAAATTCTTACTATTACATGTTATCAGTAATACTTAATACTTAATATTACATTTATATTCTTTTTTTATTAAAGTGTAAAATCCTCTAACATGGTAATGGTGCCAGGAGTATCCAGGTGGCCTCCCAGAGTAAGTAGTCAAACAATCTAAAAATGGTTTAACAACTTTCCTGGGTCATCCTGGTCCCAGCGGAGTCCTGTATAGGACTGTGCTTTTCTCAAGATATAACTAATGGAGAAGCCAGATGTGTTGCAGAAGTTAAGGAGGACCCAAATAAGTTGTCAAACTATTATAAGACTGACTACTTACCCTAGAAGGACACCATGGCTCTTGTGACACCATTATCACATGATGCTGTAGTTGTTATGTTGCTTGGACTGTTCATTTAAATATGATAAATAAATAAGTATCCCTAAATGCCTAGCTTTATATATAATGTCAGTTATAACAGAATTTATATACTGATCTTTTATTATTATGGCGATCTTGGTAAATACCCACTGGGGTCAAAACATTTATCGGGAACCATCATGTAATGCTGTTGGCACATTAAACTAACTATCACTGCTAAAAATGTCCGTGGGGGCACCTTTATTTTTGCATATATTCTTATTGCACGGATTGCACCCAGGCACTCCTGCTACACCAAAGTTGGGTTGAGTGCTGAGATTTTAGCTTTTTGTAATACATATGCATTGATATATATTGAAGTATCCTGATGAAAGTTTTGAGCTAAAACTGAAGCTTTGACTTTTTATTTTGAAAAGCAACAAAACTTTTTTTTAACTTTATTTTATGGAGTCTATGGAGTGCTATCATTTTGCTTCACTATTCTATTTATGTATGAATCTATATTTAATATATAAATGTAGATATGTTTTACTGTTCTTTCGCTTTTTCCCCTCTATTGGTTACTTTTTCTTACTTGATCAGTTTAGCAAATTGTGAGAAAATTTATTTATTATGTATACATTTTGCAGTACACTGATTAGCCCATTTTCACACCATTTTGATTTGTCCGATTCATTTTCCTGAATCTTTCTTCATTAAAAAAATGTGTCCAAGCCGAATTGCCATATGACTAAAATTCGCTCATCTGAGAAGTCTGATTCTCATCATCTACAGCAGATACAGGAGTAAAGGAGCATAGTTAAATACCAGTCTTATTTACACCATAATATTATCTCAAGGAATCCAATAATGATCTGATGGCAATTAACTGGGATTAAAAATATTAATTTTTTACACTGGATGTGCTTAGCTAAAGAACCATTTTATTGTTACAGAGTGCGCCATTAAAATAGTTTCATTGCTGTATTTTATCTATTGTCTTAAAATTTTACTACCTGTTCGGTCTTTCTCACTTCTAATAAGTCTAATATGCACAATAATAAGACACTTTACAAGTGAATACCTGTATTAAAGATGACTTACCAGTGGAGTATCCGATAATATTATAAATAGCATGAAACCTTATGGATACATCATGCACCATCAGCATCTTCTTATTTGTAAAAAGGGTGGTGTTGTTAAGAGTTAATGCACAACCCTGTCTGAAACAGAAACTAGTTAGGAAATACATTGGGAAATGTGATTGGCTGGATTGATCAAACTAAAACATTTTATATTCAATGCTAAAGCTATTTTGCTCATTTCTGGTATTAATATATATTGACTTATTGCTAATACATAGGTCAATGTTTCAATGAGCAAAAGAGGATAGCACATAAACATTTCTAACCAAGCTAGTTTTGCAAAGTATTAAATGATTTTATTTTCCAGGTAACTTTTGTAGGGAACAAGATTCCAAATGTATTCTATTTAGGGTTTTTGGAAAGATGGGTGAAGAAGGAACATCTACATTGAACTTGGGGTCTCTTGATTTTGATTTAAGGGTTTGGAGACGTATGATTCTTGAGAAACCATAGGACCCCTAGTTGATCTTTAATCATTATGTTTACTATGAGACTTGGCGCCTTCCAACAATGTACCTACAATGTACCATAACCACTACTGCCCTCTTTAAGTTCTACAATAATTCTGAAAGTACAACACACAAAATCCCAATCTCTACAAATGCTGCTTAGTAAATAGTGACTTGTTATAGTTTTAGAGTTGTGATGGCAAGATATTGTTTCTTTTTTTTTTACTAGATGCTTAATCTGCATTTAGCTGTTATTGTTGGTTATGATCTTTAGTGAACAGCCAATATATACATATATTCTCACCACATGGCTATTTTACATAATTTTAATAGCAAAACCACTCATTCTATAGTGAATATATGCGATGGATTAAAGCCTATATGTCTGCTTCTATAACACGAATATTTCTTTATATTTTGTTTTTTTTTATCTTGCGTTCTACTTAAACAGAATATAGATTCTTGATTTACCAACTCTAATTTTTTATAAGAAAACATAATATAAACTCCCCAAACTAAGATTTGTAAGAGAGTGATGATTTGGTTAATGTTTATATTTCTACTGGATGGAGATAATTTAGTTTGCAGAGCCAAGATGATTTGAATTAGCTTTGGATGCGAATGCCGAAGTGATTAGCTACTGTATACACCGGTATGTTCAATCTGGCTTGACTTCAGCTGATATATTATACATTGATTTTTTTTTTTTAATGCTAAACAAACTTCTCGCCAGCAGTGTTTAGATAAGACTTGTATTTTAACTGGCATGTACAAAGTAGAAAGAGAAGAATTCATGCTTGCTAGAGCCAAATAATATCTCGGTTTGGATCAAGCATATCTATAGAGGTTCCGACTAAGTAAGTACAAACAAGCTTCTCACTAGTTAATCTTAAAGAAAAAAAGATATGCAGGTTCTAATTTTTGGTCTAATCACATTAAAACAGTTGGATGTATACAGCAGAATGGATAAATTTAGCACAGCCAACAAGATATTTTAATTAACATATTGTTAAATCCACCTACAGTTCCATCTGGGTACCATTGTTTAGAACCAGCAATTTATATGTGATTCATTCTCTAAGCCAAAGTTGTCTGGTCTCAGATCAGATGCAGTTAGGATAAATTACTTTAGGTTTAATTATATGTGTTTTTGTCTATAAAAATAAGCATTCTAGTGTACCAGTTATTTTTAGAATTTAAAACAGAAATAATTCTCTATATCCATGCCTTCATTACATTTCTGGAATGCTAATACTCCTTTTCAAGGAATACATTATATAAGAATATGTAGAAGTATTTACAAGCATGCCACCTAGTTGACAGGCACAGGACAAACGTTCATAGAAGCTGATGGGATCAATCAATGAGTTGCTTCTTAGTATAACTACTCAATTGACACTCTCACCCAGTCAGCAGTGCCCCAGTCCAAGGCTGTTTGAGACTACCTTATTCAAACCTTTGACAAAACCAGAATGACAAGAGCAGTTTTAACTGGTGCTGAGTTGAAGACTCTGGATTTAAACCTCTTGGCATCATAACAACTTAATTTCAATGAACTTGCTATGGTGCCCTGAATATTCTGTTAATTTCACCCATCTGACAGAATAGAGGTAAAAAAATTAATAAATTGAGGACACGTTATATTAAATATATAATTTAAAATTTGGTGTTATAATATATTAATTATGTAAATGTATTCTACTATTGTCTCTTAATAATGAAAAGGTACTAAAGTATTTTGTTTTAAGGTTATTCTGTGCACTACTTCAATATAAAAGATCTATTAATCCAAAAACATTTTCTATTTTCATAACTTCTGAGTTTTTTTTATCAAGTGTAAAAAAAATATTAAGTGTTATTGCCTGCTGCAGAGCTCTAAGCTATTTTAAAAGAGGGCAAGAGAGAGTTGCAACTGATATGTGTAATCCTTTTGATTAGTATTGTAAAAATGTATGACAAAGGGATTACAGTTCTTTATTTCATGAAACATTGAAATGAGGCACATCTAACTGCCCATTTTAAACTGATGCTTAATGGCCTGGGGGTGTTAGAGTCTCAAAACCCAATGACTAAACTATCATCATAGCTCAGTCAAGCACTCTATAGATTCCCTAACGAACCACAAGAAAAAAAATCCCCCTGTAAGGCAAAAACAGAGATATTATGGAATATTTTATATATAAACTGCATTCAGACACGTTGTGATGAAATTCCACAGCGCTGAAAAAATAATGTGCTATTGGGAAATAGATGTAATTAAATTAGGCTTAACATGTTTCAAAATCGTTCATGTATTTTTTTTCACAGAGAATTGTTTAATATTCTATTCTATAGAAAAATGCTGATAGCAATTTTCTTTCAATTTTAGATCAAAAATTGTTTTAAATAGTTTAGATAAATTGGAAAGAGAGAAAACACAAACAAAATTAAAATCAAGAATAAAAAAAATGAGGTTTTCCACACACTGGAAAATTGTGAAGAACTTGAAATAATAAAAATAAAATAATTGAATAACTTAATTTAAAATGAGTTAAAAATTTCCAGGCCAGCAGTTTAGACTTACAATTCATAAATGTACATTTTAAACATTTCCAGAATATTTAATTAAATGTAATATATCATAAGCCATTTTTTTTATAAAAAAATGTTGTTAGTTTTGCTTTGATTTAGACATGATAGTTGAGTATAACAAATGTTTTTCCCAAAAAGAAGGTCAGAATATGAGTTGGACAAATTTCCAGCTTATTTGCCTGGTTTTAACCACATATGTTTGATGACTAGAAACTCTCATCTGGCTCAAGAGTTCATGACAAATACGGTACAGCTGTAGAAGTGTATTTTCATTGACACACAATATCTGCCATCATATTACCTGTCATCTTTAAGATGCACTTTCGGACACAAGTACTAGGGTAGCCATCTAAACTCCATTTATGAAAAAATAAAGCAATAAATAAATGTGCCGTCTTCCCCTGTGAAAATGTCCATGTCGCAGACACATTAATAAATAAATCCAACAAATGTCTTGACAGTTTTTTTATGGTCAACAAGGGATAAAAGATTATTGAAAGTGCAATTCTCCTCAGGCTTTAGATGTCATGCCATTTCAGAGACATAAAGTCGGTCTGTTCAGCAGCTTCTGATAACACATCAAACAGATCTTTAAAGTTACTCTTTGCTTAATTATACCTGTAATAGAAAGGTGTAGCTTGCTTGGGACAGTCTCAAGTGAAGACTAAATTAAATTAGAAAGAGATAGTTTAAGCACCGGCAATGATTCATTTTGCAAATTATTGCTGTCTTTTATTTTTCTTTTAAACATTTTTAATTTATGTAACAATTTATTTCAACAATGAAAAGGCTTGTGGTAATTAATACAAAATACCAAATGTTAATTAATGATTTTTTTTTTATTTAATATTTTGTATATATCACATTTGTATTGAATAAATTAATATGTTTAAATAGTAAATATTAAAATATAGATTAAACAGCCCTATTTTATATAATTGCATCATGTCCCCATATTTTATAATTTATTATTATTTTTTTTTTCCTTTTTTTTTTTTTAAATTTGTCTAACAATTTATTTTAACAATGGAAAGACGTGTTATAACTAATAAAGAACACCAAACACAGTGTGTGTGTGAAGAGTGTGTCTTCTTTTTAAATTTTACAAAAAGCACAGATTTAATAGAAACTGACACTTTTAGTGTTTTTTGGTTTTCAAGCAGAGGACATATCCTGTTACTTACTGGTTTGGCTAGCTCAGTGGAGCTAAATTCAAAAGGCAGCAATTGCCCAGAGCACCCGCCTTGCAAAGACTTCTCATTGAGCTACATTGGGAAGTCTGTGATTGGACAGCTGGGTGTGGTTAGAAGAGGAAGGAGAGGGTTTCTTTCAGGGTATATCTACTAAACAGTGATTGTTATTTATTTTGCATTTGGGCAGTGGAGTGTCCCTTTAACATTATGTAATACATATTTGTGTTGATTAAACAACACTATTTTAAATAATAATATTATGTCACCATGTTTTGTCATACAAAGTTAAGTTTTGATAGCCCTAACTCTAATCCCAAACCTAATTGTTTCTCTAATCCTAGTCTTAACCATAACACTAACCCTACCTCTACCCCTAGACTGGGATCTTTGGCTATGAATGATTGCTATAAGAGACAAGCACATTGCCATGAATGACAGCTAAAGCAATTTAATCACTGTGGACACTGTGATGGTTACATTCAGCTCTACAGCATGGTTAGAGGCATGTGATCACTGTGACAGCATGTAACGGTGATTGGATGCCTGGGACAGCTAGTTTTATTTCTGATCAATTTAACTTCATAATGCTAGGAAAAAACCTATAAATCACTTTATGCATCTTCTCCAATAATAATTTATGTAAGTGTTTAATTGATTTTAAATCCTTTGAATGCCATGGGGTCATGGGGGAAAAGGTACACTATAGTGTTTAATATAGTTTTGCATTTCTAATACTGAAGTGTTCTTTTATTCCTACAGTGCTATAATAACAACACAAAGGCTAAAGGCCATTGCTTGACATGAACTTTGGGAAGGCTAGTTCTACACAGAATATTTGCAAATTATCTGCAGTGTATCAATTCTGTAAGAAAGGTAATTTTTCAACAAAAATTTGTCTAAAAAGACAGTAACATGCATTTCATTGAAAATTGATTTCTATAAGATCGTTCACCAAGAGAAAGTGGCAACAACATGCTTGGTTGCACCATTATCCCATCTTTATTGACCTGACTATAATAATCAGCCCTTCAATGTTGGACGCACATGCAGTTGACTTACTCAGCACATCCCACTGTATCTCCACTGAGGCTTTTGGATAAATGATGTTACTACATTATCTGGAATAGAACACACAGCATGCTATTAATGGTATAAGATTATTGTTGTCCATCAGTAAAATTACATTGTACTGCTTAGAAAATATCAACTAGATAGGAAAACAGCGGTTTGAAATATGGATGTGTAGTCGAGAATTTTTATAGAATGCATATTTATTAGGCTTCCTAATTATGTTATTGCTATTTTTGTATCATATTAATGCAGTTGGGAGAAAAAAAAGATGTTGTATAATGACTGGTCAACCTTAATGCATTTTGACACGTGTGTGTATGTATGTGTGTGTGTGTGTGTGCACACAACATTTTTTCAGGTTCATATTTATAAATAAGTTACTGATTATCCAAGTAGTAAGTTGATATGAATGAAAATCAGATTACAAAATACCAGCCAAACAAGTTGACTTGCATACTTTTCACAATTCTATTACATGCACATCTTTAAAATTTCACAGCTGAGTATCTGATTTAATCCCTTAAGGACACATGACATGTGTGACATGTCATAATTCCCTTTTATTCCAGAAGTTTGGTCCTTAAGGGGTTAAAATAATTCAGATTTAATTTGTAAAGTAAAATTTGTTTATTATAGAAGAAGAAATTAAGTCTACACAAAACGTCATCATAACAATAACAAACTATGTTCAAAATTAACAGAACCTCTCTCTCTCTCTCTCTCTAGATATATATATATATATATATATATATATATATATATATCAGCTGTTTTGGCATAAATTGTCAATTCTTTTGTCAATTCAGCACAGGGATCACACTTGCCCCCATGCCACTTCTGCCACCCTAAATACTTTAATGCTGCCCCTGACAAACCCCTCTATATTCAAGATTGCTGGTGGCTTTGTTTGCCTCCGGGCATGATTGTGCACTTATTTGCTATGGTTGAAGAGGTTGTCCACTTTGGGGAGCAGTGATGTGTGCTTCTTCCAGCCACATTAGTTCTAGCTTTCTGTAGTTGCATGCTTCTACTTCAGTGATGGAGCTCAGCTATTCTACAGGTGCTTTTTGGTGAAGGGGCATATATTTTGTATATGTCTAGCTGTATATATGTATGGGAGTGTATGTTGTATTGGAGGAGTTATATGCATACATGTATTGGTGTGTGTAGTTCGGTGTGTTTGTGTTTATGGGAGTGTGCAGCTGTGTGTGTGTGTGTGTGTGTGTGTATGTGGATGGAAGTGTGCAGCTGTGTGTGCTTGTGTGCAACTGAATATAAATTTGTGTATGATTTTATAGGAGTACTGTGTGCATGCACAGAAGCAATAACTTGGCCAGTGACTTTCCTGGACTATATTGACTTTGAGACCCCTGAAGTATCACAATCTCTTGTTTATTTTATGTGGAAATAGCTGTGCTTAACATTTCTTCAACCCAGTACATTTGCATACATTTTTCCATTTGGTTTTCAATTCATGATAGTAAATAAACCCCAAATATCTGAAATTCATATTACCTTATAATGATTCAATTATTTAAAAAAAAAAGGAAATAATTGCAACTCATTCTCCAAAAGTTATTTAAAATATTTCAGGATAGACTGTAATAGTATTGCATAGCATTGCTATTTTGTTCATCCTTAAATTGTATATCTTACTTTTAATGAGGCAATTTTGCAAGAGATTTGTAAAAAGCAAAATAATTTTCATATAGGCCAAAGGGAAAGCTTACTGCATCTACAATGCATTCACTGTAGATCAGAGTTATCCCTTTGAGATTTGCTGAGAAAAGGAAACAGAAGGTAATATGTCAGTTACATAATTTGTCAGTTTCTTCTTTTCTGTCTTTGAATAAGGGCATTTTTCCTTATTCTAGAGTTCAAATTTGTATATTTATTAATTTCTAGGATATACACACACAAAAACTACATTACATAAGTTTGCAGGCAACATGCAATGCCATCCGGGAAAATAATCGTTGTTAAAAATAAAATCAAACTTTAGAAAGTAACATCATGTTTGTTTCAAATAACTAGAGGACCCAAGAGCCCCCGTACCCTCACTTAGTATACTCTTGGATCTTCCTTGGTAAAGATGGCTTGGTAAACAAAGAAGAAAGCTCACCAGCATGAAGTAAAGGCAGCAAAGTCTCAAAAGTATAGAAAGATTCCAGAATTCACTTTGTGTTATTCAAAAGAAGCAAGATGGAATATCTACGAGTGCAGTGGAGCAAAGCCTGATAAGTTTGACTATTTGTTATTCATTTACAAGTCTAGTTCAACGAAAACTCCTATTATAATAGTAGACAGGTTAGAAACATTGTTATTTGATAGTATTATTAATCACTGCAAGCAATAATGAACACCAAAGAAAATGACTGGTTCTGTTTCTGGTCATGCTGTAGTATGTCAGTGAAGTAGTAGGGCTTTGGAGAATAGCATACCTTTTATATGTTGGTGGATAAACCTGACCAGCATATTATTTTCTCACTCTCCATTAATTAAATCTATCCATTAATGTCCCTTAATGTAAGAAAATAACTTGGGATTCCATTTGATATCATGGGTTTAAAAAAAAAAAAAAATCAGTTTATCATCACCATGGATTTCTCCGGTAAAAAGTGCCAAAGGTCAGTGTTCCAGTGTGATAGTTGGAGCTCTTATGTAATTGTGTTTACATTACCCATTTCTGCACCACTGAAATAATTATTGGCTTATTTAAAGGGTTACTCAAAGCATCAAAAACAATATGGATTTCTGTAGTGGTTATGATTCCAGAGGTACCCTGACTCCATTTCACGGTAATGGTCCAAATTGTTTTATGCTGGTTTGCCCTCCCATTTGGGTCTGTTCCTGGCAGAGAGTTTCCTTTGAAGCTTGTGAAGTGCTTCTGGCTTTTGCAAAGCTGCAGAAGCTGGATCTGATCCTACTAGCCAGTCAAGGCTGAGAACATCATCTGATCAAACTCTGTGCATGGAATATGCACATAATTCACATTTCCAAGCCTGACATTTCCAAACTCTTGTTCTTGGCTGACTAGTGATGTATTAATGATGAGATATAAAGCATCTCTTCTAAAAGGAACACATTTTAGAACAGTTTGACATCTTACATGTGTTCTGCTGGGAGCCACTTAACTCCTCCACTACTGATGATCGAAATTCAGAAGCCACGCAAGAGCTTCCTTTGGCTCTCATGAGCATAGGCCATGAACTGCAGGGCTTAGCTCAGGCAGAGAGCTTCCAGTGACCAGCAGATCCCTAGAATAAATCACAACATTCTAAAAAGCTTTGACTAGTTAGAAGAGCATGCAGCAGAGCACCCCTAGTCCCATAGTCAGTGCAACACACTAAAGTAGCTATGGAGCATTGAGTGTTCCTTTTTATGTACCAGTTCTCATCTGTCCAGTGAGAAGTAAGAAGAGAATAACTTACGCAGTAGTGGAAAGTGGAATAATTATTTAAATAAAGAAATATACTTTGGCAATAAGTCAATAAGTCAAATTCATTCCTAGTAAACACAATGCTTATTAATATTGTTGACACTATTATGATTAAGATTATCAAATTATAATATAATACAAGTACAAAAGTAAAATAATTGCTGTTTTACTTAACTAAATATGCAATTCTTTAAATTATGTCCAGATGGTATAAATGTTATTAATTGCCCAGTGGGATCCTCAAGGACATTAAGTCAAGTTTATTTTCTGATCGAATACACAGGTAAGGTTAAGTCCCTCTTTGCACATTTGTCGTTTTGCATGATCTCTCTGGCATGGATTCCTATTTACTTTAACACTGCTTTTGTAAACTAAAGCGTCTACTTTTAATCTAAAAATAGAATTAAACTCTAGTCATTTATTTCTAATTATGGGGACTCATTACAGATTGAGTTTTAGTAACTGCTTGAACAAAGCACGAACCTGTTATTCTAACAAAAACAAAATTGTCAAAGAAAATGACTTTGAAAGAGAAATGCTAATTTGGATACAAGGTTAAAATGACTACTGTAATGAGTAGACCGAATAGTAGACCAAAAGTAAAACATGTCATATCTGAAACAAATCTGTAATCAACTAAATCAAAGAA
Source organism: Pelobates cultripes (assembly GCA_933207985.1). Classification (NCBI taxonomy): domain Eukaryota; kingdom Metazoa; phylum Chordata; class Amphibia; order Anura; family Pelobatidae; genus Pelobates; species Pelobates cultripes. The sequence goes on along the minus strand of OW240912.1, from coordinate 97,627,490 downwards.
AACATATGCTTGCTTGATGAATTGGTAGAAAATAAATATGCATGTGCAAATTAATAGTAGAAATTATTTGCAAGTCTGTGTCTTAAAGGAAAGCATTCAAGACACTATAAACATTTATTCTCCTTTCACTGGTTATGATACACTATTCTACATATCAAAATTAGCAAACAACAGCTGTAAGCCAACCCCTCAGTGGTAAATCACAAGGGAAAGCTTTGCATCCTTATGTGCTTTGGGTCACTCCTGCACTTGTACTCATACAAGACTAAAAGGACTATTCTAAATAGTATTTATGTGAAAAATTAACCCCTGTGCCAATATACAGATTCCTCTGTATTGCTCACCTTCTTCTTGGATGGAGGGCCTTGATTTCTAGTGGCCCTGTGGCTACACAACTCCTTATCACTGCAGACTACACTATGTACATCCCCAAAATGATTGTGTCACCTTAATGCTATACACAAGGGGATATATTTTAAACCAGCCATCAGAACTAGAGTTCTCAAGGTTGACTTCCCAAGCTTGAGTATGATTACTATAACTAGTAAATATCATCATGGCTGGATGATGTTTATGTGATATGTGCCCATGCAGATAGAACTATGCTGCAGTAGAAGTGCATACCACTCTTGGATGTGAAATGTGCTAGAGTAGGGGCAGGCAACATTCAGCACTCCAAATGTTGTGGACTACATCTCCCACAATACTCTTACAGCCATAATGCTGACAAAGCATCGGGGGAGATCTAGTCCGCAACATCTGGAGTCCTGAAGGTTTCCTACCCCTGTGCTAGAGCATGGTTCCAGCAGTGTAGGATGAGCCGGCTGTTTAACCTCCTTCAATGCTATACAGGCAATCAATTAATGTAAGCTGTGTGAGTGACAAAACAACATTTATTTGGTTTATAATACAAGATAGGATATTCTTTATAAATGTCTATTTTCATAAATAACCATGAATACTGCATGTTGTATATTATTACAACCTATATATCCACATACAAATATCCTTTATATAATTTACTATACCGCTCTTTGTTGAAATGGCAGACAGACAGAAAGACAATCCGTCTGCAGTTCGACCTTCATGATTTGACCCATGTCTCACTGCTTTACCTAAGCAGTTAAAACAAGTCATATTTATTGTACCTTGAACACCTTAGCTATGCATCACATTCCTTTGCTGCTGAAATATTGCTTCAAAGTGTTTTTCCTTTTATTATTCTGTAGTGCAATATTGTGCCATGTGTTTGTGTGGTCAAATACCTTATTTTGGCATCAGACTAAAGCTGGGCCTCGCTCCTGCTGCTTTTGTTGTAATCTACCTAAATCATTTATCGGCAATATTCTTACTCGTATTTAAATATTTAGTTTGGAAAGTCAAACAATGCAAGTAGTTTTTGTGTCATACCACTTTCAAGATAATGCAAATAGACTATCAAATTAAAATGTTGTCCAGAAATGTATTTTGACAGCATTTAGCTTCAGTGGAGTGTGCAATGTAGGATAGTGAATTGTGTGCTTTAATTTTCGGTAATCCTATATTAAACATTGTGCGGAAGTCTGCTGAACATTGATAAGCTGTTTTTACAAAGCAGATCCTCAGAGACAATAGTGCTTAAATGATATAAAGACCTTGGTTGGGTTTCTGTATTGTCGAGGTGATTTAGATTCATCTTAGTTCTTGCTCTATTCTTCCAGCAGTGCCAAATAGGCTTGGCTTTGAATTAATATATGTATTATTGTAATACTTAGCTGGCTAGTTTCTTAACATTTTTACCCAGAGTCATCCAATTTCCCAGTGGTAAACTGTATCGTCCTTGTAAAACTGTAAAATGAATGTAAACATGCTTAAATATTTTAATCAGTACATTATTCTGGGGACTCATCAAGCCAAAAAAACAACTAATACCTGTAGGTTGAATGCCTTATGGACTGATGCTGATTTATTTCATTTATATACTCAAAATATTTTATTCTAAAAAAAACAAAAAAAAACAAACAACAACAACAATGCACTTTTATTGATCCAATAGGATTCAGGAGAGCTAATTATGGTGAATAAAGAGATAATGAGGATATCACATTCCATTTTAGAAACAAAGGAACAAACAGGATAAAATGGGCTTTACATGACCTTTAACCCCTTAAGTCCATCGGGGGACTGTGATTAATTATTTATTTATAATTTATCCATAAATCTTTGCAGTTCATTTAAGTTTTGCGTTTGCATATGCTATATTGATTTTTGGTAGTTGAAGTATCAGAACAAATAATTAGACAAAAAGATAATTACTAAAAATCAGTATTATTAACCCCTTAAGGATGGAGCCAAATGTACATGTTGTGAACAAAACAAAATGTAAACAAAACCTGGCATTTGCGCTACATGTCTGTCCAACCATAATTCAACTCTTTCATAGTAAATGCACCCACCCTTATTATATATCATTTTATTCAGGGGAAACAGGGCTTTCATTTAATATCAAATATTTAGCTATGAAACATAATTTAATATGAAAAAAATGGGAGAAAATAAGATTTTTTTAATTTTTTTAGTTCTACATGACATTTTAACTGTCAATGTCATAATACTGTTTACTTTTACTGCAATAAAATACACATATTTATATTCAGCAAAGTCTCATGTGTAAGACAGTACCCCCTATGTACAGGTTTTATGGCGTTTTGGGAAGTTACAGTGTCAAATATAGCATGTTACATTTGAAATTGAAATTTGCGAGATTGGTTACATTGCCTTTGAGACTTTATAGTAGCCCAGGAATGAAATTTACACCCATAATGGCACACCATTTGCAATAGTAGACAACCCAAGGTATTGCAAATGGGGTACGTCCAGTCTTTTTTAGTAGCCATTTGGTCACAAACACTGGCCAAAGTTAGCGTTAGTATTTGTTTGTGTGAGAAAAATGCAAAAAATGCCAATTTTGGCCAGTGTTTGTGACTAAGTGGCTACTAAAAAAGACTGGACATACCCCGTTTACAATACCTTGGGTTGTCTTCTTTTGCAAATGGTATGCCATCATAGGGGTAATTTCCATTCTTGGGCTACCATAGGGTCTCAAAGGCAACCTAACCAATCTGGCAAATTTTAATGTGAAAAAAATGAAACACAAGCCTTATATTTGACGCTGTAACTTTTGAAAACACCATAAAACCTGTACATGAGGGGTACTGTTGTACTCGGGAGACTTCGCCGAACACAAATATTTGTGTTTCAAAACAGTAAAAAGTATTGCAGCAATAATATCGTCCGTGTAAGTGCTGTTTGTGCGTGAAAAATGCAAAAGAGTCACTTTTACTGGTGATATCATCGTTGTAATACATTTTACTGTTTTGAAACACTAATATTTGTGTTCAGCGAAGTCTCCTGAGTAGAACAGTACCCCCCATGTACAGGTTTTATGGTGTCTTGGAAAGTTATAGGGTTAAATATAGTGCTAGCAAATTAAATTCCCTTTACTTTTGGCATGGGTTGTCAGGCAGGTCCCGGTAATTGTAATTAATTAAGATAACTAATTATGTAAAAATATTACATAAATATATATGTAGAATTAATATATGTATATATATGTACTTATGTGTATATATATGTATATATCTATATAATTTTTTTAAAATATTTTTATTTAAATATAGGTATATATATGGTGATATATACGTATATATTTATGTATATAGATATATATTATTTCATTCTATGTGTATTTTGATATAAATATATATATATATATATATATATATATATATTATCACAATACAGTTAGAACGAAATAACACACATCTATATATTTTTTTATTATTTATTTGTAATTATTTTTTTTAAATTTTATTTTTTAACGTATTTACATATTTTTTTATATTATATATAAATATATATATATATATATAACAATAATTATATATATATTTAATCAGTATCAGTCTACGTGTAATTTGATATTAATATATATAATTATATATATAGTAATAGTAAAATACACCTAGACAGTGTATATGTGTGTATGTATATGTGTATACATATACTTAGATCATATATATATATATGATATATATATATATATGATCTAAGTATATATTTTTTTTTTTACACTTATTAACTTAATTTATTTTATTTTCAGCCAGCAGGGGGACCACCTGTCATTACAGGCAGCCCACCTGCTGGCAATGCTGCAGCCAGCTATCCCAGCCATGTGATTGTGAGGTCTTCGCAAGGACCTCACTCTCACATGGCCGGGGGGGGCTTCAGGACATCGGATGTGCCGCGGGGGGCTCCCTGCAGTCCCCCCAACCGCGATCGCCTGTAAGTACAAAAAAAAAGGAGGGCGTACTATTATGCCCAGCGGCATTTAGAGCCTCTTAAAATAGGACGTAATAGTACGCCCTCCGGCGTTAAGGTGTTAATAATTAGACAAAAAATTTTTAGAAATTTCTATGATTATTTCTATAGCAGTTAGTTATAAAACAAGGATATGTTTTTTTCACACTTTTACAATTTTTTTTATATAGTAGTTATACAGAATATATAATATAGTGCATATATAGTCATACAAAAGCTCATGCTCTACAAGCTCACACTCTACAAGAAGTAAATGAAAGTGTAGATAGAATAATATGTCTTGACACACCAAACATGACATTTAATAAAAAAAACTAAACAAAATAAACCTAAAATATGTTATTTGTGTTAATTCCCACTGTTCCTAGGCAAGTGATGGCTACCACTGGCAACCCAGATATTAACAGACTACATTTCCCATGATACAACTGTTTCCCATCTCTGTTCCAGGCTTTCAATGTGTCATGAATGTAATGTAGCAAATTGCCAATTTTCTGCTTGTATTTGAAAGCCTGGAGCTATATTTGTCTATAATTGTTGCTCAAAATAAATACCGTGAGGTTATGTTTATCTGCCGTTTTTCTGCTTCTAGAGAAAGTGGGTGCACATCTATTTCACATGGTCTGAATGCTCTTCATATCCTCTCACAATATCCTTCCTAGATACATCAGTAAATTAAATATTTCATTCCAATATAGGAAATAAATATGTCTGTGATTCCTATTTCATCCTAGATATAGGCAAACAATAGGAATGTGGAGACAAAAGAGCCCTCTCTATACGAAAGAAGGAAAATAGTATGAAAGTATTAAAATTTATTTTAAATGGATTAAAAAAATACTAATACAAATAATGACAAAAATATATATAAAAAAATAGATGATAGGTGCACTCACAGGTCTTGTTACAAATTTTCTTTTATGTACTTGTGCAAATTACATGTGCAAAGTTAAATCATCTCTGATTGACGTTTTGACCCCTATAGGGTCTTTTTCAAGATGATTTTGAAAAAGACCTTATAGGGGTCGAAACGTCGATCAGAGATGATTTAACTTTGCACATGTAATTTGCACAAGTAAATAAAAGAAAATTTGGAACAAGAACTGTGAGTGCACCTATCATCTATTTTTGCTTTATATATAAACGCTGAGGTTTGCACCCAAGCAAGAAAGTTTTTGACATTGATTGGATAAGGTTGAATGCCAAGGTTACTTTCTTTATATATATGTGTGTGTATGTGTCTGTATAGATGTAATTATTATTAATAGTATAGCAGTAGTATATATAGATAAATAAATAGATTAGATAGATAGATTAAATAGATAGATAGAGACAGACACATGATGGACATACATATTGACAAACTGAGTAATTTGGGAATGCTTTTTATAGACCACATTTCTAAGTACTCTGTTCTCATTGTAATGTGTAAATTGTAATACTTGAGAAATGCCATATTTCCTGTAGCCATCACAGATATTATATTCAAAAAAGAAAAAAAAACTCACAAGAAAGAAATGACAATACATTTTGTAATTTTGTTCAATGATCTATTTCTTCTATCCTTTGTGATATAATGATCATTTGTTTCAAATAAAATAGCTATTTTGTAAGCTAGAGTAAACAAGCCGTTACCTTCTCGACATGGCATTTTGCCCCTTTTTACTGGCACAAGTATAGTTATCTCTACCTTCAGTATTTCATGTTCCTAATCTGAAATGCCAGCAGTTCTTATCTTTTGTCTACAGGGTCCTTTACAAAGAAACATGCAACATAAAACACTAAAAAAAAAACTCTCCTTTACGACTATGTTTACTCTTTACCAAGAATTTTTCTATGAATATGATAGCCTTTGTATTTTAACAATGTTGTTAAATTTATATTGGTTTTATTTGAAGTGGCTTTTATAATTTGGCACAAATATATATTAAAATAGAATATAAACTTTCAATGGAGTAATATTGTTCCCATTTTTTTTCAATCAATGCATGCTCAATTATTTTTCTAAAATATACATTTGATTCAATTGCCTGAATTTTGTTATCTTTGCAGTTACAATCTCTCGATATATTCTTATATACTCGTGTATTACAAATTATGTCTCACAGCGAGGAAGTTTAAGCATGCGTGGGATAGGCATGAGACTATCCTAGACTTAAGATAAGGCCAGGGACTAATGCTAAAATTTAGAAAATTGGGCAAACTAGATTGGCCAAATGGTTCTTATCTGACATCACATTCTATGTCTTTGGTACTTCATAGAGGACTTTGATGCAATCTTACTTTATTGTGTTGAGTGTTTCTTTTTTCTTAACTCAAACATTTAGTGAGAATATTTATATGAGAGTTGCACAAGTTGGGCCAAATAATTGAATGAAGTTCAAATTCTGATAAACAGCATTTTTTTTTCAGTAGAGTTACCATAAATTAAGAAGTGCACTTCTAAAGCTAATGTTCTAGAATACTGTAAATTTAATAGCTGAAATTTAAGCACTGTTGTAACTATTTATAAAAAATCCAATGTAGGGAGACTACATACAATAAATTACTGTACTGGTCTTTCTTCATATTTTACTCTATAATTACATAATTATTGTTCTTAAATTATGGCTCATGCTTTCAAAAGCCAATTCAAAACCCTCTCCGCATGCACTCCACGAACTCCACCATTGTGAAACACTATATATTAACTCATGTTTCCTCAAATGGATTGTTAAAGTCAATTTCTCCATGTCTTATATGTGTTTGAAATACACTGCTGGTGGTATGGGACAGACTTGTATCATATGTAATAAAAGGTTGTAAAATTTCCTGTATTAAAGGTCTTATTCCCTAGGAAAATATCTCAATGTCTCCTGTCAAGATAAGAGCTCAGAAAAGAGAAAAAAAAAGACCGAACTGGAACAAAAGCTCATTTATCTCCAATAATATCATGTAGGCATCAGCAGGATGCCATTTTTATTATCTTCATGTTTGAAATGAGCATTATGAGAAAAAACAGTTGAAGGAATAAGATACCTTTCTGCTGAATCTGCTCAATTGCTTTCAAAAGAGATTTGAGTATAGCATATGAATCCTTTAATAATTTAACTAGTGGACAGGTAGAAGATAAGTATATGATGAAAAAGAGTTAAGAAACAAAATGGCAGACTAATGTTTTAGCATCATTCTGAGACTAAACAGAAGTCACATGGGTTGAAAAGTAATATTTATTTATGAATTCCTGTATGCTAGTACACCCTTAGGACAGAACATGTTTAACAGAATACCAATAAATATGATATGTCCTATCTACATCTTTTTCAGAGGAACAGAAGATCAAATTATTTGTCTGTGTTCATGACTCACTTTATCCAAGCCGTGACAGATAAGGAATATTCTCTTAAAAAAATATCCACATATGTGCACCTATAAGGGTCCTCAACTTCAGAAATGCATTATTCTAGGACAGGCTTCCCCAAACTCCGGCCTCCAAATGTTGCTGAGCTACAACTCCCATTATTCTATGAATGAAATACAGGTGATACTCGAAAAAAGTTCATTTAGTTCAGTAATGCAACGTAAAAGGGGAAACTAATATATAAGATAGATGCATTACAAGCAAGATAGTTCAAGCCGTGATTTGTCATAAGTGTGATGATTATGGCTTACAGCTCATGAAAACCACAATCTCAGTAAATTAGAATATTACATGTAATCAATAAAACAAGGAGTGTACAATATTGCACCTCTGAAAAGTATAAGCATGCATATGGACTCAGTACTTGGTTTGGGCCCCTTTTGCAGCAATTACTGCCTCAATGCGGCGTGGCATGGAAGCTATCAGCCTGTGGCACTGCTGAGGTGTTATGGAAGACCAGAATGTTTCAATAGCAGCCTTCAGCTCTTCTGCATTGTTCGGTCTCATGTCTCTCATCTTTCTCTTGCAATGCCCCATAGATTCTTTATGGGGTTCAGGTCAGACGAGTTTGCTGGCCAATCAAGCACAGTAATCCCATGGTCATTGAACCAGGCTTTGGTGCTTTTGGCAGTGTGGTCAGGTGCCAAGTCCTGTTGGAAAATGAAGTCAGCATCCCCATAAAGCTCGTCTGCGGAAGGAAGCATGAAGTGCTCCAAAATCTCTTGGTAGATGGCTGCGTTGACCCTGGACTTAATGAAGCACAGTGGACCAACATCAGCAGATGACATGGCTCCCCAAATCAACACAGACTGTGGAAACTTCATACTGGACTTCAAGCATCTTGCAGTGTCTGCCTCTCCATTCTTCCTCCAGATTCTGGGTCCTTGGTTTCCAAATGAAATGCAAAAGTTGCTCTCAGCACTCTCATCAGAAAAGAGGACTTTGGACCATTGAGCAACAGACCAGGTCTGTTTTTCATTAGCCCAGGTAAGACGCTTCTTACGTTGTTTGTTGCTCAGGAGTGGCTTGAGAAGAGGAATACAACATCTAAAGCCCATGTCCAGAATCCGTCTGTGTGTGGTGGCTCTTGATGCACTGACTCCAGCCCCAGTCCACTCCTTGTGAAAGTCCCCAACACATTTGAATTGCCTTTTCCTGACAATCGTCTCCAGGCTGCAGTCATCCCTGCTGCGTGTGCACCTTTTTCTTCCACACTTTTCCCTTCCACATAACTTTCTATTAATGTGCTTTGATACAGCACTTTGGGAACATCCAACTTCCTTCACAATTACCTTTTGAGGCTTTCCCTCCTTATGTAGGGTGTCAATTATGGTTTTCTGCACAACTGTCAGATGAGCTGTCTTCTCCATAATTGTGATTCCTACTGAGCCAGACTGAGAGACCATTTAAAGGCTCAGAAACCCTTTGCGGGTGTTATGGCATACTTAGCTGATTAGAGTTGGACACTGTGAGCCTAGAAAATTGTACCTTTTCACAATATTCTAATTTATTGAGATTGTGGATTTGGGGTTAACATGAGCTGTAAGCCATACTCCTCGCACTTTACGGTGACAAATTACGGCTTGAACTATCTTGTTTTGCATGTACTGCATGTAATGCGTCTATCTCATATATTTGTTTCACCTTTTACGTTGCATTACTGAAATAATTGAACTTTTGCACGATATTCTAATTTTTCGAGTATCACCTGTAGATAGGCTGAGAATCGTGGTTGTAGTTCAGCAACATCTGGAGGGCCGAAGTTTGGAGAAGCCTGTTCTAGGAACTGTTAACATTTGTATGTATCTTACAATGTGCTAATTGTAAGATTTTTTTTTAAAGGATATAACATTTATAACGCAGCTATGTGCATATTACATTGCACTAACTTGTATCACAAAATGTCTCTTACTGTGCTAACATACTGCAATTGTATTTTATATCTCAATGTTAAAGTGAACCTGTCATGCCCCCCCCACCACCACCCCATTACATATTCATCAATATTGACACATATGCACCAATTCATCCACAGTTTTAGGCTACCAGGTGCTTCTGTGTCGTCCCAGCTGCAGCCCCGGCTTACCAGATCTTGTTTCAATACTGCTGCAGCTGCTTCAATTCAGCCATGATCCCTGCAGTATTTATGCAGCATCATTTTTACTAAGTTGCATCAATTTGCGCCTTTACGCCTTTTTTGCTTTGGTTTTGGAGTCTTGTTTCACGCAGTATGCATGCACAAAAATTACACTAAGGCCTGGGCCTATTTAAATTCATGTCATCTGTGAACCAATGCCCTTTTGTGGTTTCATTGCCCTTAAGTGCATTGTTGCTCAAAATGCTGCTCACATTGAGTTTAGTCTTGTCCTGATCTGGCAACTTCCCAACCCTGAGCTTTGTTTTTCCATATTTCCAGTTAAAGGAGTGGCCTTTTATTGTGGCCAGCATAAGGCACACCTTTGCAAAAATCATGCTGTCTAATCAGCATCTTGATATGCCACACCTGTGAGGTGGTTGGATTATCTCAGCAAAGGAGAAGTGCTCACCAACACAGATTTAGACAGGTTTCTGAACAACATTTGAGAGAAATAGGCCTTTTGTGTACATAGAAAAAGTCTTAGATCTTTGAGTTCAGCTCATGAAAAATGGGGGGAAAACCAAAAGTGTTGTGTTTAGAATTTTGTTCAGTGTAAGTCCCTGGGGTTCAGAATGTATGTGGCAGACGCTAGAAGCAGTGGCTAATAACTAAATATACCAACCACAGAGCATGTGCTAATTTTAGTCAGCCAGAAGACTACATGTATTAGCTCTGTCCTGCTCTCTCTGTCAGTCAATTTTTTGGCATAGAGGACTATGCTGAAATAAATAATTGACAGGAGTATAGATACAATTGTATGATCTATAAAATTAACAAAACTGGTATACTTTAATGATATAGATATAATCTAAGAAAATATTAGAGGTTACTCTAGACTTAGTTAACTCACCCTCTTTTTTACTTTTTATTCTCAATGCTCCTTAAGTATACATAGTGCAGCAAGTTAATGAATAAACAATGTCACCTCTAGTGAAGCTTAGCCCCTTAAAGACACAACTTCTGGAATAAAAGGGAATCATGATGGAATATTTCCATCATGTGTCCTTAAGGGGTTAATCACTGATTCTTTATATTTATATATATATATATATATATATATATATATATATATATTTACATTAAAAATAATTTTTACACACTCACACAGATATATTCATATTATCACCAGCAGAATGTCACACTTTTTTTTTCTTATTACAGATTTGATTTTACTTATATTTGTTTCTAAAAATTTCAACAATTTACAGGAATTATAAAGGTAGACACATGAAGCAATAAATGCGCAAAGCTAAGAATGTGATAAGTATTTATATTTCAGACGTACCTTTATGTGAAATCTGGGTAATTCATACATTAAAATAATTTAAAAAGGATGATCTCTCAACTAAAAAAAAAATCATCTGCGTTTAAGTCTGGAAAGAAAATAAAGCTTTATTCAAAGACTTTCCATGGTAGGATCTATGGTAGAAATAGTGTTGACTATGTAAGAAGGTAAATATTACATTTAAAATATTTCACTGTACAAAAAATGAAAGGATGAATAGAATTATAATTTTAAAATAGAGTTAGCATGCAAAAATACAGTTATTAGTTATTTTTAACTCTTTAAACAAGTGAGTAATAAATATACATAGTTATCTATAATAAAATGTGTGTTAATATATAATTTTGATTATTTATGAAGACTTAGTTTTTTATGTAAAATAATGTAATGGCCTATTTTGTGCATATAAAATAGCTTAATGCTTTATATTTACATATAAGAATTGATGCATCTATAAAATAAACTGTAGTATTCATGTAAATGATTGCACTGCCTAATACAATTGTACTAGTTGAGATTAACCCCTTAAGGACACATGACATGTGTGAAATGTCATGATTCCCTTTTATTCTAGAAGTTTGGTCCTTAAGGGGTTAAACAACAATAATAATAGTTTAAGAATGCTAGTTAATTTGAGGAATGTGCACACTGTACATTACTAATGTATTTTTTTTTTAGTCATTTAGAACATTTACATCATATAATCACTATGTTATAAATATATAGCATGTCTATGGTAGTTCTGGAACAAAAACAATGTAATCAACTATTTTGCTGAGTCTATTTAACTACATTCCATTATTTGTATCTACTGCATGTCCCTAAAACCGTAATTCATGCTCACTGAATACATATTTACTAAGCACTCACAATGTGCAATACAATAGAGTAGTATAATAAATACATATTTACTAAGCACTCACCATGTGCAATACAATAGAGTAGTGATAATAATGATAATGTTTGAAGTAGTCCACAGTGGGAAAAGTAAGGTGTAAATCTCCCATAGTGTGTCTAACTTTCCAGTGTTTCACCAATGCCTCTTAAATATACAAGACTTGTGGTTCTAATAGTCTTTTATCTAAAACTCTCGATTTCATATTCCCATCTCCATGGCCGGTGCAAGACTATTTTGCTTCCTAGAAAAAAGCCAGCTACTTGTACCCCACACCCACAAAGGCAAAAGCAAAAAATGTCAACTTTGTGTGTCTCTTTTGTCTCCCAATCCCTCTGTGTCTCTCTTCCCCAGCCCCTCTGTGTCTATCTTCCCCAGCCCCTTTGTGTATCTCTCTTCTCCCCCAGCCCCTCTGTGTGCCTGTTTTCCCCATCCCTCTGTGTGTCTCTTTTTGCCCAAGCACCTCTGTGTGTCTCTTTGTCCCCAACCTTTTGTGTGTCTCATTACCCTTCCCCCAGCTCCTATGTCTGTCTCTTCCCCCATAGCTACTTTTGTATCTCTTCTCCCTCTGCCCCATTTGTGTGTCTCTCTATTCTCCCCCAGTCCTTCTGTTTCTCTTTGTTCCCCATCCCCTCTGTGCATCTCCTTTTCTTGCCTATCCCTTCTGTGCACCTATTTGCCTATCAGCCCTTTGTGTGCCTCTTGCTCTCCCCCCTTAGCACTCTGTATGCCTTTCCCTCCTTAAGTCCTCTATGTGCCTCACCCCCTCCAGTACTCTGTGTGCCTTTTCTACCCCAGCCCTCTGTGTTCCTCACCTCTTCCTCAGCCCTTTATGTGCCTCTTCTCCCCCACCTTACACCCTCTGTGTGCCTCTCCTTCCCCAAGCCCTCTGTGTCCCTCTTCTCCCCCACTCAGTCCTCGGTGTGCTTCTCCTCCTCCTTAGCCCTCTTTGTGTCTCTCTTCCCCACTTCAGCCCTCTGTGGACCTCTCCTACTCCCCAGCCACATATGTGCCTCTCCTCCCCCACAGCACTCTGTGTGCCTCCCCCTTCAACTATTTATGTGCCTCTCATTACCCTCCCAGCCCTCTATGTGCCTCTCCTCCCCCACAGAACTCATGCCTCTTCCCCATTCAACTATTTATGTGCCTCTCCTCCCCCTCAGCCCTCTGTGTGCCTCTCCTCCCCCCTTAGTCCTCTGTGTGTCTATCCTCACCCCTTCCAGCTCTCTATATGGGCCTCTCCTCCCCCCCTTCAGCTCTCAGTGCGCTTCTCCTTACCCCAGTCCTCTGTGTGCCTCTCCTACCCCAGCTCTCTGTGTGCCTCTCATCACCTCACAGCCCTCTATGTGCTTCTCCTCACCCTTCAGTCTCCTGTGTGTCTCACCTCGACCACAAGCCCTCTGTATGCCTTTCCACACTCCCAGTCCTCTTTGTGCCTCTCTTCACCCCCAGCCCTCTCTGTGCCTCTGCTCACCTCCCCAGTTCTCTGTTTACATCGCCTCACCCCCTAGACCTTTGTGTGCCTCTCTTCACCCCCCAGCCCTCTTTGTACCTCTCCTCCACCTCCCCCTTGTGGTCTTACCACCAGACCAGCTCACCTCCTTCCTTCAAGTAGCATAGCTGATCTGTGCACTGCTTTGAGGAGCTCCTGTTATCTTTCCCCAGTATGACCGGAAGCTGCTCAACACTCTCAGTAAGCACAGGAGCTCCTCTACTGTGGTCCATGGCTCGCCATGCTACATTCTGTGACCAGCATTAGGGGAGTGCTGTGCAGTGCTCTCCCCTTCTGCCGATCACCCACACAATGTGCCCCCAGTGCCAGTGCACCTTAGACGGCCAGCTAATCCATTACCGGCGGTCCATATACTTCCATTTAAGGCAATTTCTGCAAAAGTCATTACCTGCTCATTTTCTAGAAATCTCTGGAAACACAGGGGATCTAGCGGTTTAAATATTAGAAGCTAATTTGTTTTAATCTCTGTTGTGCTCTCAATCACATCATAGTTTCCAAAAAATTAATAGAGCTCATACAAACTGCATGTAAACATCTAAAACAGAAATGCTTACTAAGCAATCATATTGATATACAATACAGGATAAAAATCCCAGTATGTCAGTTGTTACTAAGTTACTGGAGTCACCAGAATTTTTGCATAACAATCATGTTATGGTCTCAGTCTCTCTTCTTCCCCATTATATTGTTAGGGCAAACAGTGATCTACTAAACATTTTGACATGTCTGCACAGGTTTGAATTGCAGCCACATGATCATTGTTTGGCAATTCATGGGAATGAGCAGACATATCTAAATAACAAAGGAAGTATACATTAACCATTTGTAATAATAACAACAAAGTATTTAACCTATAAGGTACACTCAGAGTAATCTGAATGTACCTTTCCTTTTTAACCCCTTAAGGACCAAACTTCTGGAATAAAAGGGAATCATGACATGTCACACATGTCATGTGTCCTTAAGGGGTTAAATACTTTATTATTATTATTGCTCAAATAAGGTTTTAAATAATTCAGCCAAACCACACAAGTATGTCTAATCAATCACATTGATAAATTGACGATCCACTGGTTCAAATAACACATCTATTCCATGACTTGTAAAACTATATAAATGCAGTTAGGTGTAATCTTCAACCTAGCAAGTTCACAGGTTTAAGGACTGTAATTATGTATCCTTTGTACATTCTTAAAAATGATAGGTTGATCCTCTCTTGACCTAGAAGAAAGTGTGCTTTGTAAAATGATTGACAAGCGTATTTGCCTTGTGTCTTTGAATATTTACTACTTCTAATCTTGTATTCTATGATTTTGGAAAAGATTACTGATGAGTCATAATTCATTTGAAATAAATTGAATTACATTAAGTTGATTGGCAAACACATTTTAGAAATAATAACTGTTTAGCATTGCATTAAAATAAAATGCTTATGATACAAAGAGTGAAAATGTTTTATTCCAGGGTATATTTTTTCATTTCTATCAAAGTAAAACATTATAAAACCTCTTGTGTTACTCAGAATCTTTCTATTTTTAATCATTCTTTATAATTTTCTTTAACTTTTTTTGAAATTATGTTACATTTTCTTAATACCAGTAAGACACTTTAAAACACTTAAATGTCTTTTATTGTTACTATACCTTGCCCTCCTTTATCCGTGTATCAAATGTACATCAACATATATACACCTTCTGTAATCAACTAAGTGATACTCATTGTTGACATGATTTACTAGAACTATCTAATTCTTTTTGGTAGGAAAATGACCTACATTTTGTGTAGAAACGTGTCAGTCTTGTTATTTATTAATAAAAGAGCATATAATATTGTTTGCACCTATTGGTAAGCCAGCATGTGAAATCTTCCAGTTTTCACAATAGTATAACAGGATAAAATTGGTCACTGATGGTTATAAAGTATTAGCTGACCTACGTAGGGATTACATGAGTACTACCATCAATTTCTTAGTAGTACTTTTTGAGTCACTGGCCTTGCACAGTTCATGTTAAGGCTCACCTATAAAAAAGTACATTTCAATTTATTTTGTGTTATATTTTTTTTATTGAAGCATTTTTTTAATTAAGCATTTAAAACAATCCTCATATTTAATTTGCAATGATGTCTACCATTTAATATAATAGTGTTGGGTTGTTGAGTGGTAATGAATATATCATGTAACAATAGTACATACGATCATTTTCGGCCAAGATGGAGGAATTACAAAAACCTTATGTTCTCCAGTTGACAACTGTGACACATACCATTATGTGCTTTTTCATGTATGGGTTGTTGAGAAAGACAGAGGATTATTGTATCTGCTGAAAATTTATATAACATAATTTCAAGAATTGTTATTTGTAATATCCCCACTTGTGCAATGTTCTTCCACCAATGTTTTTGAATTCAGAAAAATAATATTTTTATTCTTTTTACTTAAGTTTAGTCTGGAAAAAAAAACCTGAAAACTGCATAAATAAATATACATGAAAATACCATATCATACAAATGAATTTAAAATTAAACAAATCGTTAAACTACATTTGCAATAACCAGTCTGTAAATATGAGTTTCCTAAAGTATTTCTCCATATCTAGAATGACCCTCAGCAAGGCCAGCTTGTACAAATTCTTAAAATACATCTATCTTCTTCAGAAAATTAAATGTGAACGACCCGTAATTAAAACATTTAAAACATACAAAAAAGTTGCCCTATTGTCTCAGTGAGGAGGTTTCAAGTGAGTTTCTTCCTTGTTATGGAGGCAGCCTACACAATTGCAGTAAGTTAAATCATGTATTTTATAACTTATGGGGAGCCCAATAATCTCAATAACTAGTATAACACTATTAGGAATATGTTTGTATTCCTAATGCTAGATTGTTGCTTTAAGGAATGCACCATATAAAAATACAGCCAACAAAGACCAATGTTGGCGTGCAAAGTCCTAATTTATTGACAAAGGGGTTAAACAGAGCTGCTATGTTCCTCACCATTCTGATAAGGAACACATATCAAAATCATGCCATTGATTGTCATTGGCACCCAACTGGTAAAACATACTGTGTAGAAAACTAGTCTATTCACTAGTGTTGAAATAGTCACGTAATTGGAAATATATTAGCACTCTTGAAATATTAAGTATGCTTTTGTTGCAAATAATCATTAATCAAGCTACAGAGTGTGCCTCACCTGTATGTACAGCTGTGAGTTCCAGGTGAAGACATAGCTTCCTAAAGGGCTCGAGATCAGACTGTACATTGGGGACTTACGGGACCCTGAAGCAGCATTCTAAATTAATTATTGTCAGCGCAGTTTTTGGTACTATAAAAGCCTCTTTTTTTTTTGCAAAAGCATCTTTGGCTTATATCTAAAAGCATAAACACCAACAGTAATCAAATAATTACATAGTAGTAAATAAATGATATGTATACACTAAATATTTTGTAAAATCAACCAACGCAAAACAACTAATAATGCTATTCTGGGAGGATTAAGGACATAAACAGCAATGATAATAACATTACACAAAATAAGGCATAATTAGTACACAACTAGTTTCTAAAATAACTAGAGTAATACAGGATTAATGCCCTAAAAGTTTACATTAAAGTCCCTTTGAAAAAAGACCACAGAAAAAGTTGATAAAATGTGATGTATATTTTGAATTTTTAAAAAATATTTGACTGAATGTATTTAAAAGAAAATAATAATTTGCATATCATCTCAAGCATATCTGGTTCCACTCATTCTAGTGCTGAAGGTATCCCTGAGACTATCAACTATTGTTGAAATGCTTCAGCTGATGGCAAATGGCTGACCCTTTTTTATAAGATACATATATTTGGCACCATCTGTTTATTTTAATTAATTAAATATGTTAATTTGTATTTTAACATGTTTCTTATACTACTCCCTATTTTCTGTACCCTCACTCCATAAAATATTCAATATTCATATATGCTTCTGTATGATTCACTAATAAATGGGCAAATACAATTAGGCTAAATTGAAATAATTACCACTGAAATAGTAGCATCCAAATTTTGAACATGAAAATGAAGATGCTGCATTGACCCTGGATTTAGAGAGTATAGCAAATAGAGTCTCATATGGATGGGTGTATACCTCCATGTCATCTCAGGTGTAAGTATATAACTTAGTAATGTGGATAGCTCTCGAATCATCACTACATTATAAATTAAACTCTAAAAAGAAAAACTAAATTTAAGTATATATTATTTAAAATTTTGAGGACCCCTTAAATCTAATGTCCAACCCTTCAGGACTATGAAGTGTCAGGACAGCCACAAATATTTGGGTATTTACCTATCTTTGGCAATGTTAGTGTCAACATAAAAAGTGGTGCAATATTGTTGATCATTTTCATAGAAATCCTTGAGACCTGCATGTCTTGTATTGTGATTTGTTTATTGTTATTTTTGTTTTCTTACGGTCTTTGTTCAATTTACATTGATGAGTCTTGAGCAACCACTCAACACAATGCCATAGTGCAGGTGTAGACAAATTTGGACTCTCCAGATGTTGTGGACTACATCTGCCAGCATTAAAGCTGTAAGAGCATTATGGGAGATGTAGTACATAACATCTGGCATGCCAAAGATTGCCTATCCCTGCTATAATGTTTACTATGTTAATTTGTTAAAAGCATATATTTTTTTGTTAGAACCATTGCAAATAAAAATGTGTTCACAAAAAAGTGGTGTAATTATGCATAGCATTAGAACAATGATGCTCATTATTTTGAAATGTTTTCATGGTACTAATTTTAATAGGTACTGAGTTGGCATACATGTATACCTTAGCTGTCCTTTATATCTCAAATGGTCTTCCTTATTAAGGTTTTAATTCTTTCATCTTTTTTTCCACTTTCCCCAAACTATCTTCTTTCATGCTTTTGTCAATTGAGTGATGTCAAAAGAAATGAAACACAGACAGAAAAGTCCCTTTTGATATAACACAAGACTTTAAAATAAGTGCTTTACATGCATCTCATTTAGCTTTAAAGCACTACAGATTGAACCTAGTACACTATACAATTTAAGCCATATGCTTTTGTCCCTGAGATATGTTGGAAAATATTTTCCAGAACCTCTTCATTTCTCCAGTATTGTCAGATAAAAGAACTATTGATTTGCTATTGTATGATACAGATATTCTGGAAGCCACGGTTTCAGTTTGTCGGATGATTACTTTTTTATTTATTATTATTCACATTGGATTGGAATACAATCATTAAAAGTGAAGGGATTATGTATTGCACATTATATAGTCCAAGAAGATGAACAGGCTTATAGAATACCATATCACATAATTCTAAATTTACTATTCAAAATAAATTAAAAAGAAACACTATAGGGTCAGGAGCACAAACATGTTTTCCAGACTCTGTAGTGTTAAAAAACCCTATCTAGCCCATCTGCTCTCCTTGCCCTCTTAAATATAGTAACATGTTACATTTATTCCAGTCTGCTGGTGCTGTCTCTGTCCGTGATATGCCTTCTTGGCTGAGATCACCAGAAGTGATAGACTGAGCCAATTACAATGTGTTCCCATCGGATTGGCTGAGATTGTCAAAAAGGTAGGCTGGTGGCAGAGCCAATCAGTATCTCCTTATAGAGATGCATTGGATCAATGCATCTCTAAGAGGAAAGTTCAGTGTCTTCATGCAGAGGGTGCAGACACTGCATGTCAGTGCCCCAGGGCCATCTGAGGAGTGGACACTAGATGTATTCCTAGGCTGTAATGTAAACACTGCCTTTTCTCTGAAAAGACAGTGTTTACTGTATAAAACCTGAAGGGAATGATTCTGCTCACCATAACAAATACAATAAGCTGAAAGAAAGTTTTGGGTTACAGTATGACAAATCAAGGATACCTAATCTATCACATTTTTAAAGGAATATAACAAAAACAATACTACTAATTCCATCAGCTCGTCATACCAATGCTTTATTTTACATATGACCATATTGAGGATTTTGGCAAACACAGAAGATTTTTGGAATAGCTTGATTAAAGTATTACTCCAAGCATCATAACCACTATAGCCGGTAATGGGGTAAATATTTTAGTAATGGTTTGAGCCCTTACCTGGCTCCCAGGTGTAGAGCTTCAGAAGGCCAAAACTGTCACCATTTATTGGCTGAGATCACCAGCTATTTGCTCTATGCCAATATATATATTTTGAGAAAAATAAAACTTAAACTTAGTGAGTTTCTCTGGTATTCCCTGCTTCACCCTCAGCTGAGAAGACAAGAGAGACTAACTGTCCATTTTCAAACACTATCTGACAAAAGGGATATTGCTGGAGGATCCTGTCATATACTAAAGGTAGAGATTCTTTTTTTCTCGTTTGCTTACATACAGGTATACTTTGTTTATTATTTCTTTTCAAAACTCAATGCAAAGATTAAAAATAGTTTTAAGGTGGTTCTTGCCTTTTAATGCACTGCATTATTTACTGGTTTGCTATTATCAATGGGGATATTTTTTTTTTCCTTTAAGTCAAATAAACTATGCCTTGTTATTGAATTACTAACAAAGTTTTTGAGGCAAACCATTAAAATGAAACATAACAATGATATGGCATTGTAATAAAATTTGCATAGAGGTCAAGTTTGATTAAGATTGAGCAATAACTTTTTTTCTTGCCAGAAGATCATTAGGTTCATGAATCAGAGCTGTTACTTTACAATGCCATTTTCTACCGCTGAATAAATTGTTCATAACTGTCAGCGACTAACAGATGTGTTCATTGATCTTCTTTGGAAACAGAAGGCTTGAATTGGGTGTGTAGTTAGCTAAATATACCAGATCTAATGAAAAACCTCTTGAAAACACAGTACATCAGAGGATAATGGGAAATATTCCATCTTATGATAAAAAGGTATAATGAAGTAAAGCTTACAACCTGTCGAATTGTTACAAGGTATTCTGAAATTGAAATGCTTCTTTGAATGAAAGGTAAAATATTAACTTATTACTCTTAAAGGGTTTCGGTTCATAGTTTATCACTGCTCCATCCTCTGCTGAATAAGATTTCGATTTAAACCATTCTGTTTCTGCAGCTATTGCAGCACCTCCCCTGGCTGTGACTAACACAGCCTTCCTACAAACTTCTGGAAACTAAGTTTGTATTTTGTAACATTTAGGAACCTACCTTGCAATGTAGGTAAGCTCACTTTAACACAACTATGGATCGTAAACTGAATTAACATTTTAAAGTAAAGTTTAAATGGCAAGTTTTTTTTTTAGTCTTTAAACTGCTACACTCATCTATGAGTGCCTAATCAGTATATATTATTCTTAATAATAGGTAAAATACACTTTGAGCAGAAGGTATAGTTGTAAGAAATTGATATATAGTTAAATTGCAACTTTCATCTTTTTTAGAAGGGTAATTCAATATTTAAGATTAATAGATATATTCAAGTACATATAAAAGAAGGTTCAGATTTTTTGAAAGTGTTCTTTGAACCGAACCTGAATGGGGTGGATAATAAGTGTATTATATGACACTTCAGCTCAAATTTAAACACATTTTCTAAATCTGTCCATAACATCACATATATGTATAAAATGATTTGTGTATGTAATGGATCCAAAACTTACCAAGGCAATTTTCATGCTTCATGCCCTTACCCAGAATACTCAGGGCATTTGTGGGAAAATAGATCTGCTGGGATAATCAGGATTCTACACTCCAACATAACTACTAAAGGGTAATTATGTATCTTACCTTTTTATTCACTATACGTTTTACTATAAACACAATTGGGGTTATTTGCTACAGTGGGGATTGTGGGCCCAGGAGCTTTCCAATTCAGGAAATGTGGCCTAAAATGTAAAAATTCCCTTTGAATGACCAACAATTCAAAGTTTATTGAATAACCTATTCGTGACAGATTTGATTGATAGACCTCAGCTAGTATGTCATGAAATGGTTTAATTATATGCACATATTTATAAGCAACAACATTAAAGTGAAAATATAACAGTGTGCTTACAAAATAGGGTGTTGCATTAACATGGGAACACATTTTTAGCATGACTATATCAGTGAAAAGTTTACAGCTTAACTATTTTGTCTAAAAGTTTGCAAGCCCATTGACAATTATCACTGTTAAGTGCACAATCATATTTCCCTCTATAGCGAGTTTGTGATATGAGGCAAATAAAAAATAACAGGGACTGTTTATTTTCTCTGTGTTCTAAAATATTCCAGGTCATGTTGCCTTGGGATGAGGGTTAGGTAGAGATTTGTTGCTCATCTTTTTGTCTTAGTAGCTATGGAGCATTGAGTCATTTGTGTATTACTGGAGTGGTGTTTGAAGGTCTCAGTGGCACAAAAGGAATTAACTTGCATGTAGTTCACTGAATGCACATTTCTGAGATTTTCTAAGAGATTTTTATGAAAGTAGACAAACTGTTTATTGGTGGAGAATAGATTATCTCAGCAGGGAGATATCTGCGCATATTTATTTGTGCATATATTTTTATACAACATCATTCAACTGGTCACCAAGAGTTTAGTGCCTCATGTCAAAGAGTAACATTAATGATTTCACCTCAGTGAGCGTGACTGTTTCAGCTCGTCTTTTTGATCAATATGACATGTCAGTTGCAGGCACACATTTTCGACATGCCTCATAAATAATTAAAGAGTCAAAGAGAGTTGAACAAGCATATAACAGCTTACTAAATCTGGGTCTGTTTCCAACAGTGAATTTTGAAATGACCTCCATTTTATAGCACATTACACATCCAGTTAAATATATAAGGTGCCATGCCATGGCACTTGCACACATTTTGCTTGAATTTGTTGTTTTATTTTTAGCAAGTAAAGTAGTCACAAAATATTCTACTTTCATAGTTTCAGGAAAGTATCTTTCTGCTCATATATGTGTTGGTTTGTAAGATAAATAATTATGTTACATAGTAAATCTCAACAAAGGCAACAAATTGCCCCCAGGAGCAATGCAAAATATGCAATATGTTATTCTGTCTCTTTCCATACAATGCCTAAAATTGTGCCGCTGAATGCACAATAAGTAAAAGGGGTCTAAGTTTGCTGAGCAAACAATTTAAGTTTATTATAGTTAATGTAATGGTTATATTGTATTTTGCACTGCAAAGGAATATAGGAAACAGAAACAGTGGAGCATTTAGCTAATGGTGCTTTAAATATCTGCTGCTGACAAAGCAGATGAAGAAAAACATGTAGAGCAGGCATGACCAAAAGGTAGATCCCAAGATATTGTAGAACTTCAACTCCCATGATGCTTTGCATGCCTTTGGAATTACTTCCAAGACATGCAAAATAAGCCATGTTGAATGGCAAAGCATCATGGAAGCTGTAGTTTTAAAACATCTGGAGATCTACCTATTGGTAGTACATCAGAGGATTTTATGGGGTAAAGTCAAATTAGTTTGCTTGTTCCAAAAGAAAAATAAACAAGAATATATCAACATGGCTTATTTACAGACCAATTGATCATTCAGAAATGATAAGATTTTTGTCTGTTGTTAATAAAGCTAATATAACTTACTTACTTAATAGGAGCAATATATTTGGCATAATGGGATTGATGGAACTTTGATCAGTATTTAGCCATGCTATACTTGATATTTCAAAAAGGAATCCATGTTTAAAATGGAACGAGGCAAACATTTTATTCTTTGTTGAGCTAATTTGCACATGCCCACCCAGAATCCTTTGCGGTAGTAACATCACTACAGATTTGTGATTTCTGTGGGAAAAGCAAGTCTCATGGCTTGACTGGTGTGCAGATTTTTGTTTAACATTGTATTAACTCTATATATATATATATAAATATATATATTATTTTTGATTGTGCAAAGAGTTTTACACATATAGACAATAACATTGGATGACATTTCATAGTATGAGTTAATGCACAATATGTCATGAGTAACAGCACACATTTGATTTTTTCTTGGAAAATGTAATCGAGTGAGACCGGCAAGGCTAAGTATGAGTAAGTAGCAGGCCGTATATTTTAAATGGAAATATTGGCTTAGTTTAACTCTTTAATGAACAAGTATCACCTTTAGCGCAAATTATCTTGTATAAAGCGTGTAAATTAGCTTGTGGAGAGTGTGACCGTATAGGTTAGCTGCTTGGCTCCGCCCCCTTATATATCTTTTTGTATCAAAATTGCTTAAAACAATAAAGTTTATTGAAGTAAAAAAAAAGCTAATATAACATATATACGCACATTCTATATGCAATTTAAATCTGTAATAGAAATACTATTGTTTGAGATATTTAAATACTAGAAAATAGTTCTTGTATATCTTTCTAAATTGAAGATATTTCATCTACATTTCTTAATTAACCACATATTTCTTACTTCTTTCCCCCAACCCTACTCGGAGGGCTAACAATATTGATGCAAGGTGAATGAACAGTGGAAATGATGCAGAACATACAGCAATTATTAATCCGTAACTGAAGGTGCTAGTGGTAAAAAAAATTATAATTTTTCTATAGTCTTGTTATGAAGATAATATTAGATATTCATTCCACTGATTTTAGGAAGTGATATATTCTGAAGAATTCAAGAGCTTAAAGGGCTTAAATGAAAACTCAGGGCATTGTAATAACATAATCAGAATTAAATTGTCATGGTACCAGGGGTTCCTGGTACTGTCTTACCTTCAGGGGTTAAACGTTTAATGAATGGTTTAACCCCTTAAGGACCAAGGCTTTTTTGAGCTGCAATTCATTTATGACAAAGACAGCCTTGCCTTCATTCTACCATAAATGCACCCCTTCTGTTTAAGTGCACCCATACATATTATATATAACTTTTAAAGGTCAATGGGGCTTTCTTTTGATACCTTATATGCATATATAATGCAATATGAAATAGGAATAAAATATCAATATCTCTCAGTTTTACATTTAATAATTTCTATATACCAAGTGCAACTAAAATTAACTCAAAACTAATTAATTTTTTTTATTAATTAGTCCTAATTGTTAAATGCCCCATATGTCTAGGATATCAATTAATTAATTAATTAATAAGTTAATGAAACAAATACGTATTTGTAGAAAGTGCATCCCCCAGGCTATATAATTAAGAGCATTTTGAAACATTTCCTTTAACTATTTTATCAGAAACTTGCAAAAGCTCTTAGTGCAAATGAAGGGGCTTTAGTGTTAGTTGCTGTGTAGAATTGGGCCTAAGGCATTGAGATAGACAGTTATTTGAATTAATTTACAGCTGGGACGGGCAAGGAAGGGGGGCGGGGGCAGAGCAAAGTAGAGATTTGTTGTGTACAATTGAAATATTTGCTAATTTCTATAATTCCTATCATCCACAATATTAATAACTACATGTAACTGCAAGTACAAAATATTACAGTAATAAAACAGTAGTAAACTATAGGTAATAATGGTAACATTGTTATAGTAAATAAATAATAATGTGGTAACAGATAAACTTCAGTCAGTACCTAAAAGTTGCATGGAGAGGTGGAAAAGCAGTGATTTTCATTCTGTTAGTTGCATTGTGAAATTAAGCCTTAAAATTGCATGGAGAGTTGGAGAACTTTGCTTTTATACAGCCAGCTGGCCAGCGCTCATCCAGGAGCCGGGTGTGACCAAGCAGACCTTACCAAGGTCTTTTCAGACCTGGGGGTATCCCTGACACTAGAGGAAGAGCACTGCACATAGCTCTTTTGTCAGTCTGGTACCACAAATTCTTGCTCCTGCTAACAGAGGGAACCCACCAGGTATCAAAAGATGCCCGGGGGCCACTTTTTTTTCTAACACAGCATAAACACTGCGGTTTAGCAAGTTCATTCTGCCATGGTATTTGAAAAGATTTAAAGAGCAGCACTCTTAATGAAAGCTGCATATAGCCCCTCTGTCAGTCTGTGGTACTAACTGACAGAGGGGACCATCTGGTATCCCTCTGATATCAAAAGACACTTTAGGTTTCTTAGTATTAGCAGGCATTTAAGCCCTACTGGTACTTACACTGCAGGATGGTCAATGCTGTCAAGGGGAGTTATAGCACTGCTCTGCATGACATATAGTCCATGATGTGATCTTTAATAGGTTTACATCAAGGTCCTCTGTCCGATGCCATTCAGCTCTGCCCCCTTTGCATCTATTTGAGTCTAAAGGCTCAAAACAGGAATCCACAGACTGGGCACCGCTGATAGGCTGAGAGTGTCAGCTGATGCTATCAGCCAATCACCAGCTGCTCTCTCACAGATACAGGTAGTACATTATTACATATTTAACGTAAGCACAGATTGTATGATGAAAGAAGACAAAGTATACTGCACCCAATCTAAGTGTACAAGTTTTATATGTACATTGGTCTTGGGTTGTTTAATACAGTTGACCTCAGAATAAGAAACAAAAATAGACACAATTGTTGTCTAAAAATATAGAGTTAGAGTGTTTGTTAAATGTTTAACCCCTGAAGGCAAATCTGAATTTTGTTATTTTTGTATTATACGTGTTCATCTTAAATGTGTAATAATGTACCTATTGTATCTGGTTTCAGTGGAAGTGTTCATACAAAGAATATCTACAAGACCACAATTGTATATTTCTATTTGAATCTACAGGCTATACGAATCTATCTCTCCTTTGAAACACATCTAAATTAAAGTTTAGATGTACCAGTTATAGATGGGAATGCATATTCCTAATCATTAATCTTTGACATGAATGGCGAGTCTAAGACTCACCTTTGCAAAAGGCTTTATATGCCTACGGTGGAAAGAAAAACAGACTGGTTTGTACTTTGAATGATACTGGATTAAATTAATTTATATCTCACACAATAAAATGTCTTCACAAAAAAAGCTCCAGGCATGTTTTCAGTAAAGTGTAAAAATATCCCAGTGCTTTGATTTATGAAATAAAAAGGAATGAGCAGCTAACATTTTATATACTGCACTGACTTAAAAATACATGATGTAACCAATATGGTGGAAATGGTGAAACTATGTAAGAAAATGTTGAGACATTATATTGAAAAAAAAAGACAAAAAGAAATAGGTGAAGTGAAGAATTGTATCTGCTGTAATGCAGGGAAAGGAGTTTAGGAGTGTTCATTATAAACTATCTTTACGATGATTGATTTGATCTAACAATTGTGATCGGATGTTAAAAAAGGAATAAGTTTAAAAGGTATGAATGGGTTTAGTCACAAAGCTCAAGGCTTAACATGGAATAATATAGAGTACAAAGATTCTGAAATGTTTAGGTACGCAGTACTTTTTGGGATGAATGGAGGGATGAAGGGAGTTACAGAGATACATACATACATACATAGCTCGATAGATAGATTAATTTTACATCACATACAGAAATATAATCCTACCTTTTAAATCAAAATACATTTAGAGAATATTTAACAGGTTGAATTGATATTATCTTGACAATATTCTAAATATGGCTTTTCAATTATGTTAAGTATTGTTTCACTAGACACTAAATAGATAGATAGATAGATGATAGATAGATACATAGATACATAGACAGAAACTAGCAGAGAGAAAAAAAAATGGAAATCACCAGTTTTCATTACCGTATATACTCGTGTATAAGTTGATCTCATGTATAAGTCGAGGGCAGTTTTGTGACCAACAATTGTGAATTATGCTATGCCTCATGGATAAGTCGAGGGTAAAACTTGGGGCTATGAAATTCTGTGATTTTTAGAATTATATACACACACACTCATACAAACACACACTCTGCATTATACACACACACACTCATACAAACAATCTGCATTCTACACACACACTCATACAAACACACACTCTGCATTATACACACACACACTCATACAAACAATCTGCATTCTACACACACACTCATACAAACACACACACACTCTGCATTATATACGCACACACACTCATACTGTAGCGTTACTCACCTTCTCCAGGGGCCGGCCGCGGTCCTCTCTTCAAGCCGCGCGCGGTCATGCTGCTGCACGAGCCGCGCGCGGCTCATCCGACGGCTCCACTAGCAAGGCGGGCAGTGACCGCGAGAAGCGGTCACGTGTCCCGCCTGAATCTAAGAGCGCGCCGCGAGTCTCGGGCGTGCTCTTAAAGAGACAGTGGGAGCCTAAATTGTCAAAAGGCTCCCATTGGCCCCTGTCATACCACACTCCCCATACACTTACCTTTTGGGGGTGTGGATATGACAGGAGCCAATCACATTAGTTTTGAAGCTATTTAAACTTACCTCTCCCTCTACTCCCTGCCCTATCGTGGTTTCTGTATCAGTTCCCTTTAGCGCTTGTTGTGTTCAGTTGTGTTTCTCCGTATTGACCTTGGCTTTGTTTCTGACTACGTTTTCTCTTTATCCTTCTGTTCTGGTTGTCGGCTTGTTGTTTACTGTGTACCAGACCCCGGCTTGTCCTAGTTTACGCTGTCTCTCTGTGCCCTTGATTTCGGATCGTTCCTGACTCTGTCTCCTCTCATATACGTCGAGTCCGGCCATTCTAAGGTCCGGTAGACGTATCTCTCCTCTGTGTTGTCTTCTGTTTAGCTGAATCCTGCGTGTTGGGGTATATTCTCGTTACACATACAAACAAACAAACACACAATCTGCATTATACACACACACACACTCATACAAACAATCTGCATTCTACACACACACTCATACAAACACACACACGCATTATATACGCACACACTCTGTGTGTATATAATGCAGAGTGTGTGTGTGTTTGTATGAGTGTGTGTGTAGAATGCAGATTGTTTGTATGAGTGTGTGTGTGTGTGTGTGTGTGTGTGTGTGAGAACTGGGTGGGAGGAGGGCATTTTTATTATAATTTTTTTATATATTTGAAGTTTTTTTTATTTTATTATTATTTTTTTAATATTTTACGTTTTTTATTTATTTTAATATTTTAAGTTTTTTATTTTAATATTTTTCATTGTATTTTTTCTTATTTATTAATTTAATTTTCGTCCCCCCTCCCTGCTTGTTAGCTTGCCAGGGAGGGGGGCTCTCACTCCCTGGTGGTCCAGTGTATGGGCTGTGTAGGAGGGGGGGCTGACAGTGAGAGGTTACTTACCTTCCTGCAGCTCCTGTCAGCTCCCTTCTCCTCCGTGCAGCTCCTCTGTCAGCTCCCACTCGCAAGACTTACAGTGGGAGCTGACAGAGGAGCTGCACGGAGGAGAAGGGAGCTGACAGGAGCTGCAGGAAGGTAAGTAACCTCTCACTGTCAGCCCCCAACAGGACCGCCGGGCTTGTTATGAGCCCGGCGGTCCTGGTCTGTATTATGGCAATGTAAATTGCCATAATACAGACATTAACTCAAGTATAAGTCGAGTGGGGGTTTTTCAGCACAAAAAATGTGCTGAAAAACTCGACTTATACTAGAGTATATACGGTATATTTTTTGCTTAGATTTTTGATGCTAACATTCCCAAATTATTCAATATGCAAATTATTCTGTATCATACAAGAACTACTGAAAAACACCTGTTTTTTTACTTAACAAGTGTTACCCATGATCAGTATCCCTTCTCCATTCAACAAGTTCTTGTTTGGGAATCTACATGTTGTGAATTCCTACATATTAGTGAAACTAATCTTAATGCGATTATAAACATCTCATAATTATAATCCAAAAATGAGCAATTATTCATCTACCTTGTTAACTAAATCCAAAATAAGGTTCAGTTTGTACATTATAGTTTAGATAGATTTTGATGATCAGAATTTGTGTCCTCTAAGTATAAACAGAATATATGAAGAAAAAAAAAAACATATCATCCATTATTTTTCCTTAACTAGAGTCCCAAGTACATCAAGAGCTCCAAAATCCACTGGGAACATCAGAACGGGATGTATTATGTATGTCAAGCACTCTCATTTAATTTATTAAGCACACATCTTAAATTATTTAGGCAGACAAAGTCTATTCTCTCTCCTGTTTTTAGGTGTTTCTCTTTCTTCTTCAAATCTTCATTTTGTCCTTTTCATTTCTATAGTTTCATTCAACATTTAAAAAGTTTATTTGAACTATAATATTGTGATGGTAAACACTTTCACTGGGAGCATATGTCTGACACTACATTTAAGTGCCTGGATGACTCTTATGTTTAAAACACCACATGACCATTATAGGTGCAGGGTGTGTATCATAATGTTATTTGGGGAATGTCTTATTCCCTGTCTGGCTATGGGGTTTGTGCAGTGCCACCTGTTAGTTGCAACAGTTATGTGTGCTACCTGAATAATAAGGCTAGCTAATTTGCATATTTAGTTAGATTTGCATATTATGGTTTATGCAGGCAGGGGACATATTTATTGTTACCGCCCCTTTATAAATATTTCATTGTATTATGAGTGCCTGTATGAGTCCCATATGATTTTAATATATATATATATATATATATATATATAATTTATGTATATATTAATAAAAAATACACTTAGTATGACGTTAAATATAAGATATATATATATACATATTTTATATAGATATAAAATATGTATATATATATATATCTCATATATATATACATATATTATTATTTTTGTTATTTATTTACATTTTTTTTTTTACAGATGCAGGGAGACTGCCTGTCAGTTCAGGCAAACCCCCTGCAGGCAGCACTATGGATGCCCATTGCAGCCATGTGACCGCTCTTTCAGAGCGATCACATGGCCCACGGGGGCCTAATTTACAGAGGGTGGACTGTCTAGCTGTCAGACAGTCCCCCCAGACCAGGAGAAACCCTGATCGTCAGCGGGGGAATACCGGCAAACGGGTAAGTAAGAAGGACTGCAAGGACGTACAAGGTACGGTTGTTAAGAAATGTTTTTTGTCGGATGTACCTAGTCATCCTCGGTCCTTAAAGTGTTAAAAAAAGGAACAGGGGGACATAGTGTAGCCATGTCTACCTATTGATGGTGGGTGGTGGCTCTAAATCGTAATGGGGTAACCTATTGTACACCAGTCTCCACCCACTGATAGGAGGAGGGGCCCTAAATAATAATTGGGAGTGGACCTATTGTCCCCCCAGCTTCCAACCATTGGTTGGGGGCCCTAAATAAATAATTAAGTGAGAGGGGACGATAGGTGTCCTACCATGGGGGTATGGTGAGCAACTGGGGAGTAATAGCTGCCCAGTCGCTGGTCTAATTTCTTATAACTAGTTGCTCACTGTGTAGTAGAAATGACCCTACTTGCAGCATAGTGGTACGGGAAGGATGGAGATGAGGAGGGGAGCATTGACAGTCCCTGTCACATATATTTTTTAGCTCCCTCCGTGTAATAAACTAAGCAAACAAACAAAACAACGAATTGCATGACTATTTTTCATCAAACAAGCTATTCGGTCTACATTTCATTGTTGTAATTTCTTTTCACTTATTTGTCTTTCAGATGAATGGATAAATAGCTGAAATTCGGACAAAAATGTGTTTGTCCAAAAATTAATGCCCAAGTCTAATATTTTTTACATTTGAATTAGCATTTGACTTTAGTACAAGATTAAGACCACTAGAAAAGGACTATAATATAAAATGCTACTCTGAAAGGTCTTCTAAGGACAAACATAAAGTGTGCTTTTGATTTCTCGAAAAAATGCTTTTAATAAAAACATATGCATTCTTTATATAAAGCAAACGCATGGCATTTAGAATGCTAATATATGATCTTACGGAGTACTCATAACAACCTGCAGTAAAAGCTTTTCACTCATATAAATATTCACATTCCATAATAAAGATTGAATGGTAAGGAAATGAAAAAGAAATGTTAGGTTTTTTGCTTGTGATAAATATTTCCTTCATATATCATTTTAATATGTCATTTACTGTTTGATATGGCTCTGTTTTATTGTTCTAGGCATGTCCTAAATCTCCACCACCATCCCACTGCTTGTGTTTTTCTTTTTCTTTTTCAACAAGGCTTATTGTTTAAGTTTTACATAAGGAAAAGTAGGGACTCTTTTACCTATGTATAATTTCAGGCTTCAAGTTGACAAAAGTTACCAAAGGGTGGAGCTTTAGTCAAGTTTTACTGCCTTTGTCATCTGTGTCATTGGCTGTACTCACTTCCTCCTAGCATCGCATCACTTCTGAGAGTAGTGCTTCACTGGCACTTCAAGCTGACGCTCGTTCGATTACACAGGTCCATTGGAGGCCTTGGGCATGTGCATCATTTGACATGCACAACCAAGGAAGGGCAGAATGTGGCATTCCCAACACTGGGATTTTTGGAACAAAGATAGTGGTGCCATGAGAGAAGACGCAGTGGGACGGGCACAATTTTATAAAAGGTAAGTTGGACTACTTCTGTCATCTGAAATGCTTGTCAGGGTGTTTGAGTGGGGGGATAGAGGAAGGCTGTACAAATAAAAAAATGACAGTGCCATTTTAAAAAGAAGTTATAATATATGATAGAGTCATAGATAAATAAAATTGTTAGTAAAAAATATATTGATTGTCACATTTTAGGCATAGCTGTATGGAAATAAATTATAATTACATTATTTTATTTTCATGTGAGACTGTAAAGAAATAGCACAGAGACTGGTGTGTTGTATGCTTGTTAACATTGAGAAAGCATTGTGTTTGCATGAATAAAAAAGCTAACCTGGATCACTGTAAAGCACAGCTTATAATCTTTTTTTTAGATTAGTTAGCTGTCTTTTACCTACAAATATAATTCTAATTTTATAAAATTACAACATATACATAATATATTTTTAGATCAGTTCGCTGTCTTTTATCTACAGATTATAATTCAAATTTTTATAAAATGACAACATATAGCATATATTTTATATTACACACTTTAGATCGTTTACGATCAGTTATGTAGTAAAATAAAAAAAAATGTGTGCAATGAATTTATTAACTTAATTATTGCATGCATAGGTAGTTATGAATGTTCATATTTCTTTTATTAATGTATTGTGCTTAAATCTATGAGTATAGTGAGTGTTTGAAGCTGTTTGAATGCAAGCAAGGTAAAAATAGCATTTGAGAAAAGGTTTGGGTAAAGGGGAGTTAAGATGAATGGGTGGTTAATTTCTGATTCCGTTTACATAGGATGTTTAGTGTTAATGTGAGTTGTGGTATAAGTAGTGTTTAGAATTTAGGGCTTATGGTCAGAATATGGTTAAATTTTTTACTGACATACGTGAAGTGTTTATTTTTTAAGAGGTGTTAAACCTAGGATTGAGGTAAAAGGTTTTGTTTCAGGTTTATGGTTTTAATGCTTAATTTTGGGACTAATGAAAGAGCTTGTTTATATTTTGGTAGGGGTTAAATTTAGGGCTTGTTTGGGGTTTAAATAAAAGGCATTTGGAGTTATTTGCACTCATCATCCTTTAATTGATAGTAGAACTACAGAAGCTGTTAAGCAGTGTGCATCACTCAGAGCTTCCCCTGTTCAAATGCAGTTAGTGAGAAGATGGGAAGTGATTCATTCAGTTTCCTGTCCATTCTCACAGACAGACACTGGATAAGTTTTACACCCTCTATAACTGTTGTAACAGACCTGGCCAAGATTCCTTGTATAGATTCCTTGTATTTATCCACCTTCTCCACCCACCTAAGATCCAAAAGACACATATTAAGTGATGTAAATAAGTATCCATTACAGGACAGGCTCCTTTTTTTACTCTGGCTAATAAATCCAGCCCTGATAATAATAATAATAATATTACAAAAGTAAATATACAACAAAAATAAAATAGGTAAGTATAAGTAAGTAGTAAATACACAACAAAAAGATAAATAGGTAAGTATAAAAAGGCAGCACACTTTAATTTGGAGGCAACTGCACATAGAACAAATACATACCTCAGTAAATGGGCTCACTTCAAGAGTAGTGAAATGAATGTGGTTACCATTTTTCCCCCTGAAAATAAGACATCTTCCAAAAATAAGTCCTAGCTTATTATCGGGGGATGCTTGGAAAATATGCCCTACCCCAAAAATAAGCCTTTGTCACTAATTTTGATAGAACACAGATTTGCGGGATTCCATGTGCTAGTAAGCTAATCTATGATCAGGTAGGTTTCCCTAGAGAACTGGTCTATGTCCGGGGGAATTACCACGAACGTAGACCTGGTTTCTTGCACATGCTTGCTACTGTTTATCCCCGAAATAGGACATCCCCCAAAAATAAGCTCTTGTGAGTTTTTAGGGCAAAAATTAATATAAGACCCGGTCTTATTTTCAAAGAAAGTGGGTAAATAATTGTTCTTGTATGCACTGGTCCTCTGGTATATTAAAGAGTCCACCTTTACTACTAAAAAACAGTGTGCTTTACTAAGTTTTAAGTACTAACAGTACCTAATCCTTCTCCCAAAATCCAATTTCAGAGGAGTTTGAAACTCACTAGAAAAAAAAATCCAATATACTTATAATAAAATGGCTCCATTCATCTTCATATCATGATGTGTTAATGGACCATTAGCAGACGTGACGGACCTTTTGAGGGTCAGAATTGATATCTGAGCTAAAGAATTGAACAACATATGTTTGCATACAAGTTAAATTAGAAAAGTCAGTGAAATAGCAATAAACTAAATACAGATAAAAGGCTAACATTGTGATAAGTCAATGATTGTTAATTAAAAGAAAGATCTTTTACAGAAGCTTACTGAACATTGTGGGGATTTTATGGAACTATATAAAAGGCAGAAGATATAGACAATGGAAAGTACTGACAGTACAAAAAACAAAGGATTTTGCAGTGATTGTTTACTGGCCTAATTATGGATTAAACTTTTTTAAATATATTGTTTTTAAAAAAAACGCATGACTTCTTATATACTCCTAAAAAAATATCTATAGGTCATACATTTCTATTTGTCTAAATGTATTTGTATTTATATTGCAGATCTTAAGGAGAGACCTAAAGGAATAATCCACTGCCCAAATACAAAAAATAAATCACTGTTAAGTAGATACATCCCTGATAAAATAATACATGCATTTAATTATGCTTTTTTTTAATCATTGACTGTTTATCTAAAAACAACTTGTAAAAGCTGCATATTTCTTGATGCAGCATTTGCAAACCTTCACATTCTTCCCCAGCCCTGTGGCTGTCCAACTGCAGACTTCCCAATAAAGGTCAATAAGAAGCTTTTGCAAAGTAGGTACTCTGGATAATTGCCTGCCTCTTTTAGTGCCTAGAGTTTAGAGTTAAACAACCAGGAAGTGACCAGTTGTCTGATTGACAGCCAGAGGGGTGTAATAAGGTACCAGATTCTAATAAAATCTGCACTTTTTGTAAAAAAATAAAAAATAAATAAAAAATATATAAAATATGAAATGCTGTCCATTTTAATGGTTTAGAAAGTCAACAAATACTATGCTAATGTTATGATATTAAAAATATATACTAAGATTCATTAGTACACTTAAAATTATTGTAAGAAAAACAGAGGCTGTTCATTTATTTGTTTGTTTATTTATTTATTTTGAAATGATCCATTAAATTTATTAGTGTTAGTCATATATGTATAAAAAAGTAGAAAAGTAAAAAAAAATGTTTTGGCTTCTGATGATTCAACTGACTCATGGCATAAGCAAGTATTAAAGTGGAAACAAATTTAATGTAAGTCTCACTATACAGGAAACATGTTTGAGATATTTTTAATTTAGTATGCTATACAATGGATGAACTATATATGTCAACAAGTAGTTCTTTGTATTTAAAGTAATTGAAATGAGCCCTAAGGAATAGTTATCCATTGACTTTAAATTGACATGTAGAGGCTTGTTAGGGCAAAAAGTATGGACTTATTTCAAATGATGCTCTACATAATTGCCTCTCTGGAGAGTTTGCAAAGCATGATGAAGGATCATACATTTCTTAAGAGTGGACCAGTCACGACTAGCTGCCGTTTCATTGACCCTCTTGTTCTTTGGCATTTTTTGAAAATCAGTGCAGAGTCAATGCATGCCTATATATGAGGTTCATATAATATAATATGCAGTCCATAGTGGAAGTTCAACAATTTTTTGTGTTTTATAAATAGTTTAGTGAACAAAGGAGTATTATATATTCAGTCTACAATATAAAATTATTTATAAAATTAAAGTTTTTGTTGTGTTATGTATAACTTTTTAAATGGAACATTACCTTTTATATGTTGAATACATATTAATGTATGCCGTTTTGCGCAGTTGTAATGGTCATTGCCATTTATTTTGAAAGATATTGTGGTTTGCAGCCTTGGTCAACTATCAAAACACCAACATGAGCTTCAGAGCATAGTGCACATGATAAAGACAACATGTGGCCAGTTTAATTATACCGAACTGCCAATGACTTAAGGAGACATGTTCGAAATGCATGGGGCATGATTTTTCTATTTGTATAGTCTGTCTTTTTTACCTTTTAGTAAGGCTCTCTTTTTTAAAAAATATGAAATAAAGTAGATTTAATAATTTAATCTACTGTGGTGGATATCTTTAGAACAGGGCAGTCAAATACCAGAAAACAACAGTGTTACTTTAAGCTGATAGAAAAAAATGAACTCCCTCAGTCTGGTGTGTATGTGGTAATACTACCTTACACTTTTCTGTGGTCTTTGTTAAGTGGTATATATTTTACATTGGCTTAAAACTGTTGCATATTGGGAAGTTTCATATTTCTTCTTAATTGTTTGGAACACTGGAAAAAGCCCAAAGTAGACCCATTAGAGGGTCCAACACCAAATTTATTTTGTAATGTCATCAAGACACACTGGAGGAGGGAATAAAATTGTGATATTTTATGAGCCTAAAAGATAGCTAGCCTCCTGCCCAAGGATTATAGGCCATGCAAAATACGCTAAAAAAAGGCTTGGTTTGTGCAATTTGGCTTATATTGTTCAGGAACCGAAAAGCCGCTCAAACCAGAGACCACCCGGGTGCTTGTTAAGCCCAATTGATAATTTGTAGCAATTTCTACCACAGTGTTCTAAGTGTTTGTCTAGGTGGCTGCATTTCATATGAACAACCACGAGGTGGTGGCCATCTTGTTCCTGCGAACGCAGGCAGTGGTGTTTGGGCATAAATCTCATGGAACTAACATCGGACACAGAAACTCCCAAACACTGCTGGACTTCCATTATCGCCTGCTTTAGGTTCTACCCCACTTAGTTCAGTGGAAACGTTCCCACGAACAAGGGGAACAGGCTACACAAGTAACTTAAGGATTCCGTTCTGTGTTTTCTGTACTTTTGTGCTCCCGAAAGAGCCCTGATTTCCTGGAACTGTTCTGGGCATAGGACCATGTGCACGGTCGGTCAAATAATTGACTTCCTTGAAAATCGATCTGTGTGATTTTTAGATATGTTGGTCACCCACATTGGGGCTATCAGAAGATGTGACTTTTGTGGGGGTGTTTTGGGGGTTTTGTTATATTGTATGTGTTTGTACCTGAGAGATAATTTAATGATATGTTTGTGTGCTCAGGTAATTATCTCTACAGCACAGGGGAGGAGTGTGTGGAATGTTTGCTTGTAACTAGTCTCCTCCTAGGTCCAGCGGGGAATGCCCCTGGAATATGTTTAAGGAAACCTCTTGCATGGGGAGTTACATCAAAGGTGGTGTGTAGCTCCCATTGAAAACATTGATTTTATCCCTTCATGAAGTCTAGACTTGTGTTTGGAGGATTGGGGAGCTCTGATCACTACTCTGCTGGAAATAGGAGAGCTGTAATCACTGGAGCACTTGGGATTCAGGAGACTACTAATGGATATACTCAGTCAGAGTATAGGGGATCCGTGATAGATAGATAGATAGATAGATAGATAGATAGATATTTAGATAGAGGAAAGAGTTTCCTTAGGCTGCAAAAAGTGTTATCCACTAGATCCTGTAAAGTCTTTTCTGTACTTTAGTCAATACTTTATATTTTAAGTGCTGGCATTTGCAGCTCTTTGTACTAAATCTATTACTCATTTGAAATTGTGCTGAATCCATTACTCATTTTCACTCCACAAGCTAAAATGCATTTAGTCTATTTAAGTAACTTCAACACAGAAAACTAAATGTATGAGTAACATATTCAATCCCTGGACAATTCTGAACAATATTAAAGGTGCTGGTCCATTGGTTAAAAAGAAATGCTTTGAATTTGGTAGAATACATTTCTCAGCTACATTAACAATAAAATAGAGAAATATATGTTGTAACGATGCATTTTGTTTATATTTATAGAGCTTTTTTTACTAGAATATTGAATAGTCATCAATAATGGTTTTAAGATTTTATTTTTATGTTTATATAACTATTGATCTTTTTTTTTTGTTGCTAAATATATTTTGATGGATTACATTGAAGGTTGAAATGAGTAATTTAAAGTTTAATTAAATTAATGTTTTAGGTCCTTAAGTACTGCATTACATTCCTTGCCGTTATGAACTACAAGGCTTTAGAACGTATTGGCAGCATGCCATTTAAATGCCAGCTAGACTCTATCCCTGCTGGCATTCTGAGATTTGGGTCTTGATACCAGGGTGCCTATGTAGCCAAATGTGTTGATCCGATGCTGACCGAAAACATGTTGCAAACACTTTGACTGAGTGCTGTCTAGTTTGCAGTAGTTTGAAAATGCATCAGAGTTTGACCTAGCGACATCATTAATGTTTACCATAAAGGAGCAGTCAAGGTAAACCCAGTAAGTTTCCTCTTATCTGATTGCACTACTGATATGATCAAGCACAGGTTCCGACATGAAGACCTGTGGCTGATCAGTGTGTCATAAAATCACAGATGGATATTTTAATACATTTTTTAAAAACTGAAAGGTTGAGTTGAAAAAGATGGTAATAAA
This sequence comes from Pelobates cultripes, assembly GCA_933207985.1. NCBI lineage: Eukaryota > Metazoa > Chordata > Amphibia > Anura > Pelobatidae > Pelobates > Pelobates cultripes. The sequence goes on along the minus strand of OW240912.1, from coordinate 97,589,061 downwards.
CAGATTGACATCGCAATGATGCTCTGGCCATACAAGCTCAGCTTCCTTACGTTGAGGTAAAAAAGCCTGCAGCTTTTAAAAGGACATGGGGTTACAGCAGTGTACGCCATACTGTCAGTGAGCTTTGTACCCAAACTCCATGTCCCCCCTAATTCTACACAGTACCTTATCCCACACCCCCTTAACCCATTAAGGACACATGAAATGCCTGACATGTCATGATTCCATTTTATTCCAGAAGCTTGGTCCTTAAGGGGTTAACCCTAAGTCCTAATAATGCTACCTTAGCCCTAAATCCTCCAAACCCTAGTGACGTCCTTTTTAATGCTGATACTTTTTTTGCCAGTGGTTTTTTGACAGATGCTGTGATCACACAAGAGCAGCAGCATTATTGTACTGCCCTATTTATCATGAGCATTTAAAGAAAGCCTTTTTAGAGTCAATATATTACATGCATATGAATGAGCTCCATAGCTTAGAGGGAGAATAAGTGTTTTTTTTTTGTTCTTCTGATGCTGATGTCAGTTGCTGCTCAGATAACACATCCATTGATATTAGAACATATGACATTTTTCTGCATGTTTTTGCTACTGGGCCTGATGAGGGACAACAAAAACATGGAAAAGGCATATAACATAGACAGGGAAAACGAAAAAGTGGACATTGGAAAATAGGAATTGGGAATACAAAAACAAAAAGGTGTTACACAGAAAATATCAAGACAAAGAGAGGAGGATCACATAAGCTTGATGAAGCCTAGAGGTTGACATGACATAGAAAGAAAACACTCCAAAGAACTTGCAAATATAAAAAAAAAATAATATTCAATATAAATACACAGCACACAAAAATAGCAGAAATCCAAATGTACCAAAACAAAAGAGCTGCCTTTTGCTTTTATATTTAATTTGTTGCTAATGTGGCAGTAGATCATAGAAACAAGGACCCTGAATAGGCTTTTTTCCCATTTTCATACAAATGTAACTTGCAATCATAAATTCCTACATTAATTTATTTCAGAATGGAAAGATTATTTTAATAACTCATAGCTGTGGGTAAAACTGTAGCATGGAATATTTATAGATTCAATATTGTTTATACTATCCTGATAGCCACTGTCTTATCTTTGTTACATATTAAAGAAAATTACTTTTTTTTCCAAGATCACAGGGCGCTTAGAACTGTTCACACAAATGGCTGTCCTTGTGCGTCAGTGTTTGCCACTGGCCTGTGCTGTGAATGGCTGTGGATGGTAGTCTTTCTGATCTAATATAACAAGGTTGAGCAAATTCTTTAATGACTGTGTGTTTCTGATGTGCTGGTTTCTGTGCTGATACTGGAATGTAACTGTCATAAATATACCACTGGGATTTAACAAAGAAAATAATGCCAAAACCTTCAGACCTCATTCTGCGGGTGATTAATATGATGTATTTGATCTGTAACAGTCTTACACAAGCCACCATATACATTGGGACTTTTTCCATCTTCTATTGGGTGTTCTATTAACTAAGAAAATGGAAAAACCATAAGACCATAACAGTAGAACATATAGAGGGTAAATATATTGCATAAAGACAAGATATCAAACACTAAACAATAAACTGTAGTGAATCGAATTTTACTTACACAAATTAGGCAACAGTTATTGATTTGGCAAAATTCTCCAACAGAGCTAAAGTCATAGTTTTGTTTTTTTAACCATAATTTAAGGTAAATTACATCTGTTTGCCTGCATGAAAGAAAAACTGGTTTCACTTTCAAACAGATGTAATTTACCTTAAATAATTGTATCACAATCTCTAAATCGAACTTTAATCACATAAAGGAGGCTCTTGCAGGGTCTAGCAAGCTATTAACATATCAGGGGATAAGAACAGAACTTGCAATAAAGAAAGCCTAAATAGGGCTCTCTTTACAGGAAGTGTTTATTGAAGGCTGTGCAAGTCACATGCAGGGAGGTGTGACTAGGGTTCATAAACAAAAGGAATTAAATCCTAAATGGCAGAGGATTGAGCAGTGAGGCTGCAGGGGCATGTGCTATACACAAAAACTGCTTCATTAAGCTAAAGTTGTTCAAGTGACTATAGTGTCCCTTTAATAAAGAGTAAATATAAAAAAAAAAAAAATGATAATGATAAGTCTAGCATTTAGCATAAAATTGGCTTGCACATATTAAGAACAAAATACATATTATTATTTACAGAACATTGTTAACTGAATAGATATATTTCTTTGTGTTTTATATTTTGTTCCCTTCAAGCATTGAAGTACAGGCCTAGTAGATCTTATTTAGCTCAACGTGAAACATGGTAGAGGCAGCAAAGCGAGTTTACCCACCTTAAACCCTTCGTGAAAAGAGATCTTTTACACTTCTGCACTTCTGAAGAGGAGTGATTTCAACAGTTTACTATGTCTTTGTGTGACTGTAATTTTCTTCTTTCTCACTTTGTTCATCCACACACATTATATGCAATTTTCAAAGGACAGATAAGATATTTTTTGAAACCACATTTATGTTTATACAATGAAATGGCAAAGATCTGTTTAACATGACTGCATAAGAGTCAGAAGGTGAAGTCAGCACTTTGCAGTAAAATAATACTTATCTCACTATATTCCTGGTGCATATATAGTAAATGTACATTTTGGCCAACAGTCCCACTTAAAGGGACACACCAGACTTGCTTTGACACATCCTTTTTTTAAAGCATTATTATGAGAATATATTAAAATATGCACAATCCCACAGAAAAAGAAATATAATAAAATAATGAATATTTTTTACAAAGTGCAGGATGTAGAGTGAGTTTTTTTTCACACTAGGAAGTGGTTGATATTAAAAAAATACTTTTCTTTCTATAGCACAACTGAGCTTTTCCAATAAGCAGTGCTGTATGGGTTACATTAAGGTTTCCGGGAGTTATAATTCAACTGTAAGCCTTTTTAAGCCAAGTTAAAGGACCTAAAACAATTAATTCCAGTAAGCTGATGACACAGAAGTTATGTGATACATAAATATGTGGATGAATCCTATGCCCCACCTCTGTCTAGGCAATATAAGAGATTGCAATATGGGTAGAAATGGGGTGGGCCTAGTGTAAATCAGCATCAGTGCTAATGTCAAAGTGTGTGGCCTGTGTTAAAGTTTGATATAATGACAGAGTGACTTCACTATGTTAAATATATTGATCAAACAGAAAAAAATGTTTTTTACTTATGTAAAATAAATTTAAACTGTAAGAATTGTTGGGAATTCAAAATTAAATTCAAATCTGAGGCAAAATTATTGACAAAATGAAAAAATAGAAAAATTCTCTTTCAATTCACTTTGAATTCCAAATAATTCTCATTTTAGTGAATGCCTATGTAAGTTTTTCTGTTGCGGTTTAATAACAGGGTCATTCTTATTATTCTTATTATTTTATTATTTATATAGCACCAGCAAATTCCGTAATGCTGTACAATGGGTCGCAGCAGTTTTGTTTATAATTGAGTCCAACAATGCATTTATTTTGAGTTTTTGGAGAAATTACATGCAAATTACTTATATCATCTACTTATATCAAACTCTTTTGTTTTCTTATGATAGTTAATTAAATAGTGTGTATTAGTTAACAGCAAGATGTTAGTCCTCCTTATGTGTTTGGATTTGTGAAACGATATCTCTGTTCTGAAGCAATTGGATACTGGGCACCATAGAGTCAAAGAAACACAAGAGACACATCTAATCTCATCTTCCCATTACATTTTGTAAAAAGGCCATATGGCAATAGATAAATAACAGAGATGCAGAGATGCTGCATTTTTATGCAAACAGATTGTTATAATTGATAAGCACAAGTAGAACTGGGCAATGATTCAAAAATACTTTTGATTGAGGCCGGAAGACATTACATTTTACATTTTTGATAAAATTTGAGTTCTTTAAGATAATTTTTAATGATTATGAAGGTCACTTCCACGTCACACTTTCTCCCCTCGTTTCTTTTTCTGTTATGAAATGTAAGGGTGGTATTTATGAAGCTCTGTCTGCATGCATAGCTCTTCTACTGATTAAAAAAAATTCAAAGACGACTATGAAGTCAGTTGGGAATTATTATGCATTAGTGGGTTATATAAAAGAGTAAGAGTTAACTCAAAACCAGTGAAGCAAATTGAGCAGTTTGCTTGCCAGGGTGTAATAAATGATTTGTTTGCTCAATGTGCATCTCATTTTCAAAAGAGTACCCACAATAAAAGATTTGGATGGGTTTTGAAGCAGAATGTTTCTGAAACTCAAATATATATGCCATGAACATATTCTAATTTTACTAATCTGACATGCCTCAATACCTACATGGATATAGATCCCATTGGATGTCAGCATGTCGAGAGAAACAGCAGAAAAAAATGGCTCAGTTGAATGTTCAATAAAAAAAAAAAAAATGTTTCACCTGTTAAATGACGAGAGGATAACTGAGATATACGGTAATAAACAAGAAGATATACAAATGATTAACCTCCTTAATCATAATAACATATAGATTCTGTGATAGGGGAATACATCCATATCCCAATTACTTGTACATATATTTCTCAAAATTTTAAAAATAAATTAAAAATAAAATATTATACATTGGTCTTTAACACTAGTGTTACTTTAATTTTTGTCTTTTTCCTAGTCTATTAAACAAGAATCCAGCAATACATAGTTATGTTATTAAGTAATATGCAAAATATCAATGTAAAAAAAAATATGAATTATATTAATGCTTTCACAACAGATTTTTGGAAATTCTATTTAAAATGTATAATGCATCTAGCATCATAGCAAGTTTGAACTTAAAATGATAATATAACACAATAGCACCATGATAACGGCTGAGAAAGACTCAAGTACATATATTTTAAATAGACAAGCATCCCTTGACAATTTTTATTTTTAAACCAACAAGCAAATACTTACAAAAAATATAGAAACCAATTTAAAGCAGGAAAAACTTTAGAAAGTATATAATAAATGTTCAGCAACTTATTATAAACTTAGTCTGATTGCATTCGATATGTATCTAATAATAATAATAATAATGTATCTTAGCTTGGGGAGCTTTTACAGCCTCTGCTCCCCGATTTCCTACCCTCCTCAGTTTTAGACCAGTCCACTAATGACAGAGACAGGCCACTACTGAGCAGAAAACTGATACCGGAGGTTGGTCTGCAAGACCAGGATGTTGCAAGGTGAAGAGATTTTGCAACTGCACATATGTAAATCTGTCAATGCACTTTTAACAGCATTCCTAGGGATACGTTAGATCAGTGATTGGCTAGATCAGTGCTACCCGGAGACGTTGTAGAAAGCAGAAAAAAGAAAAAGCAGGTAAATATGAGAAATAAATAAACCATATTTACCATTTTTTTCAGGCAACAGTTTAGTTAAATTAGATAGTTGTCTCAAAGTAGTACATGTCCCTTTAATTATTTACACATGGTATGCTGTATATATATGGTATGCTGTATATATATAAAACAGGCACACAAAAAAAGGAAAACATTTTTTTGTTTCAATCAACAATCTATTTAACATGTCAATATAAAGGTTTGCAACAAAAAAACAGTTTTAATTAAAATACTGTTTTTGTTTGTAGTAACTCATGTTGCCATGGCCCCCGCCTTTAAAAAAAAATAAGAAAGAAGATGAAATATTAAAAAAACATACATTTGTACATGTGATCCCATGCCAATTCCAAAGTATCCATGCAGCCTGATCCTTCTATGGTGACCTCTATCAATCTTTGCAGTGGGAGGTCAGGCTAAGGGAGGACTTGAATGGTACAGAGAGGAGGATTGTGCCCCCATTAACTGTCTATTTCCAGCATGCTATACACCTTTTATGCACATAATTGACATTAGCAGCCCAGAATGTTCATTAACTGGACTGTTAATGATGTCCCGGGAGCATATATTTCTATGTGTGCAGCATTTCTTACTGAAACATTGAACACAGACTCTAAGCACCATGACCACTTCAAATCACTGAAGTTGTCATGGTGATTGAAGTAGCTCGATAACTATTGCACTGTCTACAATTCCAGGTTCTAGTTTTATCAAACTGCTGTTAAAGCTGATATTTACGCAATTTAAAGGCTACAAAAAAGTAATTTGCCATGTTTGTACAGGTGCAAAATAACTGGATAACTGAAATGTTTTGCAAAAGTAAGGGCACCAATAAATCCTGCACTATGTTCACCTTTGAGGAATGCATTTTGAAAACTGTGGTTAAAGGTGATAAGATTTATGTATAGTTGCAGAGAACATTGATTAACATCACTGATTTATAATTATTTATATATTAATGTTAATTTAAATTTTGATCCTGGGCAATTACACTGGATATTAAATCTGTTGCATGATGTTTGATGATTGAGGCCACAAGGGTAATTAAACATTTCTATTATATTTATTTCGGATGTTATGATCTACTTTATCTTAACCAACATAATTTCGTATTATTTTAATTAAAACTTACTAGAAGCTATTGATGTTTTTAGCAAATCAGGACAATATCACATACCCATGTATTTTGCCAAATATTTAGTAAATTTAAAAAATATATATTGGGTTGGAAATTTATGACATGACTTTCCTATTAAAAATAAATAAGTAAATATATATATATATATATATATATATATATATATATAATAATTATGTTATGACTTTCAGAAAAAAACTGTTTCTTCATCTCCTTTATCTATTTGCAGTGTATCTCAAAATTTAAAGGGAGACTATAGACACACAAACTATTTTATCCCTGCAGTTGTAAACATTGCCATTCTATGGGAATGGCAATGCTTACATTGCAGGGTTAAAATGCCTCTAGTGACTGCCACACTGAAAAACACTATCGCCCAATCTGATTGGCACAGATATGTGGACAAGCCTCCCAATGTTTTCTTTGGGAAAGTATTGGATTGTCTGAGATCCTCATGATCTAAGCCAAGGAGGCAAGGCCAACCACAGAGAAAGCAGTGTAGTATGACAAAAAGGATAAGTAAACTTCATTTTTAGTCCTTACAGGTGGACTGGTCACCTAAATGGTGACTAGGACATTAGAGCATTAAGAATACACATTTGTATTCCTATAGTGTTCCTTTAAGGGCAAGTGGCTTCATATTTGTAAGTACAACATTTTTCTATATACATTTATATGTTATGACATTACTCTATGTCATAACATACAAAAGAATGCACAAGGCAAAATATTTTAAAGTTTAGTAAGGTGATGTCATCAAGTTTTTTCTTGGTTGTTATATTGTTGAGAATTGATGAGGAACCTGAATTTGGGAACATTCCAACTGGACTATATTCCATTATGACCATTTCAGCCTAAAATTTGTAACATTTTGGCCCTTCAGTTCTGCATAATAACTGCTCTATTAGATATATCCAAAATTTATTTTCACTTGCGTTTTATATTTTGAGGTTTGATTTGTTTAATGAGGAAATAATAATTTACTTTCAGTGAAATATTTGAATTATTTTTCATTTCATATTGTTTATACAAAATACATATGAAAATTATGCAAAACAGTACTTCTATGAGACTTGCAGTTCAAACAACATGCTTACATATTCAATAATATGTGTGCAAATTACATGAGCCCATTGCTGGCACTTTAATTTTCACTCTTTATGAGAAAGATTTGTTGTCAGTTCAATTTGCATTAAAATGTTTTAATCTGCTGACATGGGCCATATTTAGATTCCATTATAAATTGTGCTGTTAAGAATACTGTTTTAATAGTTTAACCTTCTCTCCAAAAACCTTTAAGTATTTAATGTCATGTTTATGAATGGATGTGTGATGGGATTTAGCTTTAAGACAAAATGCATGAGTATTTTAATTGGATGCAATTTTCAGTCATTACCACTGATTAATCCATCCTGTGCTATACACAAATGTTTTATTTAAAGCAGCATTTACGTGCAACTAGAGGAACCTATTTAAAGTAAATTTGAGGAATTGGAAAAATAATGCACCTTGTGTTTGACAAACTCAAGAACTCATATAAATTTGACCTCCTTCTTCCTCTAGTGGATGTACAATGTAAACTACAGCTCATATGCCAAAAAATAATTTAAAGGAACACTATAGTCACCTAAATTACTTTAGCTAAATAAAGCAGTTTTAGTGTATAGATCATTCCTCTGCAATTTCACTGCTCAATTCAAGTCATTTAGGAGTTAAATCACTTTGTTTCTGTTTATGCAGCCCTAGCCACACCTCCCCCTGGCTATGATTGACAGACCCTGCATGAAAAAAAACTGTTTTCACTTTCAAACAGATGTAATTTACCTTAAATAATTGTATCTCAATCTCTAAATTGAACTTTAATCACATACAGGAGACTCTTGCAGGGTCTAGCAAGCTATTAAGATAGCAGGGGATAAGAAAATCTGAATTAAACAGAACTTGCAATAAAGAAAGCCTAAATAGGGCTCTCTTTACAGGAAGTGTTTATTGAAGGCTGTGCAAGTGACATGCAGGGAGGTGTGACTAGGGTTCATAAACAAAGGGATTTAACTCCTAAATGGCAGAGGATTGAGCAGTGAGGCTGCAGGGGCATGTTCTATACACCAAAACTGCTTCATTAAGCTAAAGTTGTTCAGGTGACTATAGTGTCCCTTTAAAGAATCTGAAGTCCGTGTTAGGTACACTGTCTGTGTAAAAGCGATGATCAGCTATAAGCTTCCCTCTAAATTATAAGGACCATGATGGGAAATAAACATAGTTATTTTATATATATTTTCTTATATATTGAGATTGATAGAATCAAGCCCATTGAATTTTACCAAATTCTTGCATGTCTTAATACCTGATCGCAGTGTAGGTTTTTTATTACTCTCAGAGATCTATCTAGTGTACCGTGTCCTCCTCTGTGAAAGGGTTAAATTTGTTTCACCTCAAGGTCAGTTGGTATTTTTTCAGATCTTTACTCATCTGCGTGACCTTGTAACCTCACATATTTGCATATACCTCGAGGTGGCAGGTCACACAATTAAGATGTCAATGTACATGTAATTTAGCCATTATGGTGTCATTACTCATTAAGGTCATTAGTAAGAGGTGTTTGATGAGGTGCAGGATAATTGACTGTATGGCCATTGAAAAGTGGGCTTTGTGCAGCATTGAGGTTGTGATGAAAAACAAACTGGTGATTTTTGTGTCTCGGGATACCTTCATGATCAGCACTCCATCAATGACCTGTGGTCTGTTATTTGCAAGACCCCAAAATATGCACAAAATATTGTATTCATTATATTTATTTAATATCAGTGCTAGTATGTTTTGGCACGTATATTATATATGCATAAATTATTCTTTATATATATTTTTTTATGAAAAGCCTGTATCCATTTTCTCCCCACCATAAGCTCAGACAAAATATGGGTTATCCACAATAGCCACCAAGGTAGGTTTATCTTATTGCATTTGTATACCCTATGCATAGATAAAATAAAATGTGTAAGACAGACATATGTTTAAAGTTTTGTAACATAAAACCATCTTCAAACATAGAAGACTAAACATATTTTTTTGTCATGGTTAAAAAATGTGGACACTTCTATAAAATATGCAGCAAATAGAAGTTAATAGTACACATTAACAAATAACCTTCAAATATACACATTTTAAATGTATGTCATCATTTTATAATATTGAACTTTTGACCTTAAAATAATATTTATTGGAAGATGCAATTAATGTAACCTTTGGACTTTTTTTTAGACCATTTGAAACTCTAAAACCTTTATTGATCTAATGGTTTCCTAATTAAACTTACCTTTTTTGTCTGCGATTGTCAATTGAATTGGAAACCTCCAGAGAGAGAGGAATTTTGCTTTGCAACATTTTTTTAAACCACATGTGTAGTTTAAAAGGCACACAAGTAAGATTTATCAAATAGATCTGCAGGAACTTATTCAAATTATGTCCACTCTGTATGACCATATTTTAACATTCAGGGTTATAACAATAGGCCTAGTCTGATTAACATGACCCTTGTGTAATGGATACAAGTTAATGGTGACATTTTATATTTGCCATATTTGATAAGAGCACAAATAGTTTGAGAAACTTATGAAAAACAAATGTGCTTTTTGTGACATGTTCAACATATTACTACAGACAATGACTGTTGGAAGAGCTTCTTAATTAACACACTTTGCAAGACAAATGTTGTAGAGGAATTTATTTTGTTAATATGTCTCATGCATACGTGGTGTTGGCAGTGGCAGTGTGAGTGACTATTTAGCTATATGTTACTGCCCAATTAGCATTAAGATAGTTAAGCTGTCCATGTTCAGTGGGTTCGGCTTAAAGGGACACTATAATCACCAGAACGACTACAGCTTAATGTAGTTGTTCTGGTGAGTATAATAGCTCCCTTCAGACATTTTCATGTAAACACTGTATTTACATTCCCCCCAAGGAAACCTTCAAGTGGCCATTCCTTAAATGGCCACTGGAGGGGCTTCCGGGCTCAGGGCTGCACAGTAAGCAGCCCTGCCATTTAGCATCCCCACGCTCTACATGTAGACGCTGAATTTTCCTCATAAATGGATCCACACTTCGCTGGAACTAAGGTGAGTTTTAAACTTTTATAGGGGGGCTAAGGCAAGCCACCTAAATGGTGGGTTTAGCACTTTAGAGTCAGGAATACATTTTTGTGTTCCTGACCCTATAGTGATCCTTTAAGACAAATGTATGATATTTGTTGCATCATGTTTATATGTTTTAGCATATTCTAAGTGTATTAACCTGTCCCTGACAATAAGGAAAAATCAATAAAAGTACAGGAATTTAGAGATTTTTTTTTGCTCACTATATCTTAAAAAAAATTGGACATTTGTAGTATTGTGTATGGCATGAAAATTTGGTACGCATTAATTTAATGCAGTTGATCGAATGTTTTCAATGCCGATTTTCGGCTGATCTCTGATTTATTTAATAATTCTTCATTTATTTGCTTATTTGATTTTGTGGCTGGCCTGTAATAATCAATCCTTTTTGTCAATGAATCAAGAAACAAGCAAAACTATTAGGTCATTGTCCATGTAGATTTTTCGTTTTATGTTCATTTAGTGCTTCAGAGCTGCCCATTGGTCGGTCAAAATTTGGACGAATTGCAATTTGTTTAAAACCAAATGCACAAGTCTAATAATTTTGTCATTTCACTCTGTGGCATTGTAAAATCCAGGACCAAGTTCCCAAAATACCAATAGTGTACCGCTTTTGAGTACACTAAAATTTGAGGTTTCAAAGTTTAGTAATTCATATCTTTGTAACTTCAAAGGATGAATTAGGATTAAGCATCTTCACATGTCCAGGAGTGCATGATTTTTTTTACATTTGTTCTCCAGAGTAGAAACAATGCAATCTGTTTCATAAAGCTTGGGAACATATAGATCTGATAAGTATTTTTTGTTGTTGTATTACTGTACTTTTTATTATATTATCAGAATAGTTGATTTACTGTCTTCTGAGTGGGGAATGCATCATAAACATCATGTCACCTCCTTAAATTAATTTAATGTAAAATTACAGTTACATTCTTCAGCTAGAGAAATTTTGAAACTCATATTAGATTTACTATCTCAGCATTTTCTTTCGTTATTACTGTAACTTGGCAAGTATTGTAACTGTTCAGAACATCAGATCCCAGAATTATTATTAATAAAAGAAATTCTAAGTATAAAGATACGTATGCACGTTCACATACATAAGACATTTACCAATTTAAGTCCAAATATCTTCCTGTAAAATATTTGTTTTAATGACTTCTTATAATGCTCGGTAAATCTATTATTATTTGTTGGCATCTTATAACAGATTTACTTTGCAATTTAAAAAGAAGTCATTAAAGCAAAAAATTACAGGAAAAAATATCATATGTAACTACACCTTTATTTATATTCATTAAACTTAGAGTATCCTTTATTATTTTTATTAATACTTATTATTATTACTACTATTATTATTATTATAATGATGTCACCTTATTGTTAAAAAACTATTGTTGATATAAAAATAAAATCAACATCTAGATCTACATTTTGTTTATCCTTCTTAAAGTAGACTTGAATGCCTTTACATTTTCTTAACTGTCACACTCAGCAGTAACTTTTCATCAGATTCTCCTGGACATTCTAAAGACATTTCCTTTTAGATGACCTCGGATCTTTTGTATCCACTCTTAATTCTGCATTCTCTAGATCTGGTAATTGGATACTCAAAAATAGTAATCTAAAATGACTCTAGGTTCTTACAACCCCTCCATCAAATTGGACACCTAATTGATCTTAAACATTTTTCTTTAAATGCTTAGTAGCTTGACACTTTATTTTACTAATCTACTCTTTCAAAATTCATAAATCTTACCACGTATGCCTATGTACAAGTATTGTATGACTTGGGAGAGAATTAAACCCTTTCAAATATTAGTACTGTATATCAGTAAATAGAACTATAAAGTTTTAGTTTTTTTCTGTACACAAGTATCATGTGACCAATATATCTATATCTATGTATGTTCTTGCACATCCATTGATCATTTATAATTCTATGAATCAAAACTAATTGTATTCAGGTCTTGTCCTTTAATCTTAGGAGATTGCATACCAATTAAATGGATTTTTAATTGGAAAATAAATCCATTTCTCTGTAGAGTGAAAATATTATTTTTCTTAACTTTTCTCCATGGACTCCATGGCTGAGATAATCAGTCTTTATTATATCAGGTAATCCAATGCTTTTCTATATGAAATAGGGAATCTATTGTGCATGCGTGGGAAAACACTGTGCTGTGCCAATAAGCATCTTCTCATAGAGAAGCACTCTGTTCAGCACTGAACTAGATAGCATCTCTAGTGGCTGCCTGAGAAACTGCTACTAGAGTTGCTACTAGCCAGCAGGAATTGCTATTTAGTTCTCTTGTCCCCTACTTACCTTTTTCTCCATCTCCTCCATCGCTGAGATCATCAATCTTGATGGTCTCAATCAATCCAATGATTTACCATAGGCTGAACGCTAGTACTGCACACTGTGCAGCACTGGACTAGGAAGAACCTCTAGTGGTAGTATAAGTCACTGCTAGCAATGTAAACACTGCCTTTTCCCTGTACAGGCAGTGTTTGCAGCAGGGACATGCTATAAATACATTGTTGCCAATACATTAAGCAGTATTGGATATGGTGACTATAGCATCCCTTTAACACTATATACATAAGGATGCTATTGAGCTACATATATGCTTTTTTGTATCACTTTTTGAGGTCATTTGTGAGTGTTCTCTTGAAGTGTCACAGCTTTTTGTGTTACAGGCAAAGTCACTGGAATGAATACAAGTGGATTAGAAATAATGGTGTTGTTTTCACTTGTTCATAAAAAAATAATATGCTTACAAGTTTCTTAGGCAACCAGGGAATGAATTAAAAGTATACTTAAGGCTTGGTATGCATTGTTATTTGCAGATTACTTTTTTTATATGAAGTGGATAACATGATCAAAGCTTTTCCTCATAAAATTATGGCAAACGTCATAACAAGATCAAATATGTTATACATCTAGGTTCATTTGCTTTATTTACACAATCTAATTATACTTTTTGGACTACGCTGGTATCACTTTCTTTTTTTCAATATAAAACAAAAAACATAAAATGTATTTAAAAAAATACATAAATCATCTGTATCTGACATAAGCCCGTGGTGTAATAGAGTGTCTGGATTTCAATACTACATTTTATGCATATGCAAGGCTTCATGAGAAATATGATGTCTTCTATAACAAAGTTCACAACTTTATTCAATTGGTACAAAATCTTCTCTATATCTAAAGAAGACATCTCCCCCAAAGGTAACATGAAAACAATAACTGGAGGTGGAAACACTTTAAAATTGTGACAGTGAAATATTGCAGGGTGAAGAATAAAAAAAACTAAAAGAAGTTAAAGTTAAATGTAAATATGATTGCAGGTGAAAATAAGCAGTGTTTCTCCTAGCATATATTATTTACATTTGAATCAAATGTTTACTTGCATGCCTACAAAGCTGACATGTTTTCTAATAGTATTAAAGGACCACTATAGTGCCAGGAAAACATACTCGTTTTCCTGACACTATAGTGCCCTGAGGGTGCCCCCACCCTCAGGGTCCCCCTCCCGCCCGGCTCTGGAAGGGGGAAAGGGGTAAAAACTTACTTTTTTCCAGCGCTGGGCGGAGAGCTCTCCTCCTCCGATCCTCCTCTTATCCTCCCAGTCGGCTGAATGCGCACGCGCGGCAAGAGCTTTCCTATGGACGCTGGCGTGCTCTCACTGTGAAAATCACAGTGAGAAGCACGCAAGCGCCTCTAGTGGCTGAGACAGCCACTAGAGGAAATAGGGGAAGGCTTAACCCATTCATAAACATAGCAGTTTCTCTGAAATTGCTATGTTTATGAAAAAATGGGTTACCCCTAGAAGGACCAGGCACCCAGACCACTTCATTAAGCTGAAGTGGTCTGGGTGCCTAGAGTGGTCCTTTAAGTCTTGAATGCTATATGCTAGTAATAATTTATATAGTAAAGAAATGTGTAGTTTAATATAGCTACTGTACATTATTAGCTAAAGTTGCTCATCACACAGTTTCATAGTAATTGTTTGGGCACTAAACTCACAGCGTATTGTATACAATAGCTCACTGTAGGACCCTTTTGCTCCCTAGGCCCTAGGCAGAATAGAGTGATTTGTATATATGCTTTGAGAAGCGAATAACTTCAATTGTAATTAGTCAGGATGGACATTATGTTGACCAGTAGCAGATTTTTATCATTTATCTTTTTGATCCTCTCTCGTAGAATGATGTTTTAATCTATTGCCTGTTTTTCCTCATTTTCATATGTATTGTCTTGTATTCATTTGAATCCTGCTTAAATTTTTTCAGAAAGTATAAACAATGGACTAGAATTGTGCTAACATATTAAAGTCTTCCAATAAATATTTTTTCCATTGAGGCATAGATGGTTATTTACTAAACGTTTGAATGTCCTATACATCTGCTGTTCTAAGGGTCCAGTTCAGACTGTAAAATCCAGATATTGTTCATGGAATTCAACATTGTCTGAAGTTTATTATTCAGGCCCTAAACGGGCCTCAAGTTAGTCAGGGCTTTAGCCAGACAGCTACAATTCAGACAGAATGCAGCAAATCTGGGACCAGAGTCTTTAAATATGAACCAGAATTAAAAAAAAAAAAATCAGTACTTTTTATGCACAAACCCCATTTTTTAAATTTGGGAATATTTTTTTATTTTTTTACATGGGCAGGTATCTTTTTTTTTTTTATTTGTCAATTTTTATTGTTTTAGTTAACGTGGGGTACATAAAAGAAAGGGGATGGGGGAACAAACATATTCTTTCAGTTCAATTCCAACATTCTTGAGTTTCAGGAGGGGTACAGAAGAAAAAGGGGGGGGAGGGGGGTAGGGAAGCCCTGTGTTAGGGTATGTAACAGGTCTCCACTTTGTCCATCCTTTTTTATGCCAAGAGATTATTATAGGGGTTTTGCGAGGGGAATTGTTTGCGTCGTATGGTTTTGACCAGTGGTGTGCGGTGGTTCGCTCCTTGGGCCGAGGCAGGATGCACGTGGGGTTAGAGGAGGGCGGTGGGGTGACAGCTGTGTTGGGCAGGTATCTTTTAATAATAAAATGTAGCACTGACATTGAAATAAAAGCTATGTTTTTGCAGAAAAGAGACCTATGAGTACTGACCATCTATGGGTTTATGTGTATATATATATATATATATATATATATAAAACCAATACATTTTTTCTGACCTTCTTTTTATCTAGCTAATGATCCAATGCCATTAGATGTTTGCTTACCTCTGCTTTGTAGTTGTATTAGTTTTCTTTATTTTTTTTTTCAAATTATCAGCAATTGCTGTGCTTCTATAAGTGTCTATAAATACGTCAATGCCATAAAATACATTAGTTACATAATAACAACAAGTAACAAGGTAACCAGGTATTAGATCAGGTTCTTTATTTTACATCTGACCTCAGCTGCAGTCAGATCATGCACAACTAACCTATACTCAGACTGTATTTGTGCAACGTGCACATGACTCACAGCTGTTTTATGCTCAATGTGGAACATGCTGAGTTAAGATGTACATTTATTCCCTAAAAGTCAATTTACTTATTTTAATGTGAAATTCTTAAATCTGACTTGCTGAATATGCTTTGTTAACATGCTGATTTTGATATTTTGACTTTACATAAAATTATCAATCCGTTACAACTGAACTATATAAGAATAGTTGCATAATTCTGAAATTTGGGGCATGTAATTATTTTGAATGAGTTTTGTTTCATGAAAACATGACTTCATTGGTTCAACCCATGGATATTTCTGGATTTACTTTATTCCTGTCAATTAACCTGCACAAAAAGTTCCAAATCGAGTCAAATTTACATTAAAGGAATTGTTTGTGAAAATAAAAACTGTAGAATAAGTACACATTCATATATAATTTCTGAAAATATACTTTCTGGATTTATGGATGGGATATAGTTCACTGTATTTCAAATAGGTGGAAACAAAAAGATGGAAAAAAAATCCTCACGTCAAATATTCATTATGAAACCAGCACACTTCCCAGTTTTGCTTTTTATATTTTATACAAAAGCATGCTTGCTTTATATTTGAGATCCGCTCAACCACTTTTTGTGGATCCTTTTCAAGGATATAATTTTTCAATGTAGGATAATAGCTTCTTGATCCAAGGATAAATCAGACTGCCATTCTGGGGTCAAGAAGGAATTCTTTTCCTAGTTTGTTGCAAAATTGGAAGTGCTTTAAACTGTTTTTTTCCCCCCTTCTTTTGGATCAACAGCAAAAAACAAATGTGAGGAAGGCTGCATTTGATGGACGCAAGTTTCTTTTCAGCTATATAAATATATATAACTATGTGTGCATTTTATATGTTGCATTAACCACTTGGGTACCACATTTAAAAAAAAAGTAGCATAACAGGTATTTGAAACATGGGATGCATTATTATAACATAAACATAAAATAAAAAAGAAATGTAATTTAGTAGATACCTGTAGTATAATCAGTGTTTTCAGGACTCTTTCTTTCCATGATCCTTAAATTATAACATTAAGGTTGACATGCTAAATGTGCTGTAAATTACTATAGATTGCAAAATAATGGGATATATTTACAGTTCTCTGCAGAGATGCAGAGGGGTCCTGCAGAGAAATGTATTTCTCTACAAGACAAAAAAAAAAGAACTGGAGCAAATGAAATGGAGTTTAATGGACAATTTCATTTTGCTTTGCAAAAGCCAGCATGCAAATACTTGTTGAGAGGAAGGGATTACTATAGTTTACATATAAATTTAAATAAAATGTTAAGGATTTAGTACACCCCTACACATTTAGTCCCTTAAAAATGAAGTGGAATGATAAAGTTTCATTATCTTTGTATCTTTTACTTTCATGTAGCTCATAGGATGCTCTGATAATAATACTTTTGTTGTTTTTTACCACCAATCACTTGTGTATTTGACAATGTTTTCAATATTTTCTTACTTTAATAGTGTATGAGTGCATGAAAACAAAGCATTTACTTGTGGCTAATTCTTATTCTACGGTAGTCTCTTTAGAAATTAGGAATGTTTTTATATATTTTAGTACACTAATGGCACGTTTCCACTGGGCGGTACGGTTCGGGTCGGTACGGTCTGGTAAGCTATTTTGAGTGTTTCCATTATGAAAGTGACCTATACAACTGAACCAAACCGCACCATTCCTGAGACCTCTTTAAATGTAGGTCCATAGGAAATGGTACGGTATGGTTAGTGCGGAGCTACTGACGTCACACTATACAATTCATTGATTGGCGGACAGGAAAACGTCAATGCTCATGATAAATGACACATTAGGCATCTGGTCTAAACCTCGCATGCCCCTTGGCGGTCCGACTTGCAGAGGAATTGCTCACCTAAATAGGCTGGACCATTCTAACCCTTCCGAACCGTACCGACCCGAACCATACAGCTCAGTGGAAACAAGGCGTTAGAATGATAAGGGATTATTTTTCTAAAGAAGGGACTCATTGCCTGGTTGTGCCTGCTGCAAACCTTTTAGTCAATAAATAATTTTTAGGTTTCAAGTGGGATGGAAAGGTGTGGAGGGGACATGTTTATTATGTTCAACACGTTTGATATATCTAAAACAGATATACCACATTATTATACAATGTTCTGTTTCCATGTGAAAAGCACTCAAATGTATGCAACAGGGAAAACTTGGAAGCTGCAGTTCCATTTGATATCAGATGTATTTTGTTAATTTCAAAGAATCCTCATATCAAATGGTAATTTTATTAGTATTTGTTTTATGCTATGTGTTTCTAATACTTTTGGAATAACTACCAACATTTTTTTCCACTGTCCATCAATACTAAATTGGACAAAATAAATAATAAACTAGATATAATTCAATGAAAAAAATATTAAAAGTAATTAAAGTATTTGTAATTGCTATAGATAATGCATAGTTTAGAAGTTTCTATGCCATTAAATGCACTGTAATACACCAGCAGTTGAGATAAAATAAGTAATATGTTTTGGTAATGAAAATGTTTTCATAATCATGTAGATGAACAGCTGTTCTTAGGGGAAGGAAAACAAGGCTGGCTACCTTGGGACTCATTCTTTGGGCATTTTATGATTCTCTTCCATCACTGAGATTGAGCAATAGCTTCGGCAAATATATGATAAATTAGATTATGATTTACTAAATGACAGGACTCTAAAGAATTTCAGACATATACAATTAACAACTGGACAGCTAAGGATAAGATATTATGACTTAGCTGTTGATTTCATTAATAATGTAGGTCATGTTCAATTCCTACCTAGAACACATTCTAATTAAGATTATATTGAACAATAAACTCCTCTCATTCTCGACTTCAACATTGTTTATATATAATTCCTCTGTGGACTACCTCCATCCTAGCATAATCAAACATAGAGAGTACAACCTTTTAAGTATGACAATGTTTTATTGCAAAACAATATATTTTGAAAGGTGTTTTGATACAGTCTGAAGATTGCTTAATTGGTGTAAATGAGCCTAGTAATCTACACCATGATATCACTAGAAATACTTAGCACCATTGACAAAGGGCAAAATTAATACATTTTCCTAATTCCAACACTGCAACTGGAACAGAAATCAAGATTTGTCTCTCTAGACAGTATTTTCTTAATCTTATAGGTGGCCATGGACAGAACTAGAATGTGACATGGTTCAACATTATCGTCACATTCAAGTTCGGACTGGTGGACTACTCCATAGTTTCCCACTGCTTTAGCCAATCCTCTACAGGTGATTTTATGATTATATGAGTTTTTTCCTGTTTTCGGTTAATTCATTATTTTTATTTTGTTTATTGTCGTTCGGTTATCTGTAAACTCTACATTCTAAACATGAGATGACAGCTGACTTGGGGAAACATAAATAAACATACTTGTGGAATATTTCTTAAATGTGAAAGGTTATTATTAATGTATTTACTGCTAGTTGTGCCAATAATTGAAGATAGGAGTCAGGAGAGTGGAATTATGGTACTTCTATTTAAAAAAATAATAATGCATTATTCATACAAACATCTCAGTACATAATACTATATCCACTGTTTATATCCACTGCTTATATCCAGTGATTACTTTTCAGATGTGAAGTATCTATGTTTCCCCTTTGCTATTGAGTTACTATAACCCTTTGTTAAATAATGTATATGGAATCTCATAGTGCCTTTTTGGGCATTTTAATAATTGACCATCCCCCTTTTTGTGTGATAAATTTGTTTTTTTACTTAGCTGGAATCCAGCACCAGGCAGCGTTCCCAGTGTGGCTTTCCATACCTCTTTGTAACATCAGGGCAACCATGTGAGCTCCCTGCAATGGAGGGAGATAGGAATGCACAATGGGTGGAAAGTAGGTTAGGGGAGAGCTATCTTTCCCTTGCAGTGCCTCTACTGCAAGGGAGAAGATTATTATGTCTGTCACCATGACAGATGCAAAATATACACAGGATGGACATTAGGGAGCCCAGAGTTCTGAGCTTCCTAAATCATATATGCCAGGGGTGCAATTGCCACCAGCACACAATTAAAAAAACTCACTATGTGCAGTGTTTTAAACTGAAACACTGCCCATAAATACTCCTACCACCATGGCCACTTCAAATTACTGAAGTGACATTTTAGCCACAGATCACAAAAATAGAGGAGGGAGATGTAAAGTAATTCTCCACCAAACAGAGGGGTTAAATAAATGCCATGGAGGCATATTATCTCCATCAGGATAGATGAGGGAAATGTACAATTTATAGTGTTAAAGTACCATGTGAGGTTTTTTTACAATAAAAATTAGAGTTTAGTCCCATTATATACTGGGACAAAAGGAAACGGGGTACTCAAATGCTACATGATGCTTTATAAAAGAGACTATTGAGACTTTAAAAAAAAATAATAAAGAAATAAGGAAAACATGTTAATGGATAAACTGAATGTAATGGTTAATAACTCTACTTCATAAGTTCATAAAATATGGGACACCTGGTCTGCCCACTTTGGCGCATAGCTCAAAAAGGCTGGACAGGCATTAGAGTCCTTGTGTTTTCCCAGTGGACACTTCCCTATTTGTGTTTTTTTTCCTTTTTTTATTCTTTTTTGTTGTTGTTTAATCTTGGGTTGTTCACCTACTTATTTATTGTAAGTTCATGGAAATGGGCCAGTATACTGCAAAATATATACACAATATAAATCTCATTAATCTAGCGCCAACATATTCCCTAATACTTTACAATTATATAAAGATGATATCCCAAAGTGAAGAAGGCCCTGCCCAAATAAGGTTATAATCTACGAGTAGTATATGTTTTTCCATACATTGATCATACATTTTTTTTCTCTCATTTGGTTCATATGAAAAACAGTGGGAAAGTAGGAGAATCAATAAAAAATATGTATATATTTATAAATTTATAACATATTGTATAAACGTATTATATATCTATATATATATATTTATATAACATGTAAATATATAAATATAGATTTTGTTTTACTGCTCCTCCTTTTCCCCTCTATTTCATGCTTGATCTGTTATCAACATTTAGTTACTGTTCCCTAACCATTAATATTTGTTTTTCAAGACAATCATCTCTTTTTTTGATGCCATAGGCGCAATTCTGAGCCACAATTCATAATGAACGTGTTCAACCATGATATGATTCGTTTAGTTCATGATTCGTCAACATTTCGACACAGACGACCTGCAGTTTACATTATTATAGCAATACTTCTATTCCTTTGTTAAATAATGTATATGGAATTCTTTTTCTCTAGTAATGAAAAATAATAAACAATAAACAATAATAACATTAATAAAAGTCACCATTAAAAAATGAAAATAAACATATCAGCTGATCATGAGCAAATGCAAAACAAACCTGTCAATTCAAAATTCAAACCACCAAGCATTTTGTAAGATTATATTCAGCACATTTATAGAAATATTTGATCCTTGAGCAATTATTACACTTGGACTATATTCAAACACGTTTCAGCAAAATTCAATTCTTGTGAGAAATTGTTTAAAGAAAAGGTACAAATATTTCACCTGCTTTTAATGAGATAGATTGGTATAAAATGTCCCCAGGACCACATACTTTGTAGAGATAAAGAAATAGAAAAAAAACAAGAAAATTCTCTGGAGAGTAGATGTACGTAGATAGTGTGATAGAAATAAATAAAACTAATCTGCCCTTAGGGTTCACAGTTAATGAAATCCATAGGATATATAAAAAAAAAACAAAAAACAACAAAAATAATTGACTGTTCAAACAAAGATATTGTCCCTTTATTGTTGTTTTCATTTGACATCTTTTAACATCACAGCATCAGTTCTATATATAATTATATCAGATAAAAGTGAATGCAGTAGAGACTACATATTCCTTTCATAAAAACAAGATTTTTTTTTTTTTTTTAAAAAGCAATTATTTTCTTATTGAGTTATTCACAAAAAAATAATTGTACAAGAATAAAGAATTAAAATATTAAAAATTAAAAAAATAGACAAATGAGGCATTGACAATGGAACTGCATTCAGGCCACATAAGGTGATTTTGAAACAGAACTTATACAATTTAACCGTTTTTCCAGATTGGCTATGACTGGCCTAAATCCTTGCCTTCAAGGTCCATGACACTGCTACAGACTGCTAAAGCTAGATTTGCAAAGTTTACTCACATAAAAATAGACTATGGTCAACTCTTGAATTAAATAAAAACTGCCAAACTTATTAAAAAAATTTAATAATACCATGTGTAATTCTAAAAATACTAAATTAACATTCATCTACATATTTAAAACTTCATTAAGTTGATTACTTAAATCATCCCAAAACACATTAAATATATCATGTATGACCAAGACATGTGATATAGGTCAGGGTGAGAATTTTGAATTTAATTCTGCTGTGTATGGGAAGCCAGTGAATGGACTTGAAGAGAAAAGCAGCACTTATGGAGCAAATTGTAAAATGGATTAACCTGGCAGAGGCGTTTAGGATGGACTAAAGGTGGAAGAGTTTAGAGAAAGTAAGGCCAGTTAGTAGGGTTTTGAAGTAGTTGAGATGAAAAATAACAAGGCAGTGGATGAGTTGTTTAATGGTGCCTGTGATCAGAAATGGACGAATTTTGTAAATATTGCAAAGGTGGTTAAATGCATGATAAATAAAATGATTGGATGTAAGGGATGAAGGACAAATTGGAGTAAAGTGTAACTTTGAGCCAGAAGACTTGTGGTGATAGTAATCCAATCAGCAATGAAAGAGAAGTCAGAAACCAAAGTAGAGCTAGAGTGGGGTGTGGGGGGAAAGTGCTCAGTATTGGATATATTGATATTTAGGTGTCAAGAGGCCATTCAGGAAGAAATGCCAAATAAGCATATGCTGACACGAGAAGGAACAAATGTAGAGAGATCAGGGGTGGAGATGTAGATCTGATTGTCAACAACATAAAGGTGATATTTGAAGCCATAGCTGTTGATTAGCTATTGCTGCTAAAACATTGTATACAGGAAATCTAATGATCTTTAAAATGAGCATAAGTTGTAGTTACTATGACAGGTACCCTTTAATACTTTATTTTATTATATGGTGTCAGTGGTTAGAGGTGTCCAGAACCTCTTATTATGAATATTTTCTTCTGTTTCAGATATCTGGAGAGAATAATTGAGGTGGCAGTGCCCTTATATAAGGTTATTATAAAGTTATTATACTAGAAGGTATTGAGACACTCATTTCATTTTGTATATGAATTAAATGAAACAACTGTTATGTCAAATTATATGTCAATCATTTCTGATTTTTAAAACCAATTTAAATACTTTAAGAACAAGCTTTCATTGAAATTGCACTTCAATAAAAAGATATCATAAGACAAAGTAGGGTCTACTTTATCTTAAATGCAAAACTTATGTTGACAAAATGTTACAAGAAGTGGAGTGTCAAGTCTGGTTATTTTCCAGCAACCTTTGCAAGTCAGCAGATTGAAATAAGTACTTTATTTTGCAGGTTGCTATTTCTTCCTTTTTATTCTCTTCTGACCACCACCCATCAACTGGGCATATCAATTTGGAGGATATTTACAAAATATCGAAGACTCTGAAAGTTACTGAAAGTTTTAAATGCCTCCAGTCTATTTTATTGCAATGAATCAGTATGTTAAATTACCATCTCTGCAGTGCCTGACATACTCTAGAAAAAGTATACACTTATATCTGCACCTACTAAACTAGTAAATAGAAATCCAACCAGCACTAGCCAATTAACCAATATACAGACTCCACCTTCGGCATACTGATACAAGATTAAGACTTAAACATCCAAAAACAAAGGGACACCGTAGGCACTCTATCTGATTCATCTCATTAAACTGGTTATAGTGTCTGGAGTCCCCTGGTACCATCATTTCGTTCAGCATTAAATAGTTTTTAATGTTGTAATGTTTTAATGCTAAACAAGAGTCCACGGCAGTCTATCCCCTCTGTGCTGCTTTGGCTAATAAGGAAGTATTACCCTGAGAGGCAATGGGCAGCTGTGATTGGCTGAGTGTGTCAGCTGGCTGCTTTTAACCTGTCAGAGCTCCAACTGACGGTATGAATGGGTATGACAACAAGGAAGTGTGTAATCTCTGCCTTAGCTACACATACAGAAGGGGCCAGACTGTGGGTGGCCAGGGACTCTTATTTTGTGGCATACTGCACAAACATGGTGCAACACTGAATGGAGGGACAGTGCCAGGCCACTCCAGGCACTATAACCAATTCAAAAAGACAAAGTGGTTATAGTGACTACAGTGTCCCTTTAAGGTTTGCTTTTTATTTTATTTCACTTTCTTTGCCTCACATGTAGTTGCTCCCTTGGTGTGTTTCCCTCACATGGAGCACCGGTTGGCTGGTCTCTCTTTTCCATATCTGCAGAATATGGCTGTGCCACAATAATACATCTAACTAGGACTTTAAGATCCCCTTTATATGGAGGGGTTACAAAATCTCTTCTAACTATGTGTTACTGAAAAGTTTATAAAGCAATATCTTGAAATCTCTGTATTCTATTACTGAAGATGAATTAACAATCCTCATATATTCAAATAACCTCTAATAATTTGTAGGCAATATGCATTCATCATATAAGAATAACAAACTAACCAATGTTCAGTTATAATATTTTATGGTAACAGTTGTGTTATTTAAAGTCTTGAGAAAATATTTAATGTTTTCTACTTAATAGAAAATGTCCCTTTGTGCACATTGTTCTACCCTTGTGCACTGAATAAGTAACCATCAATTTTCATATCAGATGACAATGGATGCTGACAAAGGCATAAAGTTAAGGTCAGATCACTTTATATTTTTATGCATAGGAAGCTGAATTCATTTGAATATTTCTATTGAGTTTAAACATCAGGATTTTTTCAGTTTAAAATCAATCTCGACACCTTTGATTAAATATGACAGCTTATTTAGAAAGTGTTAGATAAGATATTCTTTAAAAAGAAAATCTATTAAATTAGCTATTCAAGGAACCACAGACATTTACAATGATTTACATGTGTGTGTTCATAAAACAGAAGGGTTATTCATTACAGAACATACTTCAACATGCAAAGTTGACTTAGACACATGTGGGAGAGCTCATCGATTAATGTTCCACCTGCAACAGAAGTGGCAGTTTTACTTTAATGAAACACTCTGAGCATCATAGCCACTACAGTGCACTTTAGTGGTTTTGGAGCCAGGTGTGTCCTGGCACTGCCCCATTGTAAGTAGTCAAACCATTTTAGAAAGGTTTGACTTCTTTCTCTAAGTGCCTCCACTACAGCTATAGGAGAACCTGAAGCTCCTGTTTATGAGATTCCATTTGCTCTCCCAAGCTAATCCGTTTAGTGCACAGGGGGCGAAAGATCTGTCTGAACAGCAGGAAGACAGTACAGCACTCCCCTCCAGCCAGTGACTCCATATAACATGGTCGAGCAAACCACAGTAGAGAATCTTCTGTATCCCCAGCTGATCTAACAGGAAGTAATCACAGAGAGGAAGCTGATACAGAAGCTGATACAGAAGCTCCTCTACCACAGTCCGTTTGGCCACACTACACAAGAAGGTGAGCAGGCACAGGATGGGGGGGAAGGATAGGGGGAAGCTGCAAAAGATGCAGACAGGAGCTTAGGGTAAAACAAAGAGACACAGAGAGGCTGGGGAAGGGGCAAAAGAGACAAACAGGGTCTTGGGAGGGACACAAAGAGACACAGATGGCATGAGGAAGGGGAAAAGAGACAGACAGGGGCAACCTGAGGGGCTTAGGGGGAGAAAGAGACAAGGTGCTGGGGTGAAGATGCACACAGAGAGGCTGGAAAGGTGAAAAAGAGACACACAACAGGGGCTTGGGGAGGAAGACACATACAGAGGGGCTAGGAGAATAGAGAGACACAGAGGGGGTAGAGTAGGGGCAAAAGAGATGGACAGGGGCTGGCAGAAGAAAAAGACATAGAGAGTGCGAGGAAGGGAAGAAAGATACACAAAAGAGGTTGGGAAGACACACACAGAGGGGATGGGTAAGGGGAGAAA
This sequence comes from Pelobates cultripes, assembly GCA_933207985.1. Lineage (NCBI taxonomy): Eukaryota > Metazoa > Chordata > Amphibia > Anura > Pelobatidae > Pelobates > Pelobates cultripes. The sequence goes on along the minus strand of OW240912.1, from coordinate 97,562,819 downwards.
GAGACGCACAAAGGAGCTGGGGAGAAAGATACACACAAAGTGGCTAAGTTAAGTAAGAGTCATACAAATGAGATAGGGTAGAAAGAGAAAGACAAAGGACTGAGTGTAGTCAAAGATGCCAAAGGGGATGGAAGGAAGTATGAGACAGACAAAGGGGGATGTAAGAGACACACAAATGAAAAAAGGGAATAATATATACTAAAATGGACATTCAAAAGAGAGGATAAGAAAAACAAAAGGGGTTCTAAATTCAACAGGGGATTTCAGGGACACACAAATAAAGATGCATTTACTGAGAGTAAAGGGGGATGACAAAATAAATCTGTCTAGTCAGATCCTTGAACCGGCCTTGCATGTGGGCACCTTTCCAGACAATGCAATACGGAAACTTGTTAGACTAAAGCATCATTGAAATGCAGTGAGTTTATTTACTAACCAGAGAATTGCGTTGACTTGAAACATTTTTTAAAAACTTTATTACACTTTTCATGCCAAAATATCTGAGTTCGAATAATAACTAAACTGATTTTTTTTTTCATAATTTAAATTGTATATTGAAAATTGCTTTTATGTCATCAAAATTTACTATTTAGTAAATGCTATCCAAAATATAATATTCTAAAACCAATGGCCATGTGTTAAATTATGCTTTTATTCATGCACCTGTAGAAAAATTATTTAGAGTTAACTATTGACACAAGTCGATGTTAATAAATTATGTGTATCTAAAAATATATTGCATGCTTTGCTGTATATAATTAGTTATGTTAGTCCTTTTTGTATGCAGCCTCTTACAGCATGGCTATGTTATGTCTCATGACACTAGTGTAATTATAGCCGTGTGATATATAACAATGTGATTTACCCCACGGTATATAGACAGTATCTAGTGTCACTGCAGTTCTAGACTTGACATTTTTTTTTTTAGCTTTGATCTGATCTTCAGTAATGAAGGCTTTTGGGAATAATTGTAACTATATCTTCCTGGATATCACCCAATGTGACACCTTGTTTTTTTTTTTTTTAACTCTGCTATATCTTGTGGCTAGTATTTGTCACGGAGATGTTATTAGGAAAGGTCACAAGGGTGAAAGAGCAGACAATTTTGTGCATTTGTGCAACAGATCTAATATGACACATTAAATTGCACGTTAAGATCCTTAGCATCCAACAAGTAAACTATGCTTACTGTAAAAAATAGAAATATTCTTCATACGTGCTGTATGAAGAATATTTCTATTTTTTACAGTAAGCATAGTTTACTTGTTGGATGCTAAGGATCTTAACGCGCAATTAAATGTGTCATATACATCAAAGCTTAACTAAATATTGCAATTGTTGAGTTTAATAAAAACATGGCGTCCTGGAGGAGCAATAGTTGGATGAATCAGACACAAATTCTTGACAATACTTGCTATGCTGAAATACCTATAAGCAATATTACTCCAAAAATGTTTACTCCAAAATATATGTTATCTTCTTTAATTCCTTTAATGCCTAAAAGACTAATGATAGATTTATTACATCATAACAAGCCAGTCTTTAGAGATCCTATGTCAAAATGCAACATTCCACTCATTAAAAGGTAGCAGGTCAGAATAAAGCTTGTAATGATAAGGAAGTAGGACACATTCTAGCACTGGGTCTTTATGGAACAGATTGCGATGACAGCAGCAAATATCATTGATCACTCCTGAAAAAGGAACCTGATTTTCGTACAGGTATTGGAGGTGCTATAGGTAAAGCATTACCAATGAGCTCTCTCACAGGTGTCTGAGCCAGTTTTGCATTGGGAAGTGTGATTTATAATGCATAGTTTTTTCTTCTTCATGAAAAGGCATCCAAAAAGACAAAATATATTTCTGCTTTGTCTGACAGTGTGGCGAAACCAACCTCGCCACTGTGAACTGGAGAAGCCTGGTTGCTCGCCTGCTCCCTTTGGACTATGGCCCTGCAGGTTAAACCGTTTATTTCTCCTGCAGAAAGGCTTATTTGTGTAATCTGAGTGCCATTCATCTAATAATGTGCACTCAGATCCCAGCTATCTGGGGATATGTGAAATGTCTGTGTGTTCTGTGTAAATGTGACTTTATGTATTTTAAAGTGTTTTGTGTCTTTTTGCAACCATGTGCTTAATGGAGTCTTGTGTCTATCCTGGGAGATAATTGAATTACTCTCCAGGATAGAAGACTCTGAAACTGGTTTGGGCCAGAAAGCCATGCTTCATTTAGTCACAAAGGACTTTCCCTTAACTTTTGAACCCCTGGTCTGATTCGTGCCATTTTTTAATATGTTGTTCCCCTGAATGGATTGATTATGAAAATGTATGTTTTATGTTTGTGACATGTATATTTTAGAAGTTAGAAATATTGTGTAAAAACTGTATTCCTCTGCCGGTGATAATGAGATTACCCATTGTGTTCAGTAATCATATCACCTGCAGAGGGGAGGATTTTGTGTGGGAGTGGCTGGGTGTATTGTACGGATTGATTGGTTGTTTTGTAACGCCCTGTGGGCTGTACTATGTTTGTGGATTGGGAATAAAAGAGACTGTATGTGACAGTACAGGGAGTTCCTGTTTTAACCCTCAAAGTGAAGTGTCGTCTCATTATTGGGGGAAGGATTTATTGTATGCTGTTCCAGTTTGACTGCTAGGAGAGTAAACCTATTCGTATGGTTCCTATTCAACTGTCTACAGCATTCATTTGCTTGAGAGGATTCATATGCTTCTCCGGTTTGGTGGTTGTGGTGTCTGCTGCAGTGCTTGGAGTCCTCAGGAAGCGCTAGGAGCATCCTTTAACGGAGGTACCCAGTCGGGGTGCCAGGCGATCCGTTACAGACAGCTCATTCAGATTGCCATGATATCAGCACGATGTCATCACCGGGTGCACCATTAGATCTTTTAAAGTTCCACTGGGCAAACTAAGGTGACGTTGGGAAAGCATGACTACTGCCTGAGGATCACCTATAAAGTTAACAGTATTTATTTAAGAGATATCAAAACCCATATTAATAAGTGTAACAGTATTAATGTGGCTTTGTAAACAAAAGTGCACACACAAGAGAATAATAAATAAATATAATTACCACAACTTGAGAATATGGTTCAGCCTAAAAACAAATCAAGGGACAGACTATAGTGCATTAATTGATACAAACATATATTAATGAGTTTCACTCACATGAGGTTGAGCCAGTAGTTTTAGCAGGCTCAGACTAAAACCAGTAGCAAATATAGAAGGCTCCCCTTTAAACTCAAATATTGATATAATAAATGTGTGAAGAGAAGAAAACTCGATTTTCAATTTATTGAAATTAAAGCTTAAAACCAGGTTAGACATGAAAAACAAGATCCACAGCATTAACTCATTTCACCAATGTATCATTGTCAGAGTGCAATATAAAACCATCTAAGCTGTTCCCCTTGTTAAGTCCCAATTGGTGCACTTTCAATTGCCTCTTCTGCGTGCTTTTGACGCCCTGCTTCCATATTCGTGACCTCATTAAATAGTGTGTTTCATTGTATAATAAACGTAAATAACAATACGGTACTTTTCTGGTACGTGTGATAATCTGTCTCTCGCCTTCAAACCTTAAAGAAAACATGGATTGTTAAAATTTAGCCTTTTTGGTCAAGGAGAAGTGCAGCATTTTTGTTTATTATTATTACTATTTTCTCAAGCTATAGAGGACCAGAATATGTGCAGTGTCTTTCAGATTTTTTCTAGACTGCTACCTGTTTGCCTACTCCCTATATTTTATCCTTCGTTGTATAATGACTGAATTCTCCCAGAGGCTTTAAGTGCAAGTGATTCTGTACATTGTTGCTATTTAAATGAATACCAGTACAAGTCTGAAATTGCATTGCCGTTGCATGTCCTTTTTTTTTTTAATTGAACAAAATGTCTTAAATTAGCTGTAAGCCAGTTAACCTGATTTGATTCCCATTACAAATGAAAGAAAAATTGTATTTACTCACAAAATTTCAGTCATCGTTTCATTACAAGGACTCAGATTAATTAAAATTCTGTTCTGTCTACATCAAGTTCTTGCAAATGTTATTGCATCAGCTAGCACATTACAGCTTGATCTAGTGAGATATTGGTTATTTATTGCTGAGATTAAATCCCAGGGAAACCTTCATAATATGCTATGTTATAATCATATATTCTCTATTATGAAGATGTAAAAAGAAGCCTGCAAAGTACAGACTGTAACTTAACTGCAGATTGTAAGGGATGAATGTTCTAGGTAACTAAGATTTTAAAATGTATTATTTTGATGTACTTTCAGCAGATTGTTTTAAAATTGGCAGCATTTAACTGTACAGTTGCGGGAATATTAACGAAACAGGGAAATGTACAGTAGATGAAGGAGTTGCAATCTTCAGGTCAATAAAACCAAATAAGAAACATTTTCCAACTCAGATATTTCTATGACTTGTCTATTTCATCTTTAAAGGACCGCTAAAGTCACCCAGACCACTTAATTGCAGGAAAGTAATCTGGGTGCAATAGTCCTGCAGCTTGAACTTTTTCATTTAATACATCTTTTTTTAAATTTTTTTAATTTTTTTATTAGAGTATAAAGAAAACAACTCATAACAGTACCTCGAAGCGGTATTAAAAAGCATCAAGGATATTGCAATTTTAGTATATTTAAATACTGTAAGGCAATACAATCATTATAGAAAAAACAAACTAAATGAAAGAGCCGACATACCCTTCCATAGATCCTTGAAATATGATTAGAAAATTATTATTTAAAACAAAGCAAACAAACAAAAAAAATAAATAAAAAAAATCATATTCACACATATACATACATGCACATCTTAACAATGAGGTCCAGTCCTCATCTGGAATAGAACGACCTAACTCTTTTTCCCATCCTGTCTTTAAAGAAGGTTTTTCTGAATATATTGATGATATTAATAATTGATAATATATTGAGGGCGATTTACGTCCTTTAAGAGCATTTTGCAATAACTTAGTAAAGGCAGCATCTTTCTCTGTTCCTTTAGATAGAGTTAAGGAAGCCAAGCAATACCGAATCCTTAAGTATTCATAAATCTCCAATGAGAGATATTATATTGTTGCTGTAAGGATGAAAAAGGCAAGATAGTATCTCCTCTCAATATGTGATCAATGTGTTCCACCCCAGGCATCACCCAACCTGTAATATTGAGATCAGGAACCATTGTCTCTAGGGTGGCTAGAGATGCATAACGCAAAACTGGTTGAAGTTGAGATATATTTTTTCATAAATTGATCAATGTTTTTAAACTATAGCTGGTTGTTGGAAGTAAAGCTGGGAACGTGGTAGCTCAGATGTTGACCACAGGAACCAAGATACATTTCCCCTTTGCAAATGAGCATCTTCTATGTCAACCCATGACACAGGCCCACAAACTATACATCCAACTTTGTGCTAAGGAAGATGCGGTACAGTAATATGTTACATTTTGGAATTCCCATGCCTCCGTTTTGTCTAAATCTATAAAACACATTGGCATTTTGTAAAAATAGAAATGTCTACACTAAAGGGTTATGCATGCCTCCATTTGGCTGTCTTCGAGACTAGAGGCATAACTAAATGGAATTCAGTTCTTCCATCAAACGCGGCTGATGAAGCAGCATTTGATTAGAGGAGTGTTGACACATAAGCTTTCGTCACCAATGCTTCTCTATGAGAAGGATTGGACTAGAATGCACATGATGTCAGCAAGGATGCTGACATTAATAGAGGTGGAGCTGGAGGATACAATGGATGATTCTTTGCTCTGGATAGGAGCAAAGTAATCTTTATTTAAATTAACTTTTACAGAGCAAAGGGGGATGGACAGTGATCACATTGATAGAAGTGAATCTATGGTCCCAAAATAAATGTTATTATTAATAATTGTTATGCAGATATTGTGATTATTTCCACATCTGATATTTTTGTCAAAAGTTTGCAATTCATCTGTCAGCTAATCATAATATACTGTGGTGAATAAAACTTTTGTTATTGTCACCTCTGAATTTATTTTACAATCTTTCAAGTATAAAAAAATATAAAGTGTTAACTATTACGGTTGAGACACAACCTGTCATGTGATACAAAGTTTGATGAGAAGCATAAATCAGTGCATGTGAGACCATGAGGTCGTATTTGAGCTTTAGGCATCATGGGAATAATGTACAAGCATACATGTTCCTGTATGTCATAATACAAGGAAATGCAGAGACAGCAGGTGCTTACTTTGGTGCTTCTTGGGAAGTTAGTCAATGTGGCTGAGCATGTTTCTTCCTCAAACCTCTTTGGCACTCTTCAGGGAAAGAGGAACTGTAACCAACTCAATGGTGACAATTCTTCTTTAAACAGAAAGCTAGAAAACAAGAATTGAATGTGCACATTAGAAGATATGTCATATAACCTTTCAAACCCAATGAGTTCCCTAATGGCATTACTACAATTGGATGGATTGAAGGCATTTTGTGCTTTAACAATAAAGTAGCCAAAATATGAAACTGTGCACCGGAATTTATCTTCTAGGAAAATGTCACTGGTGATATCCTAATTAAGTAGAAAGTTGAATGTATAAAATATTTTGGGGATAAATCTTTAATCATGCCTGAGAAACCTGATAAAATTAAGTGCCACGACACAACTTCAAGGAACAGAATTGAATCATAATTAGTAACTTGGGCAAGATTACCGTAATATATGGAGTATAAGGGAGAATGAATTATTAAGGACGAATACATTACTGTACCTAAGATTTAAACACTTTAACAAGCAATCTTCTTGCATTTACATAAATGCTAGCTGGCTAAATATGAATTCATGGTAACTAATTTTATCTGGGTTGTAAATAGTTGATGATTCAGATTATGAAACGTTTAACCTTTTTTCAAAGATCAAGTGCCTTTTTAACGCCAAAAAGCAGCAATATTTATTATAAGTGAATATGGCACTAAGAACTAGACTTGAAATGTATGGCTTGTATTAGGAGCATAGAAGTTATTTCTCAGGGAAATAAAATGTGATACATAGGTGATTCTTTTCACCTCTTGGTTGGTATCATTTAATGGTAGAAAACAATTTATTTTGGATAAATGTAATCTGTAATGCAAATGTGAATGCAATCATATTTCATCTAGAATGTTTAAATTCGACTTAGTGTAATTACTATGATATGCATTATTGACATGCAGATGTGATTTAATCCATGGTCTTAATGCTTTGGGATGATATCTTACTATGTACTTAGCTCATGTGCTAAACTCATTATTTTACAATGGCATCTGTTCACTTAACAGAGATTTGTCTTGAGTTTACAACCGTCTTACTAAATGTAAGCCACAGAAGCCCAGTTGAAACAAAAATGTAGGATTATTTTTCCATTTTAGTTCCCTAAAGTTTGCAAATCAAGCAAAAACATTAAATATAACACTTTTGCCAAAAATAAGTCAAAATAATTGTTTACAATTATGTAAAATATTACTTTTAGTAAGTTTAAGTTGGTACGTTTTATTATATATTCCGTTATTTGTTTCAGTTTTTTTTACTTATCTACTAATTTATAAATATAAGCAATTTTATGTCAAACTTTTGTGTGATAAAACGTGAACATATGCATCACTAGGATGCCTTAGTAGAATTCTCATTCTTTTTTAAATATATATACATGCATTACACATTTAACCTTATTATGATGTGCAGGCTGTATGGCTTCATTAAACATATCACAGATCCATATCTTGTATGTCAATAGTTTAAAGGATCATTAAATATAGAAACATAGAACATAGAACATAGAAACATAGAATGTGACGGTTGATAAGAACCATTCGGCCCATCTAGTCTGCCCAATTTTCTAAATACTTTCATTAGTCCCTAGCCTTATCTTATAGTTAGGATAGCTTTATGCCTATCCCACGCATGCTTAAACTCCTTTACTGTGTTAACCTCTACCACTACTACTACCCTCTCAGTAAAGTAATACTTCCTGATATTATTTTTAAACCTTTGTCCCTCTAATTTAAGACTATGTCCTCTTGTTGTGGTAGTTTTTCTTCTTTTAAATATAGTCTCCTCCTTTAATGTGTTGATTCCCTTTATATATTTAAATGTTTCTATCATATCCCCCCTGTCTCGTCTTCCCTCCAAGCTATACATGTTAAGATCCTTTAACCTTTCCTGGTAAGTTTTATCCCGCAACATTAGATATAGGTCTCACCAACCTTAGCACAAGCAGGATATTGTGGATGACTTATGAGCCAGGTATGCAGCAATACTGTCCATTACTATACAGTAGATTCATGACCTTTAGGATGCTATGGGCAAAAGGCCGTATAGCCTTACCTAAAGCTGTTTGTCTTCAGGACTGGAGGCAACCTTGTATGGTCAATGACATATGAGATGAGAGAAGGGCTATTCGTTGGGCTTTTATTTTTAAATAAATATTTATTTAGCGATCTTTATGCTGATTCTATGCCAACACAGGGGGTCTTGCTCTGTTTAACTCTCACTTCAAAACCTTTAGCCTCTCTCTATGCCATATAGCACTAGTTAATATTATAGTGTGGGAGACACCACTTAGTTTTTTTTAAATCTCCTACACACTGTACCTTGGATTTGGATGAGAGAACCTCTCATGAATGTCAGGTTGCATGGCTGAATACACCAAAATATGTTTTGTTTTTTTAATTTGCAGTTTGAGAGTTATTTTTTTTCTTAGCTATAATAAAAGGGACACTATAGTCACCAGAATCACAAAATTTTAATGTAGTGGTTTTGGTTTCTATAGCCTGTTCTTGCAGACTGAGCACTGAAAATGCTGCCTTTTCAAAGAAAATGTACACAAAGAGTGAATGCATTGCTTCCTAGGAACACCTCTAGTAGCAGTCACTCACATGGCCACTAGATGTGCTTCCTAGTCCAGTGCTGCACATTGTGCAGCACTGGCGTTCAGCATCTCCACGCTCTGCTTGTAGCTGCTGAATGTTACCCATAGAGGTGCATTTATTCAATGCATCTGTGTGAGGAGAAGCAGATTGGCACAGTGTGGCGTTTTGCCGTGCATGAGCAATAGCCAATGCTTACCTAAGGATTGACTAAGGTCATCCATATTGATGATCTCAGCAATGGAGGCAGGGTCAGCCATAGCAAGACTGGTGCGGCATGGGAGAAAGGGTGAGCTAAATCACCTTTGCCATGTGATGTTTGCTATGTGATTGAAGGGTAGACTAAATAGTTAACTTGACTATAGTGTTCCTTCAACTACTTATACCAAGCTTTTCCTTGTAGTCTGCATTTACGCAGATAAAAAAAGACATATGCTGGTGTGAATTGCTTTGCTAAGGTATTACTAATTTATTTTGATATCATTAGAGGTTACACTGTCAACTGTTCAATGCTGCAAGTTTCATATATTTATTTAATATTTTTTATTTTGTGGGTTTAAGGTTCAGACCGGGAGCAGGGGATGTGGCTGTCCATGCCCAGTGGGATTCAGATAAATTATCAAACTGTTCTGAAACATTTGGAATACTTATCACATGGAAGAACTAGGGCACTTTTGGCATGATACCCACTACAGCAGCTGTAGTGGTTATGGTGTTTGGTGTTCATTTATCACAAATGCTCCTCTTGCTTTGAAATATATTTAAACCATATTGAAATATTTTTAAAACATATTGCTTTGACACTTATTTGAAACATATTGTCTTAATAAGCAAATATTTATATATATATATATATATATATATATATATACACACACAATTGTTTGCTTCTTGTGTGCAATTTTTCTTTATACATTTTAAATCCTAATAATTTCATGATATTTAAATCTGCACAAATGTATTTTTAAACTTATAACAATATAAATCCCTGAACTTCTGTCAGAGATTTAAATTGGCACACATTCTGCTATATGTATTTGCCAACCATGGTTTCAATGTTAACTGCAGCTTTCCTTAATGAAAAAAAGATCTATAGAATCAGGAATGTCAATGAAACTTCATCTGGAATGAACGTCATGGTGAGTCAATGAAGCAATGTCACATGCATTCAAAATAAACCTCAAAAAACAACACAAAAACCAGTAATGGATAGCAAAATAGAAACACAGAAGTTCCTTAATTGGCGCAGTGATACAATTCTTAATTGGCATCATGTTTTCTTCAAATGGGATGTAGGATCCTTCCCTGAAACTTGTAGTTAATATTATAAATCACTTCACCATGGCATATTGAACTTCATGCATAATCTTTGTAACATTGATCTAGACTATAAATATTTTAAGAAAGTTGCGGTTTCCATAGAAACTGATATTATACTTCAGTTTCTAAGGAAAAGTTATACAGTTTTTTTGTGATAATAATATCAATACGACTCAGCAGCTGTTTCACTGTTTGGAATATTGAAAGTTGAAACATTATGTGAGTCTGTGTATATGTCTGATATATTACATTAAAGTTCTTATTACCAGACTATAATTCTAGCAAGATGTTCTAGAGACTTTCAGAACCATAAGAGCAAAGGTCAAGTGGTTCTGAAGACATCATTAACAAAAAGACTAAAGGTTGAGTGGTGTGGGATATCTCCAAAACACAGTGAGAGCATTGTTTTCCCTAGTACACAAACTTACATTTTTTTTATTGAAGATTTTCAGAGCTGCTGGAGTGTAGAAAAACACACATGAACACACACATACATTAAAGGGACACTATAGTCACCAGAACAACTACAGCTTATTGAATTTGTTCTGGTGAGTAGAATCATTACCTTTAGGTTTTTTGCTGTAAACACTGTCTTTTCAGACAAATGCAGTGTTTACATTACAGCCTAGTGATAACTTCACTGGCTACTCCTCAGATAGCTGTTAGAGATCCTTCCTGGGTCATGGCTGCCTAAAATGCATCCAAACATTCAGTGTTTCCACCCTCTGCATGCAGACACTGAACTTTCCTCATAGAGATTCATTGATTCAATTCATCTCTATGAGGAGATGCTGATTGGCCAGGGCTGTGTTTTAATCATGCTGGCTCTGCCCCTGATCTCCCTCTTTGTCAGTCTTAGCCAATCCTATGGGGAAGGCTACCAGTTCTGATGATGTTAGCAGACTGCATGTTTTTTTAGGCAAATAGCATGCAGATCTACAGCTTCTGGCTTCAATACAGTAAGATGTTGCTATATTTAGAGAGGCATGATGGGCCTAGGGGGGCTAGATGGTGGTTTCAACACTATAGGGTCAGGAATACATGTTTGTGTTCCTGATCCTATAGTGATCCTTTCATTTTAAAGGTCACTTTCTGGATACAACCTGCCTGGCCACCAATGATGTCATTTCTGTCTCACTTTCCTCACGAGCATTTGTTTTGTTGCAGAACTGAAATTTAGGAGATTTCAGTAATCTTCTGTCTTTCACTGAACAGATAGCTCTCGCATGAGGACATCCAACATCAGTTAAAACCCTATGGGAATGCATTGATACAATGCTTTCCTGTGGGGAAGTTCTAACGCGATCGCGGCGCCAGGCACCAATGCGCACTAGGCCCCCACCTCCAGCTGATTTCAGCGGAGGAGGAGCGCAAACAGAGCCTGACGCATCGCCAAGGGACATCGGTGCTGGAATGAGGTAAGTGACAAAAGGGTGTTTAATCCTTTCAACGCTGTGTGGAGTGGGAGGCGCGACAGAGTAGGGCACTACAGGGCACTATAGTGCTAGGAACACAACTTTGTATTCCTAACACTATAGTTTCCTTTTAAAAAGGAATGTGCCATGCCCTTCTTTTTAACTGAATGTGCATTAAATGAATTGCTACACAGCATTAGGTCCCCAACTCTATTTTCAGGCTATATATGTCAGAATTATTGAAGAGAAGGGTGTTACACAGGTGACTAGCTTTATTTCAGCTCTCATATATACATGTTTTGCTAAGTGACATTTTTACTTCAAGCTTCTACTGCTTAGCAATCAATAAATGGCCTGCTTGTCCCACAATAGCTGCTGAACACTCAGTCTTCATTTAAGTAAGAACTATTTCTCAGTGTATGTTCATATACATTTCCAGAATTGTTGCATTTAATATATGCATTGCAAGTACAAGGGATGACCCCCACCATTTGTGCAAGTTGTTTAACAACATGCCTGATAGCCATTGTGTGTTAATGCCTTGAGGCTGTTTTGCAAGTCAGCAGTTCTATTGCTAATAGTTTTACTATACGCTCTATAACAGAAGAAGGGCACACAAAGGTACAAAGCAGGTCATGGATGAGGCTAATAATTAGCCTTACAATAAGATTTTTCATTTCTTTCCTTTTTTTAATATTTGTATGATACATCCAAATCATCCAAATACATCCATATATAATACACAGAATCTTTTAAGCTCATCTAATAGGATTCATATTGTTGCTAGTGTGCTATTGTTGCATAGAGTACATACAGTATAATTCTTATGTAATCTAATATTTTCCTTTGATATTAATATATAATTAATATTATATATTATACTATTATACTCTCTTTCTCTCTCTCTCTCTCTCTAGATATATATATATATATATATATATATACAAAATACAGAATCCAGCGCACTCGCTTATTCACTAAACAATGATTTCAAATGTTAGAAATTGTAATAGTTTTATTTAAAAAACACCTCACCTAGGCAAAACATAATGGGGATTTAGTTACATTATATGATCATATATTGCATAAGCCTGCCACAACATCAATGTACCCCATTCTTGGCAGGTCCATCTCTAGCAGCCTAATGCTTGCTCTTATGAGATTAATCCACTTACTTGGGAAATACTTCCTTACTGGGACTCGCTGCGGTACAAGGCTAAATAGGGTCCTGGAATGAGGCACCTGTAAAAGGGAGGGGTGCAAAACCAAGGAGTTGGCCTGGATTCCCAAATATTTTAAAGAAATCAAGAGGGCTACACTCACCTGAACATGCATACATTATAGGTTGCTGCTGGGGCCAAAATAAACAAAATACAGAGTTGCAGTTTATGTTTGCTGTATACAACAGCTTTGAAACACAACTCAGGAAGAGATTCAAAGCAGGTGAACCACCCATGTATATATATATATATATTAAACTTGGGCATTTGATTTCAGATTTACACATTTTTGTCTGAATTTTGGCTATACATCCATTCAACCAAAAGACGAATGAACAAATAGAAATTGCAATGAATCCTTGTTGGATAAAATTCCATCCAAGCTATTAGTTCTTCGTTCATTTAATTAATTACAAGGAGGGAACTGCCATCTCACAGCTCCCTCCTTGTAATATTTAAAATTATATTTGACTATATCGTTGGGTGGGATATATTAGGTAGCAAGTGAACAGTCAATTCTTGAATTATATACGTTGGAAGCAAGTGAAACGATCTGAGTGACTTTGACAAAGGCCAAATAGTGATGGCTAGACCATTGGGTCAGATTATCGGAAAAGCTGCAAGTCTTGTGGGTTGATCCCATTATACAGTGGTTAGTACTTACTAACTGGTACAAGGAAGGACAACCAGTAAATCAGGATCAGGTTCATGGGTGCCCAAGGATTAGTAATGCATGTGGGTAGCAAAGGCTAGTCTGTCTGGTCCACAGAAAACCTCAGAAACATGCAGAAAACAGTAGCTCAAATTGCTGAAAAATATAATGCTGGCCATGCAAGAAAGGCATCAGAACACACAGTGCATCTCAGGTTGCTGTGTAGCCGCAGACCACCCAGAGTGCCCATAATTATCCCTGTCCATTGCAGAAAGCACCCTCAATGGGGATGTGAGCATCAAAACTAGACCATGGAGCAATGGAAAAAGGTTTCTTGGTCTGAAGAATCACATTGTCTTTTAGATTAGGTTAACCAAGGTTGTGTGCGCCATTTACCTGGGGAAGGTTTGACAGCAGGATGCACTATGGGAAGTATGCACGCTGCAGTGATATGCTCTTGGTAATGTTTTTCTATGAACTTTTGGGTCCTGGCATTAATGAGGATGTTACTTAGACATAAACCACCTACCTAGAGATTGCTGCAGACCACGTACAGCCTTTGGTGGCAATTGTGTTCCCTAATGGTAGAAGCCACAGGAGATGTTCAGAGGTTGTGTAAAGCCCATGCCTCGAAACATCAGAGTTGTTTTGGCAGAATGAGGCTCACATTACCAAATCCTACACATTACAAAATCCTACTAGTGAATGGACAAGGTAGATCAATAGATCAATAGAATCCTGGGTCTACCATACCAGGCAACACCCAGGGTGCAGACTGTGCAAAGAGAAAATACAGCACAAGTGCAAGATGTTAGCAGGGACAGCATACACTGAGGCAAAACCAAGTTGCTGGGATTATGTACTGAAATATTTGCACCCAATATGTGCTGGACCTGCCAGATGGAAGATACCTCAAAGGGTTGTTGAGAATTACAGGGCTTATATCTTATGAGACTTTCAGATCCAGACAGACAAGCAAGTAGTGGTCAAAGAAGAGTGCAGCTTTAGGAACAGAATACTGAGTAGAACCCTCATACTTTCTGGCCTCTAGCAGAGGAACCTGAGAGAAAGGAATACATATAAAATATATACCACCTAGGAGAGGTGACGTAATAATTTATTTTTTACATCATATATATCAGTTATAAACTATATTATATGATTAAGAATATTTATATATTACATTTATATACTATATGGTCACATATCTTCTCTGTTTATTTAATATAGGTCTAAATAAATGTTTTTATTTTAACTAATTTAAAAGAATTACAGAATAGACAAGGAAATTTATTTTTTATGCTCAAAAACAAAATCTGCTATTTTTCACAGACATTCACCCAAATATAAAAATGTACTAAATATATCAAATTACCTATAGCAACACCAGAGGGGATTCAAATTAACAATTCAATTTTAGAGCAAATATAATTCTCCTCTCTCTACACAGCTCATTAAAACAAGACAGGGAAGAACTGTACCTGCTACAGGAGAGAAATATAAGCTTATTTAGTCCACAGGAAAAAAAATACAAATGTCAGATTCTAATTTAAGATTAAATCTGTGAATAACATATTTGTACAAAACATTCCAACTCTTAAAGCAGTCTTATAGGTTCCACAATAGGATGCTGTGCATTATATTGCCATTATGATATGCATGTAAGTGTCTTCCATGAAATAATATTTAAAATAATAATAATTAAAAAAAAACTCAGCATCTTGGATATTGTAAAAAGACAATATAATATGCACTCAACCTAGTAAATATTATCTAAATGTATTTTATTTTTTATTTGATAGGTAGGAGTTTATTTCCATGTATGCTATATGTGATATCTATCTGTCTATCTGTCTGTCAGCTTATCCACCTAGCAGCTAGTATGTCTGTCTATCAAGGTATGAAATCATCAAATGTCATGATATTTTAAAATGTAGAATATGTTATTCTTTGAAGTTCTGGTCAAAGTTGAAAGCCTCATTTTAAAGGGACAATATAGTCACCAGAATAACTGCTGCTTAATGTAGTTATTCTGGTGCCCCATCCGATCTCCGAAGGAGGAGCTTTAGCCCCCTATTGAAATTGTGGGTGGCACCCATAAGACGCTTTATTTATCTCCAACTTGTGAGAGCAACTGTAAATTTGCTTTTAATTTATATCAGGCAATATTGCTATTTTATATCTTTGTTTTTAGGTACATCAGCAGGATCCCTAAAATGTTGTGTACTAGACATAAATGTTTATGTGTAAGGAGCATCATTTTAAAGAGTATTTATTTCAATGTGGGCATATTTGATGTAGTGAAGAATATGATTGTCATTCAGAAATGTGGGACTATAATATTTTCATTGGAAATAAATTGGAAATTATTTTACATTTTTAAATGGTCGCAGATATAAGCAAATGTATTTTTCTCCCTGATTCAACCATATGGACAAATTTAAAGTGCATGTATTTGTGATAATCTGTATAGTTTGTGTATTTTCTTAATATATTGTTACTTCAATCTGGCAATTCTAACTCAGTGTGAAGCAGAAAACTTACATTATCTTATCTTGCTCAAGCGTGTGGCAAAGTAGAACAGATGTTTATTTGAGAACTGAAGATCTGATAAAAGAATTTAACATTACATCTGGTCTACATTTCAGTTGTGATATCAATAGCTAATTCTTCAATACACAATTAAAATAAAATGGATCATCTTGTTAAAATAGTATACACATGTTACAGTTCATTTTCATTGTGTTAAATTGTGTACTTTTGATTTAATAGGCCACTGTATGCCCTGTAATCACGTTATTTCATTTTCAAATAAGTGTTGGAAGCTCTCTACAGTTTGGTCCCTCTTTGCTGCTCAGACTAGACTGATGTTTCCTCAATAGCCAGAGCAGTGATTGGTAGCAGCTATAGGATGTGAGTGTTAGCCTATCACTGCCATCAATCTCTGACATGAACTTGTATGGCATACATGGCCAAAGGCCTCATGGTACCCACATTCAGTTTTAAATATATCAAAATGGTTTTGCTACTAAACAGTGGGATGGCACCAGTGATCTTAAAACAGTGCCATCAGGTAGATAGTAATAGTTATAGTGCCTTGAGTTTCTCTTTAATAGCCATGCTTAGCTATCTTGAACCAACCTTACTTTACAAGATTACTTTAGCTATGTTCTCCACAACAAAACAGCTGTAATGGGTAGACTCATGTCTTTAATGCTTTTTCTGGGCATTACTCTGGCTTTGTCTGCAGTGTGGGGAGAAAGCCAGATGATCCCAAAAATATCATATGATGACTCACATCAGTAAAGTATTTCTAAGCAGATGAGGATGACTTAAGACTTCCATGGAATACAAATGCTTTATATGGTATCTGTCATGGTACCTGAAGTTCATGTTCTTATGAAAGAGCATACAATTTCATCTATACATCGTGCTAGCAGATTGGAGTTCAGGCAAAGCCTAGGTGGGTGTTACAGTGGAGGACATGACATCTCTGGATTCAGAGGTATGGTAAGTTATTTTATCTAAACTTTACATTGAATATATTATGTATCGCTGTGATATCTGATGTATCCAATGCATATGGGGATTATTTGTGTTAAAGTGAACCTGTCATGACAGATTCACTTTAAAGTTATGTTGCACCATTTTCTAGTGCAACTACAGTTTATTAACTGTTCAAAGAACTATTCAAATAATTTTCTCAGTTGGACGTCTACTTTAATGTTACCATGTTTTGTCAGTTTAGATTTCCAATATGTTTGATGCCTTATACAATTTCATTTAAAGATTGAGATTTTAAGGATATCTACTGATTGTTCAGGCTTTGAGATATAATATCCAACAGGAGTTCAGTAGTATCCTTACAAAGTTCTATTGTCTGGTAGTACATGTTCATTCTTGTTTATAATTTCTGACTTGTTATTATAATATGCAATCTTCAGTCATACTTGCTTTGTTGGATAAAATAAACCACATGCTTTAATTTAATTCTATAAAGTTGGAAGACATTGGTGTATATTCATGTTAATTTCCTTTGAATAATTTACTTTAAAGCCACAGTTCAGTAACAAATATTTATTTTATGTCCTTGCACAAAAATATAATGAGTTTAATTTACTACATTATCATTATTATGATTAAAAGTTATCTAATGCCAGCTTAGCAATACTCTATCTGTCATGCTAACTTCTAAGTAGTAAACCTTAATCCAGGAATTTTATGTTTCATCTGAAACACTGTAATGTTACTTATTGGACTTCTGTACAGCAAAAAAAAAGTTTGTTTCTGCAAAATTGATCTGAAATGTTTTTTTTTGGGGGGGGGGGAGGTTGCCCATAATTAATCCATGTGGCATTTTGGCTTCTTGCAATTCGGTTCACAGAGCTAGTGAGAAAAGATAACTAATAGAAAGGAAAAAGTAGGAGCAGTCAAAATTTGTATTGATATATTTATATATTATTTCTTTATTAGTTATGTGTTATGATATATATATATATATATACTGTTCCCACTTTTTTCCCCATATAAATTCTCTCTTAATATAATTTACATTTTATGGCTCTCCCCTAACCATTTTGGAATGGAACATCAAATCAAGAATCCCCACCTATCTGTATGTCCATAGTCATCTTTGTTTGTTTCAGGATTTTGTCATTTGGTGACCTTTTGATTGTCCAAAATTCAGACTAATCGCATTTGAAACTGAATGTACAAGTCTATTATGAAACAAGTCTATTAGAAATTAATTTCAGAGGTGAAAATTGGGACTTTCACACAATATACTGCAGGCCCTAAGACCACACTTTTTGGATGCATTCTAATATCTAAAGTTAAGGTGGAGCGGGACTCCTATGTCACTAAATACAGTACAGGTATTTTTCAAAGTTGCTATAGTAGCTTGCAAAGAAGTGCAGATAATTGCTTTCACTGCAACTAGTTTTCAAGTAAAATCAAAATAAAATATGCCTTGCCAATAATGTAAAATTGCATATGTTTATATTAATGTTTTAGAATCATGGCATGTGAATCATAACTAAAGATTATCGAAGTACCAGGATACCCCACAAGCACCCCCCAAAAAAACAAATGTTTATTTAATGTTTGTTAAACAGCAAAAGCTTATATATTTTTTTACATCACTGCATATTTACTTTCATAGAAACAATGACTTCCTCTAATACAATTGCCATGTCAAAGCTAATGTATCAAATGCTTCTAGATATCAGTGCTATTTAAAAGGATATATCTGATGTGTCCAGATTCTAAATATATTAGTCAAGAGTCTGGAAGGTCAAAAAAAAGAGAGAATTAATGAGGTTGACTGTGGGAGGCGAACAGGCTCCTAGAATACAAGGCGTTGGGTTAATTTAAAGAGCTGTGTGGTCAACATTTTAGTCAGCCTCTGGATAATTCACATACATCTTCAGAGATATACTGATGCTTAGTAAAACTAATCTTACTGGCAGGATGATTTCGTCAGCTATGCAAGGAAGACTATAAATAAAAAAGGCAGGGAAGCATAAATATTACCCAGCCCCCTGTGACTATGAAAGGTTTATGTTAAGAATGCCTATGTATTATCTTTTAATGTAGATTCATAAAACTGAGATTTGTGGACCATGGGCACATCTGTTGAAGGCCCATGTTTGCTAAATGTGATGAGGAAATTAAAACTGTTGTGGAATCATTTTGCTTTTGCAACCACAGTATCCTGGCGGTAACTTATATAGTCATTATACACACTGTGAAAAATAATTCTAAAGATTTTAGCTTGCCTTATTTCACAGTGTGGCTTATCTTCTACTTTATTATTTGCTTGCTAGAGCCTGCAGCAGCCTCCTGTGTGGGATTAATGTTAAATTAAAGCGACTGTCAGCCTGCCCACCGCCACACACAAAAATGAGTATTTCACTGAAATATTTTTACTGAAATTCCAATATAGTCAAAAGATGTCAAGGTATTACTTTGACTCATGTATGTTCTCATGCCTGATATGACTTGAAAAAGTCATTGTCTGTGGGCTCTACCATGGTCTTGCTAGATCTCTAGACCTCAGTGTTGTAATCTCACTCGTGCGTTAGTGTTGTAATCTCACTCTTAAATGGCAGAGAAGTGAGCAATGACACTAGAGGGCATGATTTATACACCACAACTGCTTCATTAATCTAAAGTTGTTTTTTGGGGCTTAGAGTGTCCCTTTAAACCAGTATGTTTTAGTGTTTTATCTATATAATTTGCCAGTTGGTGACAAAAGCATGAAGAGTTGTCTAAACATTTTGATCAGAAAAAAGGTGCTAATTAAAAAAACTGTGTGTAATCCATTCTGCTGAGCACAGTATTACATAGATTTCTGTATTTTGTTTTGCTATCATAATCAGATGTTGTGCCTGCTCAACACAACATCTTCTAACTCTTTTTCAGAAGTGGTGTAAAAGTGATGAATGTTTTTGCTGAATCATTGGGTTATAAAAAAGCTTTAATATCTAGTTTCCTCAGCCATAGATGCATTGTGTTCAGTGAAATGCTAACATAAATCTCGTGAAATGCTCTAGGTAACTGAACAGCAAAGCACCTTGGTCTAATAATATAATAACTAAAAGATCCCAACCTTTTTCAGCAAATTCATTTAAAATGCCTTAGATTGAAGTCAAAACAGACATTCTATACAACCATGAACTGTGCTTTATGGCAAATAATGCCATAAAAACATTCTGGAGACATTATAAATAATAAAACTGAACGCCAAATGTTTCATTATATTTTTGTTCTTTCAAAGTGGTCGGTGTGTCATGATTGCTTGTACCCTGTGTCTCTACTTGTTGTGGAATGCAACTCCTATGTTAGACCCCAATTCTATATTTTTAAATATGTTTTTTCAATTATTTTATATTTTTGGATACATTTTTCAAATTATTTATTGACTAAAATTCTCATAGACTTTAATGGTGAATTCTGTAGATAAGTCATTTGAACAGTGTTTCCAAAAATATAAAATCAAGACCATATCCAGTTTTGAATATCCACATCCAAACTGACAGATCAACAAACACACCATTGGATACGCAAAGACAGACACATATAAACATATATAAACAAAAGAGAGAATTGGGTGCACACCCAGAACATGCATTTCTATAGAGACCAGCATTAATAGAAACTACAGATTAAGGAACAGCGCACACACAAAAGTAAAGTTTAATATTTCCCAAGGCTACTTAAATTTACCTATCTCAGTAAACAAATATGGTAATTCAGCTTCACCTTACGGCCAAATCATGTTAAGCCTACCACTACGCCACAGTAACCCAATATCGGTGGGGCCAACACTAATTGTAACATGGGAGACAAATTAAATAGTGAGAGTGGTAAATATTTAAATATGTAATTAACTGTTGTAAAAGAACTGTGAATATATATCGTTACCAGAGAACATTGTACCCTCTACTGACCTGATTTTAATTTATTTTGGCTTTAACCCCTTAAGGACACATGACATGTGTGACATGTCATGATTCCCTTTTATTACAGAAGTTTGGTTCTTAAGGGGTTAAATAAGCTTGTTGCTACCTAGATTCTGGCGATTTTTTCTTTATAAGGAGGATCGTTTCTCACCTGTTTCCTTTGGATACAATGACCTCTAGGGCTTGGTCCTCTTGGTGAAGAGATGTTTAAGGGGCACACACCCACTTTGGATTTTTTTGTATTCATTTATCCATATGCGAGTGTACAGAGGACACATTTTTTAATTTGTGAAATTTTACTATATATCTGGTTATTTTTTAAAATATTGTGATGAGTGTATAAGTATATGCTTTTACATATTATTTGCGCACCATTTATATTGAATTTTTTACTTTCTTATTTCCTAATTATTATTATTATTATTATTAGTTATTGTGATTAATATGAACACAATCTTCTAATTCAACTCTTATAATATAGAGCACCAAACACCCGTAATGACAGTAGGGCATTTCACTGATGTATACAATTGTCACATGTTGATTTTAATACTATAAATTATAGATGATGTATGCTGCTTCTCCTAATATTCTGATTTGAGAAGGAAACAGTTGTAACATAAATCATTAGATTTAAAAAATTTATATCCATTAAAAAGATTATATAAACAGTGAAATAGTTTATATTGCATCTATAACTATTTATGTTGCTATTTATAGGTAACAGATTTATTTCTTATTCGATATAAAAGCTCTCGAGATACTATAGATGAGATCTGCTATAAAAGTAAATTGGTTGATCCCTAAAGTCTTATATTTGTGATTCTGCTGTTAGAATTGTTATTGTTCACTTGAAAGAGAGTTATAGCAGAGGAGACCACAAAATGTGGAAAGGTAATTCATTTTACTGTATTTTGTTCTGCTAAAAAGAAACAATGTTAAAGAAGCATAACTTCTGCGCAGTAATAGAATGCTGGGGTCTATCCACAATGACCAGACTTTTACAACAACATTTAATGGAAAGGTAATTGAAAAAGGTGACCACCTGAAGTCATTATGTGGTGTTAGTATTCATTAAAGGAACACTTCAAACCTGCTGAAGTGTTTTATGTGTGTCGAGTGTATCATTTCCTTTTCAATTTATAAAGCACTAAGCTAGAGAGTGTCTGCTTTGGCTGTGGCTGTGTCTGTGCATGCACCAGTGCTTATATTGTTATGTTGATTAATGAGAAGTTTTAGCAGGACATGCACTTGTATCCACTCAAAGTCACAGATTGGGAAAAGGAGCTCAATGTCAGGTCAGCTAGACCACAGCTTTTTGTGAAAGCCTGTGCCAGGAAATAAAGAGGAGGGCTTGCAGTAGCTGCAGACACTAGATCTGCAGCTATTGCAAGCAGAATTGCCATATAAACCCAAATTAAAATATGCACAAGAAAATTGAATTGAATGTTTTTCAACAGAGTTTTCCCCTGGCCTGGAGACTTGCATAAAACCAGTGTGGCACAATAAAATTTCATTTCTGTTACACCCTTCATCATGTTTCAGCTGATGTTTGGGTACCTGATTACTGGTTTGGGGAAATTCAGCTTGAACGCTTCATCTACTCTGGAATTATAGACGAACAGAGATCCGAATGGCAAGCTATAATCACTCTTGCTTTTAGCCGTTCGGTTAAAACGACGAACCCCTAGCTACCACTTCAGGGTTTGTTACAATCTTGATAGGCAGATTTAAAAGTCATCTGTCAAGGAGCAGCCTATCAACAGTAAGAGTGCTTTAAAAATAAAATAGCAAATACATTTTCGATATAGCTGAGGTCTCACAGTTGTTACCTCAATCCATAATATGTGCAAATCACATTACTCTTTTGAACTAAAACTAATGACCTAATTTTTGTTTAGTATTCCAGTCTGTGTTGGTTTTTTATGGATTAAATTTTTCAGGAATGTCTATTTTATGGGCAGTGTAACGGAACCCCCAGACATAAAAGGGTTAAACCGCCGTTTAGTAGATCTTCCCTTCCAGAGACACAGGCACAGCTACTGTAGACACCAATCCACCGAACCGGAGAAGCATATGAATGCTCTCAAACATACGAATGCTGTAAACAGCCGAATAGGAAAAACCATACGAATAGGTTTACACTCCTAGCAGTCAAACTGGAACAGCATACAATAAATCCCCCCAAGAACGAGACAAGGCACAGTTTTGAGGGTCAAGCAGGAACAGACAGAGCTGTGGGTTTATTGTTCTTAATACACATTAGTACCACCCACAGAGTTTTGGAAAACAACCAATAAACACGTACAATACACTCAGACACTCCCACACAAAATCCTCCCCTCTGCCTGTGATACAATTACCTTACACAATGGGTAATGTAATTATCACAGGCAGAGAAATACAGTTTTTCCACATTATTCATAACGTTAAAAGTATGCATCACATTCACATTACAATTTTAGAATCAGCATACTCCAAATACAAACATACGTCAAAATCATACAATTGGTCCAGTGGTTCAAAAGATAGATCGTAGTCCTTTGTGACCAATTAAGCATGGCTTTTCTGCCCAAAACCAGTTCCACAGAATCTTCTATCCTGGAGATAATTGGGAAGTAATCCAATTATCTCCAAGGACAGAGGCAAAACTCCATTGAAGACATGGCAGCAAAAGACATAAAAATATATAACTGTGCAGCCATTGCATAAAACAGGTGCATTCAGGTACAGGTACATATCCCCAGATAGCTCAGATCTGAGCGCATATTATTACTGAATGGCGCCCAGATCACACACATACAGTTCAATTGCCATGGATCCAAAGTCTTTCCCATAGTCTTTCATTATACGAATGGGCTCCATGGCATAGCTATCTGGGGTATCACCGCTCAAACAGGGCAAGCACCGAATGACCCGGCTTTCGTGTCTTTGCAGGGGAAAATCAAGTGTTTCAACATGGGGCCATAGTCTAAAGGCAGCAGGTGGGCAACCATGCTCTTCCAATGCACAGTGGCGAGATTGGTCTTGTCATAGGCAGGAAATAATAATACAGATGTACAGTTTGTTTTCTCTAGATTTGGTGAGTTTAGAGCTTTTATAAAGGAAGCATATTTAAAAAATGAACTTATAGTCCCAAAAATAGCAATTATTATTTTGGGTCGATAGTTTCAAAGTCAACATCACCTGCGATATCCTCCAAGCCATTTCTTCTCAAGAAAAGCAATGGGTTGGAGACACGCATGAACAGCTCAACAGTTTGCTTCTCCAATCAAATGCTGCTATTAGCAAGTTTTATTCTTTTATTATTATTATTATTATTATTATTATTATTAGTTTAATCTGGAGGAGGCAGCACCTCTAGAAGCTTTCAGGAAGAGATCCACAAGCTGTAAGACTAATTTAACCCTAATTTAAACTGCAGTTTTAAAAAAACAAAAACCTGCATCGTTTTCCATTGCAGGATTAACAGTAAAGAACCACTACACACAGGCTGCTTCATTGAGATGAAGTGGTTTAGGTGATTATAGTATTCCTTTAATTTTTAGTTCTCCAGAATGAAACCCTTCGCAAATCATATCCTTAGCACAATTATTCAGAGTTTTCCATAGCTCTCATGAACTATTTCATACATTTATATTGTTCAAGCACAATTTTGAATGTTGGTCTCTGGTGCATAGGAGTTATTATTTTTTTTTCAATAATTATAATTAGTGTACTTTTGTTTATTCTTGTAGTATGATAGTTCTTGATTTGTAGTATTTAGCTAATAGCTAAAATATTTAATATAAACCCTGCACACTATTTTGAGCTATAATAGCTAATGAATCTTGTGTTCAATTTTAAATTTCGAAAAGAACACAGGAGACTGTGTGAAACTGCAAAGAAATATGGGAAGGGTAAAAGCTCTGTTTACTGTGAACTAAATAAATATGTGCTGCTATTCTGTTCTATGCCGTATAAACAAGTAGTAAATAATATGTTTTTGTAGCTACCATAGAAGGGTGTATTGAACTTGAAAGTCATTAATGCTATGTTCTGGTGGTTTATTTCTTATAAGTCAATATATTCAGCATTTCTGTTCAATAGCATAACAAAAACAAACAAACAAACTATCTTCATGACATAAAATATAAAAATATAAGGTTATTAGGTCACAGGTCAGAAGTGATGACACTAGTGGTTCTCAAAAGATTTTTTTTTCACATAGCAGAAAATATAGCCAAAGATAAGATATGCTTCCAATAAAACACACACTAGCATTTTTTTATTAAATGTTTTGCACATGTCAAATGGTTTACAATATGCTTGAGACCACATGTGATAAAACACATGACCATATACATGTGACACATAAAGTGCTGGGAAGACCTCTCTTCATTTTAATGTTCATTAGTGATGTCCTGAACGGTTCGCTGATCAGCAGCAGACCTTCCCTCCCAGACCCTCCCACCTCCTCGACAGCTCACTAAGAATGCAGCTTCAAAATGGATGGTGTCCAGGAGTTGGGAGGGTCTGGGAGGGAGGGTCTGCTGTTGATTGGCTGGAATGTGTCTGCTGACTGGAGTCCGCGGCAAACCGTTCGTGGCGAACCGTGGCGAACCGTTCGCGAACCATTTGGCGAACCGTTCGGCGAACCTTTCGGGACATCACTAATGTTCATCTGTTTACAGGGAAATTCAACAGAATGGATGCATTAAGGGTCAATAATTGAATAATACTATCATAATAAATCAGCTTTAAAAGACATTTGTATCAAAATTGAATATCCCACCTATTAAATGGTGGAAGCGCTATTTAAAGATTCAAGGATAATCTATAATTTATATATATATATATATATATATATATATATATATATCTTTTCTGTACCTCATCACTTTTCCCCTTCTTTAAGTTAGTGAGTGGTTAGGAGGGCAAACCATTTAGGGCTTTAGTCTTGTTACTTTCTAAGACTAATATAAGGTTTTGCATTCTTTCATATAGCCCATGGCCACCTCCATTTACAACTCACATCTGTCATTCGACACTTTCTTTACCATTTTTGTATATGCAGATATTCCCATACATTTGTGTGTTTTATATACCTTTAATAAAGTTATTTTCCAAAACCATTTTTATTGTGAATGCATGGTACACGAATATAACACAAGTGACATAATCATTTATGCTTCTGAGCTGTAATTCCATAAGTTACATTCACTATTTTGCGGATTTCTCAACATAAACAAAACAGAAAAAACAAGCAAAACAAAACAAATAAGAGATACCAAACAGGTCGTTGTTAAGCAAGAGGTTGAGCTTAACCCCTTAAGACCAGAGGGCATACAATTACGCCCTATTTTAGGCGGCTCTAAATGCCGTCAGGCGTAATTGTATGCCCTCCGGTTTTTCCTTACTTACCCGGTCGCCGGCGGTCCCACGCCGGCCATCGCGGTGGGGGGGACACCCAGGGAGCCCCCTCGTGGTAGATCCTCCTCCTCAGGTGCCCCCCGGCCATGTGAGAGTGAGGTCCTTGCGAGGACCCCACAATCACATGGCCGGGATAGCTGGCTGCTGTATTGCCAGCAGGGGGGCTGCCTGTAATGACAGGTGGTCCCCCTGCTGGCTGGAAATAAAATTAAAATAAATTAATTAAGTGTAAAAAAAATATATATATATATATATATATATATATATACTTAGATCATATATATATATATATATATATATATATATATATATATATATGATATATATATATACACACACATACATACACACATACACTGTCTAGGTGTATTTTACTATTATATATATATAATTATTTATTTATATATATATATATATATATATATATATAATATCAAATTACACGTAGACTGATACTGATTAAATATATATATAATTATTGTTATATATTTATATATAAAATAAAAAAATTAAATATGTAAATACGTTAAAAAATAAAATTAAAAAAATAATTAAAAAAATAAATAAAAAATATATAGATGTATGTTATTTCGTTCTAACTGTATTGATGTTAAAATATATATATATATATTTATATCAAAATACACGTAGAACGAAATAATATATATCTACATACATAAATATATACGTATATATCACTATATATATACCTATATATAAATAAAAATATATTTTTTAAAATTATATATATATACATATATAGATTCACATATGTATATATATATATATATATATATATATACATATATTAATTCTACATATATATATATTTATGTAATATTTTTACATAATTAGGTATCTTAATTAATTACAATTAGCGGGACCTGCCTGACAACCCATGCCGAAAGTAAAGGGAATTTAATTTGCTAGCACTATATTTAACCCTATAACTTTCTAAGACACCATAAAACCTGTACATTACTTTCTACTCGGGAGACTTCGCTGAACACAAATATTAGTGTTTCAAAACAGTAAAATGTATTACAACGATGATATCGCCAGTAAAAGTGAAGTTTTTTGCATTTTTCATGCACAAACAGCACTTACACAGACAATATTATTGCTGTGATACTTTTTACTGTTTTGAAACACAAATATTTGTGTTCAGCGAAGTCTCCCGAGTACAACAGTACCCTCATGTACAGGTTTTATGGTGTTTTCAAAAGTTACAGCGTCAAATATAAGGCTTGCGTTTCATTTTTTTCACATTAAAATTCGCCAGATTGGTTACGGTGCCTTTGAGACCCTATGGTAGCCCAAGAATGAAAATTACCCCTATGATGGCATACCATTTGCAATAGTAGACAACCCAAGGTATTGCAAACGGGGTATGTCCAGTCTTTTTTAGTAGCCACTTAGTCACAAACACTGGCCAAAATTGGCGTTTTTTGCATTTTTCACACACAAACAAATACTAACGCTAACTTTGGCCAGTGTTTGTGACCAAATGGCTACTAAAAAAGACTGGACATACCCCATTTGCAATACCTTGGGTTGTCTACTATTGCAAATGGTATGCCATTGTGGGTGTAAATTTCATTCCTGGGCTACTATAAAGTCCCAAAGGCAACGTAATCTGGCGAATTTCAATTTCAAATGTAACGTGCTATATTTGACCCTGTAACTTCCTAAAACGCCATAAAACCTGTACATACTGTTTTACACGTGAAACTTTGCTGAATACAAATATGTGTATTTTATTGCAGTAAAAGCAAACAGTATTATAACATTGACAGTTACAATGTCATGTAGAACTAAAAAAATCAAGAAAATCTTATTTTCTCCCATTTTCTTCATATTAAATTATGTTTCATAGCTAAATATTTGATATTAAAAGAAAGCCCTGTTTCCCCAGAATAAAATGATATATAATAAGGGATGAAAGGCCAAACTAAATTAAACAGAATATAGTAACTTAAACATAGTAAATTAATTGAGGGTTTAATAAAGTTATTTTCAATCTTTTTAATTTCATTCATTTTTTTCTGAAGATCATAGGTGTATAGGTTTATTTACCTAATAGCTTTATTTATACTATTAGATTTGTCTTGTACATGGGTTAAAGCCCAATCCTTTGTAGATTTAGTGATGTGACAATGTTATATATTATTAATACTTACTGCATAATCTATTATGCAGTAATCTATTATTTTCAACACTGAAACATATTTGAAACACCATAAGATAAAACTATTTTCTGGGGTTACATTGATAAATCCCAAAGGCAATTCTCATGAAACTTCTACCATTTAAGTTCTATGCCATCATCAAAATAATATTCCTGCAAACTCTATGCCAACATGAAATATTTATTAAGCATCGGTACTTCCATAACACCCTGCTGAATTGTAGGAAAGTTCATGATGGCCCAGGGTTTCCAGGGATCTGATTGTTATGATTACATGAACTATAACTTGAACAGATAGAAAGGCAATTCCTTTTTTTCTCTCCCTTCAAGCATCCCCCATTTAAATTGTCTTGTACAAGTTGTGGTGATTGATTTTTTTTTCGATTGCTTTTGTTGTTTTCATAAAGTGGATGTCAAAAGAAAAGTGTAAGGATTTTGATGAAACAGAAAAATAAATTGATATTGTAAGGGTTTAATATAGCTATAAAACATTACATTTTGGTTGAGTAAAATATGTGATCTACATTAATGTTCAAAAAGTCAGCGAAGAGCTATTTAATGAATGAGCACAACTAAACTAAAAAGCTGAGTTTGTAATGCTTGTATATATTAAGTAAAAGCAATACATTATTTTAAGATTTATTTACTCTAAGCACCAACAACTGCTTTAGCTTAATGTGGCCATTTCTGTGTATAGATCATGCCACTGCAGTCTCAATTGTGCTCAATTCTCTGCCATTTTGGAGTTAAATCACTTTTATTTCTGTTTATGCAGCTTTAGCCACATCTCACCTGACTCACACACAGCCTGCATCAAAAATGTTTTCAATCAGATCTGACAGCACATGGTGTTTACTTTAGAAGTTTTTATCTTCTGCTCTGTTAATTGAAATGTAAATAGATGCTCCACTACCCCATTCTCCCCCCCAAAAAAATATTATCACTATTTAGTAGATATACCCTAATGAAATTATACATGCATTTAATAATGCATGTTTTCATTGGGGCTATTTCTAAACTTGCTTGCCGAAGCTACAGATCTTTTTCCTGCAACTTTTGCAGTCTCGTCCCCTGCTCTCACCCAGTCCAAGCTTTCTGTGGATGTCCAATCACAAACTTCCCAATGCTGCTCAATGAAAAGTCTTTGCACAGTTGGTGTTCTTGGCTTCTTGAGTTTAGCTCCACTATGCTAAGCAAACAGAAATTAACAGGACATGTTATCAAATTGACAGCCAGAGGGTGTAACAAGATTCATTTTTAAAAGTCACAATTTCTATTAAAGTCTGCACTTTTTGTATAAAAAACATACTTTTCTCACTTAAAGAATTTCAGCAAGCTGATGGGCTCCATGTGGGTCTTTGATCCCACCCATGAGGTTCTTACAGTCTTTAGCAACTAAATTAAGCTAAAGTTGTGATTATAGTATCCCTTTACTACTTTTCAAAAAAATATATCTGTTTTGTGATTCATTTAAACCATTTCTATACATGTAGAAAACAAATCAACTATCTACAAAGTAAAAATTTGCAGCATGTCATAAGGTTCATTTATTGTAAATACATTATTTCAGAAATTAAGTTGACATCATTTGATTTAGGAAGACATTGTGGAGTGTTTGCAATCTTTTGGGGCAGTTTTGTGCAGAAAACCTTGAAAGAATAGGCATAAAGCTGTATTTTTCTTACAATTTGATGTGTTTTGACAGAGTAGCTATAAAATAAAGTTCAAGTTTTTCATTTGTAAAATAAACAATAGATTATAGGCAGATGCACCAAATAGGATACATGTCATATGCAGTAAGTAAGAAAATGGATATCCACTTGTGTAGATTTTGGAACGGTTTATAATATAAAATGGAAACCTAACTCAACTTTAATCATTTTAAAAGATTTTGACCTAGTTGATTATGGCCCAGGGCGGCTTAAAGTGGATCTGTCACTTTCTGGGATATTTGTTTATTTTGTAAAAAACCCTGAAAGTGGTAGATACAGTGAGGAACTGGTGGCCGTGGGATGAAGGGCAAGATATGTTTCATGTACATCAAGCTGTCACTCATGGTGCCACTATCTTCAACTTGCAAGTCCTCAGGAGCTACTGGAACTTCAGTTTCCAGCAGCCACAAGGGTACAGCAGTGAGGATACCGTAGTGATCGTCAATATACTGATGCCTGAATCCCACAGCCATTTGTGATAGCTGCTGAGATTGGTCAAAATTTGATGGTAAATCTCCAAAATGTGTTAACTTTATTTAATACCAGGCTTGTCCTTAAGACTTAGTAGTCTTATGGCATCTTTGGAATTTGTTTAAAGTTCAGTGAAATTCCAATGCAGTTTTGGTCAGAATTTTTAATAAAGAATATGCCTTAATGATATACTGAAAAGTGACAGATTGACTTTAGTGTCCTGTGTATTTTTCTTTAATGTTCCATTTCATGTGCTTAATCAGTTATGTAAATTGCACAAATGTAGAATTTCTAAAGTAAAGAATGCAAAATGCATTTCAAGCTTTCAGAAATTAATTACTAACCTTATTACAGAACTCTATGAGTGACAGTTTTTTATTGGTGGTTTGGGGACCAAGAATAACCAAAATATTTCAAATTACAGTTATTCGTTAACCCATATGTAACTTTGATCTCTACACTTCCATCTCAGTACTTTTTTATGTTATAGTATTTTTAGAAAGTGATGTAAAGAGGAGACCTTTAATCTTTGTTCCTATAGATTTTCAGAATGCAACTGACATCAGAATTCGAAGGAATGGTTCTTGGAAACATTTGTGTTCTGAGACTTTCCCGGAGTCTGTAACACTTTTTTTTTCTGAATACTACAAGGTCATTGGAGAGATGTTGGTAATTTCCATAAGATATTTTTCAGTGTCTGGCAAGTCAGAGTTAATAACATTGTGACCCTATCTACATTGGTCACAGAATCTAATTAAGATGTGTCCAATTAACTGCTCATAGAATCCTTGTGCACTAGTGTCATAACAATCCTTTCAGTGCACTGCGAACCTTGTGAATAATAGGATCACAGATATATAATAACAACTCAATTCTGGATTTTCTATTAGTCTATAGACATTTTCCTTCATTTCATTATTATGATTATTGTGTCCGTATACAAATCAATTCATCAGACAACAAATCGATTTGTCCAAAAGAAAACCCTTTTTATTCATTTGTAGATCAATCGATTTGTTTGGGCAAATAGTTGGGAATTCTAAATCCAAGTCACAAAGCAAGCAAACATGCTTTATTCAGTAAAAACTATTTGAAACTTTTTTGTCTCTGACAAATTGATTCATCTTTAAACTAAGTGATTTGTTTAAGGATAAATTTGATGAATGTTTATTTTTATTAAATAAAATTATATTAAACTGTAACCCTGTGACCAATTCATACATTTTCTAAAGTGCTCTGGATAACAATGTTAAATAATAACTGTTGTATAGTTAAATATTTACAAATAGTAATTCGTAGTCTGCTATAGGAAGTGTGATTAATTAGTAAGATCATATGCTTTGCAATGAATGGTTTCTTTTAGGCAACTTTAAAGGACTGAAAACTACAGGGATGTCTGATGAAAATAACATACTTATGAAAACAGGATTATCCAATAAAGTCTGTTAGTGTAAGATAAAACATATCAACACAGTATTCTACTTTAGACGTTGTTGGAACAAAAGCAAGACCAAACTAGGAAGTATTTGACAATCTGATATGATTAGTAATTTAAATAGAAAATATCAAAGTTATTGTGCTTTGAACACACTGAGTTTTAAGAAGTGGACAGGCAACAAATTTAAGACAGAGACAGCCAGCGATGTGATACAATAGGAGATGAGAGAGATCGGGGAAAGAGAAGAATATATAAATTTGTTATGTTTACAGGTGGTTCTGAAATCCAAAGGAATTTGTATTTTCAAGAGAATATATTTATGTTCTATATAATTGTATATACCTTTTATACCTCTTGTCTCTACTATTATTGCCAAACTACTTGCCTAATTTTATTCTCAATGTAAAGCACTGCAGAACATTTTGGCACTGTATAAATGCCAATGCTAATAATAATAATAATGTATAAACATAACTTTTTTTGTAACAGGACTTTATAAACAAGCAAACATATCTGGGGACATTTGTTTATTCCATTAGTTTATGGAATAATCTCAGATAAATACCACTGGCCTTTACATTTTGGCACATTTAGCTAGACCTGCTAAAGATTTACAATGTCAAAAGTTGTAAAACTAGGACATACCAACGTCTAAAGTAGAAAACACAATAAACAACAATTGAAATTGCATCCTGTATCCTTTCTTTCTGTTTCATATCTACAGTATTAAATAATACATCAGTGAATGCCAGTAAATACACTTAGAACAGTTTTTTTTCTTTTGCAAGTTCTTTACGTATTCATACTTGCATCACAACATCCTCTTAACATTTGTATGTTTTGTTTGCCCACAATGAACATGTTGTTTGACTTCATTGTTGTGAAAAATAAAAAAAACAAATTTAAAAATGATGTTTCAAAAGGTATTCTAGTGCAATATAAAAAAACATACATATTTTAAAAACCAAAAGAGAAAAACATATTTAATTAATTATATATAATTTGACTCAGCCACAATAATACATAGTTCTTCTAAACTTTATAAATGACCTATTGTTACCCATATTTTACAAATATATTTGTGCTTCTCTCTACATTTATTCTTTAATGGGTATTTGAGCTCTATGACTACATATGAATATCCCTCCTTCTCCCTAAATGTATAAGGAATAACTCTAGAGAGCAATATAACATTACTACTTGTTCTTCCAATTACATGTATTAGTGTCAATACAATTAAAATATCCCTGGCTCTCTTGGAAAAGACCCCACATTGTGCCCTTGTGGATCTGTAAATGGGCACATCAGTAACAATGCTGTGTTAAATTGTGGCTGGGTGTAGCAAAATAAACTAGTTGGGATCTTTTTGATGTTATAAAAAATATTAATAAAAGTCCATGCTGCTATAAATAATGTACTTTTTTCCAGATAATGAACATGTATGTGTGATCCAGTCATCTCACATAATCAATTATTGCTGGAACACAATGCATTACATTGAAAGGGAAAGTCATGAACCTGTATATTTTTATTTAGATTAGCGGTTCTCATTTCAATAGTTTTCCAAGTCATCAGCTCACTTCTTCAGGTCAAGCACTAGTGAATAATAAACATTTTTATAACTACAGATGTTCAGCTCAAGATAACAGTGACAACCGCATAGGCTTAGAGAACAGTAGAGAAAGATGGATGTTGTGTGAAAAGAGTAAAAAAGAATAAAAAGTCACAGTTTAAGTTGACGTATGTCAGTAATGTTTTCTATATTCTGCTTTTTGGAGACTGCAAGAATATTGGCAAACCTGTAGCTGACTTCAATCAACCTGAAGCCACTTTTTTTTTTACTAACTCTATTTCCATAGTTAGTTACAAATATGGTTTATAGTGAATGCAGTCAACAGTAATTTTATTTAAGATATATATTAGAAGACATCACATCTCTTTTTGTGATTACTATTTAAGTTTAAGTACATTTATACTACATAAAAATGTAAATGTTTACAGCATGTTTTTATGTGTTTATATATTATATTTATTTCATTCACTTTCTCTTGATGATATCACTTATTTTTAAAACAATGTCCTTAGTAATACAAAATTGTTTCAAGTTATTATAGAAAATGGGTCATTTCAAGGATTTATATACAATATAAGTAAATCTTAAGGGGACAACTGTATGTTGGAGTTTTAATCTATCCATGTCATTTAACAATGAGAGGTGAAATATCCAATGTGATTGTTAAAGAGCATCGCAGCCAATCAAATTGACCCATTCAGTGATGCCAGTGTTGCTACCTAGTGTATGCTATAGTATATTATAAAAGGTTTCAATATTTCAGTCATGGAAATGAGGGTAAAAAAATATTGATACAATATGTAATATATAAAAAATATATTAATATATAAAAAATATCAATATTAAAAAATATATATATATTTTAAAAATATTAAGTATTTTTAAAAGTTTATCCAAACATATAATTGAGGTCTATATTGGGATGCTAAAATATGTATCCTGAATCTATCACTGTAGGACAATAGTCTTGACTAACTGCCCATTTTGTACTGAATCTTTTATTCAGTAAGTCAGATGTACCTGATATAGTAACACAGATTTACCTATTCTGTGTCTTAGTGATTAAACAATAATTGAACCAACCTCCCTGTTTTGATTTATAGCCTAATATTTTTTTTTTTTTTAAACTCATTGTTTTTAGAATTCTATAAGTTTACTTTGCACAGAACTTGGCAATCAGTCTAATAGATGAAGTGAGCAACCTGACTGTTTTCTATGAACTTTTGAGCCACTGTTATTAAAGATAATTTGTTTCAGATTGCTCACTATTCTAGTGAAGATAAAAGCTGGCATCTTGCCTTTGGCTTAACATTATAGAAAACTGATTTTAGTAAAAGTGCAGTACAGTTAAAAATGATGATAGCCAAAAGTCATTCTTTTATCTGAAACCCAAAAGCTCACTACTTTGACATTGACATTAATTCATGGCTCAAGATCTTAACCCAAAAAGGACCAATGACATATGCATCATAATCTTTATCTACACAAAACAACCATTCCCTACTAGCATAAGGTCTTTAGGGAGCAGATTGCAATCCTTACGGACTTTAAAACCTCAGAAGTTTGCAGGAATTCTGAGCACAATAACCAACACACTTTCAGAAGTAGCATGGATATTGTGACAGATGTATTGAAGTGAAAATTTGTTAAATAATAAATATATATATATATATATATATATATATATATATATATACATATATACAGTGGGTGCTAAATTATAAAACATCATATACTTTTTTAATTCTTCCTAATCTGTTTATTTGGCAATATTATATTTCTATATTAAAAGAAAAAAAGGAGGATAGTCAGTAGAGTCTCTCCAATACTATGCAGCACCTTCCTATGGATCTTTAAAGACTTACAGGTTTGCAGTGTGGAAGAGTTAAAATGGGGTAACCAATTAATAATAAGATCTGAAGCTAAATTGAACACATAGGAGACCAGTCTGAGGATAATGATATATTATAATTGCATATTTTTTTGTATGCCATTGGGAACATTGTAATTAATAAAAACAAGTGTCCATTAGTGAAATGATTATATGCATAACTAGAATGTTTGTGTCTAGACTCTGTATAATGGACACATTACACTACAAAGAAAATGCCCTACAGTATAATTAACACATACATAGTAGGAAAAAAAAGAGAAAATTACCTTCCCAAAAGCAGGTTAACTTAAGGCATCAGCAATGTCACCTAACGATCTGTATCAGTAGGTGCTAAAATGACTAATATACGAACAAAAAAGAAAATCAAACTAAAAATACAAAACAATATTATAAGTAAATCACCAGTGAACGGATAAATTCCTAGGTAAAGAACACATCAGATCTCTATCTGAATTAAAGGTGGAATAGACACCGACAGAAATTTAAAGGGAAGATAAGTCAGGCAAGAAGGTAATAGTTTGCCTAGAGTGGTGAGAGTAGGTATAGGCTACTAAGTAGTCAAAACAAAATGTTGACTTGTATTGTTAAGGGAAGAATAAATAACCAAAGGGCAAAGGGGAGAGATCATAGAAACTCAATACAGGTCCTGCAAATCTGTGTCTATATCTTCAGTTGCTCTATTAGCGAGATAAGCCTAATGCAAGCTGTATAACAAGCTTGACAGCTAACATACTGAACTCAAATCTCGAATCTGAACTATCAGTTATGCTGACTAATATAAGGCTTTGTCGGCTATTTCACTTACCCTATCTAGACATCAGAGTTTTAAGCTACCAAGTACATAAAAATCTAATTCATGCACATATTAGCCCATATTTAAGTCTTTATAGATACATACAAGGGTGATGAATACTAGTGGTCTCCTGACTATCCTCCTTTTTTTCTTTTTCATTTTCTTTAAGGGTTAAGCCCATGGTACATCTAGTAGTAAACAAGCTGATTACAGGTGCCTAATATTTATCTACATTTTAGTCATCTGTAAAGTTCTGTATCTTTGCTAGAAGATAGTATGAAAAACATTGAAAGAAACAAATATAATTTAACAAATTCTAGAAATCTCTGTTTTGTTACCTGTTTGCAATTGGTTCTGCTTTAATACAGTCAAGCTAAGCACAACAAGGCAACACAAAATCCCACCCAGTAAATAATTTTGGTTATGTTCCAAACTACTTTTACTACTGAAGAAGGACTTGATTTGCATCTTTTGGAAATGCAGTAAGGCTGAGAATAAATCCTAGTTATAGACGTCACATGCAATAACAGTTGAGTCCTTAAATAGCAATACTATCTAAAGATTTCCACCATCTGCGTAAATTAAGTACAGAAGCACATACATATATAACTCACTAAATGTATTTACGTGTATAATATTAATATATATATATGTGTGTGTATATTAAATATCTATCTATCTAGCTATATAAATTCCAACATTTCCTTGCACTGCAGGCTGCAAATATATACTTATTTGATCCAGGTGCTGGGCCGTGGTCATCAAGATACAGGATTCAAATGGATGGTCCACACTCATCGTGAGTGTGGACCATCCATTTGAACCCTGTATATATATATATATATATATATATATATATACATACATAATTAAGAAGGATCTATCTCGCACAATTTTTTACTTATACATTATTCACCAAAAAATAAATATATTGTTGATTTTTTATGCATGAATCCAACTTCATTTAGTTATTGGAACTGACATTAATGGAAGAAGAATTATAACTCCTGTAGGTGGTCACCAATGAGCGCATTCTAATTTAATTTACTTAATTCTAATAGCAACACTCATTGATCATTAGGGGGTCGGAAGAAAAGTATTATTTTGTGGGTTATTATTTTACTACAGTAAATGTGAACCATCTGACTTTTTTTAATAGAAAAGCAGTAGACTGTAAGCTGTATAATTATGCTTCATTAGATATTCATGCTCACAGCCTTGGGAGAAACTGGATTTTTATGAGGTTTCAACAAGCAATATATCTGCATGATGGGCTGTTGCGAGAACCCATGCAAATGAAAATGTCAGTTTGCTGAAACTGTCAAAGTCTGTATCACCTCATTTGGAATATCTGCTTATTTAATAAACTGCCAGTAACCTTGCCAGGTAAAATCAAGTCATTCAGAGATAGGAATGCTTGTTTAATATGCATTTAAGATAGTATGAAAAGGTACCTAAGGCCTTGCTACTCGCAAGATAGCACAAATTAGATAATTTGTGCATAAATGTTATTGTAATTTGCTCTAATCATTGGATTTTTATCAGAGCCACTGAGTAGTAAAACATTTGCAAAGGTTCAGTATGCATATGAAATAAAAATGACATGCCAAAAAATATCTATAGCTGACACATGGTGGGCCGTGGTGGTACTTGAGAAGATGTATGGGAACTACATGTACACTTCAGCCCAAAATCAGCTGACACTATGTTCAATGTCAGTGTATGATTGCATAATGGATGATGTTTTTTTTCGTATGCATAAAACATACATTGTTAATATTGTTACTGATCGTTTATGTTATATGGTAAAGGCTCGCTGAACACATAAGGGTAAAATAGTCCCATAAACATTCTTAACATTATTTTTGTAATAACAATTTGGGTCAAGACTTTTTTATCTAATGGATATAATAAACAATTTAGTATCACTAGACTGTAAATTTTACATGTTATGCAAAAATAGTCAAGTTTGGAAATGATACAACGCATCTATAAATCCAATTCAGTTGTTTTGGCCTAAAATATTAATTCATCTGATCAATTTATGACATTTTGAAGGTTTACTCTTATTTATTGAAACCTTGGAAATGCCTGAAGGGTTTTCAATAGTTTAAACCATGAACTAAAACCAGTCTTCAAAGATCCCAGAGGAAGCATTTCATAATTATGCCACAGAGTTAGGCAATAATAGTATTTGTGCCCCAGGACATACTTAGCTACAAGAGAAATCAAAATGTATACTACCAGGTAAAAATCTTTGATTG
The DNA here is from genome assembly GCA_933207985.1 of Pelobates cultripes. Taxonomy (NCBI): domain Eukaryota; kingdom Metazoa; phylum Chordata; class Amphibia; order Anura; family Pelobatidae; genus Pelobates; species Pelobates cultripes. The sequence goes on along the minus strand of OW240912.1, from coordinate 97,524,113 downwards.
TAATATCAATAGTGGCCTCATTACACAATAAGCACTCTCTCTATAAAATACTTGTAGACTTTCAGCCATTTGAAAGACAACAGGAAGGTCAAATCAGAGTAGAATACTAAGGAGGCATCTTTAGAGGTATATGTTCACATAAAAATGATCCCCTTCTTTGTAACTGAAATCCTGGCAATAACAAGCAATGAATGAGGCTATTTTGTAATATTCACGTACCATAAGTTTTCCTTGTCCTGTTTAACGCCCATGTTTTGAAAAGCCAAAAGCCCTTCTATGTGGGTGATCTGAACATGATTAGTTTATGGTCATCATTTAACTATAAGCCTTCACTGATTTGGCAATCATCACAATCAATACAGGAAGTGATTTATTAACTCTCAACTAAAAAATGCCTGAAAATATTTCTAAATTTCTCAAACTCTACTATTAGATTAGATACTACTAAAAAAATAGAAATTTGAGATTTTCAGTATATTCAGTATACTAACTCACTATCTGAAGCATATCAGTTATAAAGAACATAACTGTTACTGCACAAATCAGAATAAGGCACTGGAGAAGCTTCAGTATTCAAAAATGGTTCTAAGTATTGCGTTGTCCCTGAATGAGAAACTACAGGGCACTCAAATAATTGTGCATTTTCAATGAAGATTTATTTATACGTTTCTGGGCTATTATCCAACATTTATATATTGATAGAGAAAAAACAACCATATTAGAACATTAATACTGTGTACTCATGTACACTAAAGTAGTTCACTTCCAATGGGATTTGTATCACACTCAAAATTTTAATTTAGCACTGCACTTTATTGAAAGAAGATTATGATAAATGCTCTCATGTTTAATTAAGTCATCTGAACATCTTAGGATAATCATGTGAGTCACTAATATGTAAATCAAGTGCATATATAGTGGCAAGTTGTTGCTTTAACCTAAATAGGTTGAAGAATAGAACAAAATGCAGATATTATTATTATTAATATTATTGCCATTTGTATAGCGCCAACAGATTCTGTAGCACTTTACAATATTATGAGGGGGGGATGTAACTATAAATAGGACAATTATAAGAAAACTTACAGGAACAATAGATTGAAGAGGACCCTGCTCAAACGAGCTTACAGTCTATAGGAGGTGAGGTATAAGACACGTTAGGACAGGAAATATCAATCAAATAGGGTTGGAGTGCAGCAGAGGTGGAGGAGAGAGTAAAGCATTGCCCTATAGGAGAGAGCAAGAGACATGTATGTAAGATAGAGGTTACTCTGGGAGGCCAACATATATAAAAATAAGAATGAATTTGGATTATAACAAATCCCAAATCAAATGATGGTTATAATATACATTTTTATTTTAGAGCATTTAAACCAGACAAATAGGCACTTTTCTATCAAATCATTAAAATGCAAATAAATGCCTCAGTTTAGTATTTTTGAATGATTTTTTTAATTATTTTCTTTTAAAATATTAAAATATGAATAAGACATATATTAAAATATATAAACATGTCAGAAAAATAAAACAATATTTAATCATAAAAAATGTTTAATTTGAAGAGCATATTCAACAATATTAAATTAAAAATGGCAGCAAAGCCAAGTAAAAGTCTACTATCAGTATGCAGTACTATGGGTTACTATAACAGAATGATCCAGTTCTTTTCGTAATGTTTGAGAAATACCGGTCAAAAATGATGTTGATATCTTGATGCAATAAATGTGTTTTTTTCTACTAATAAAAAGGAGTTTTGACCATATATATGCACACTGTCAAAAATTGGGAGGTATGGAAATGGGACAGGTGGGTAGGTCCTGTGAGTCATGTGCTTCATTGGCACTCAAGTGGTATGTTAGCCTAATGTCCATGCATGCCAGAATGATTTACAGCTCCACACACAGATCATGCAGATAGTGCTGCTGAAAAGCTTTCTACATGGTCCTAGTACCTCTTGCACATCTAATTATGTGCTTATGTCATGCTGGATGAAGACAGTTTCTTGATAGTGGGACAGGACCCTAAAATAGGGACTGTCCCTCCAAAATCAGCAGCGAGGCTTGAATATGTTGCAGATGTTGTACAGAACCAGGGGTCTGTACATTCTTCAATTAAGTAAATAGATACATAAAAATACTTTTTTTTTTTGTAAATGTTCACTGCTATGCTGCTTTAGTTTGAGCTGAACAGAAAATATTAAAGACCATGTAGATTCCCCACTGCAAATATATACAATTACTTTACTAAAAAAAGTGCAGTTTTTTTTTATTTGTATCTAGAGAATTTAGTATCAATATTTTACAGCCTGTATAAGGGAGAGAATAACCATTGGTAATTGCTCACATTATGTATCTAACAACTGGAGCATATGGAAAAAGCCATATTTTCAGCTTGTACTTTAACAGATATAAGAACTTTGAGAATGTGATATTTGTTGTACTAGTTGTAGAGTAGTAAATACATTGAATTTGAATCAAGTGGCTTCTACCACTCCCCCATCTCCTTGTTAGAAACATGGGTCCTTTTCATCTCAAATGCTATGGTACTTCTTAAAGTGCATGTGTTGTATGATATACTAAAATGATAGAATACGAGAACATTGGCATCCCTTGTCCCTGTCCAATCTTTTTTTGTAGTGAAATGAGGTCAGTAAAAGGAACAGGGATCATCAATTCATTTTCCATAAAATTGTTGCATGTCCTATACGTAAGCCACGTGCCAGGTGGATGTCTCATCTTTGTCATAAAATGTACAATAAGAATATCTTCCCCTGTTTTCCCTCCGTATAAAGCTATTCATGGGGATGTCCTATACAACCATCCTATGAAAATATTTAAAACATACTAAATATTTCATTATAAGACAATGTTTATATATTATGTCTGCAAGTAAGTGGTTATCTATAAAATCAAAGCAATTAGAAAACAAAACATGAAAACTTCCTATTTCTACAAGAATAAAAAATCCAGACATCCCTACAGCTGTATAATAAAATTGCACTGGGACTCAAATCTCTCTCTCTCTCTCTCTCTCTCTCTCGATGTCTGGTTGGTTGGCCAGTACTTGCTTGTCTGTCTGGATCTTGAAGTCCCACACGATCTTAGCCCTGTCATTCTCAACTACCCTTTGTGGTATCTCCCATCTGGAGAGACACAACCAAGTTGCTGGAGTTGTGTACCGAAACATCTGCACAGAATATGGATTAGACCTGCCTAAGTCCAGATGGGAGATACCACAAAGGGTAGTTGAGAATGACAGGGCTAAGATCATGTGGGACTTCAAGATCCAGACAGACAAGCAAGTACTGGCCAACCAACCAGACATCGTGGTGCTAGACAAGGAACAAAAGACTGCAGATATAACTTCAGGAAGAAGGGACATGAGAAGGTGGACAAATACCAAGGACTGAAAGAAGAACTAGAAAGGATGTGGAAAGTGAAGGCAGTAGTAGTTCCAGTTGTGATAAGAGCACTCGGAGCTGTGACTCCCAAGTTGGGGGAGTATCTTCAACAGATTCCAGGTGGGACATCTGAGATATGCTGTCCAGAAGAGCGCAGTTCTAGGAACAGCTAAGATACTGCACAGAACCCTCACACTCACAGGCCTCTGGTAGAGGACCTGAGAATGAGGAATAAACATACCACCCAGGAGGGGTGAGAAAATCAATTTTTTAAATATTTGTAATGAAATTAAGTATGCATCCTATTCTTTTGAAAAGAATATATATATTCTGAATAAATTGCTATTATTTTATTAAATATTTTAACTAGAACAGCTCATATAACTATCAAGTTTAAAAACAAAACATTGTGTTTCAAAAGCAAATATACCAGAGGGAATGACTACTTAAAGTCTGCAATAGATAATCAATAACATATGTAATATAGACATCAGGATGCTGCTATCACTACGATGCTTCTCCCAGCTGATTTCATCAGTTCTACAAGGGCAACCTTCAGAATAGTACAACCTGATTGATTTGGGCAACTCTAAAAGAATTTGCTGAACCTTTCACCCCTTAATTATGAAAGCATGCATTATGAGTGTACCATTTGTTTACCAGTAAAGGGTCACGCAATGAATACACTAATTTAAAGCACATTCAATTAGTCTTTGAAGAAATGATTAATAATAAATGGATGACTGCAGAGCTCCTGGTATGTTCCCTTATCAACTAAACCATCAACATGAATTTTCCTGTTGCTTACAACATATGTCACACTGTTAAAAGCAGAAGGAAAAAAATTTGAAACCTTGAAAAATCCTAAAAACATTAATTAATTCATTCAATTATTTCTAAGCAGAATTGGAAGAAGAATACATGCATATACAAAATATTTTGTTTAACAAACTAACCATCTGTTATAAAATGTAGAAGATAAAAGGATAATAAACACTTTTGTCTATGTTATATACTTTTTAATCACTTCTCTGTAAACCTGCAGTAGAGTGTCTTATGTTGCATGTGTATTCAAACCAGTGGACTGGGCAACAAGTTATCTTCTTGAAAGGTAACTATAGTGCTAGGAATACAGAGTTGTATGTCTAGCACTATAATAACCTACATTTTATATCAAATATCACAAAGCTATGTGTATATATCACAGGTGCCTAAAAACACTGTTAAAGGGACACTATAATCACCAGAACAACTTCAGCTGTAAGGAATACTATAGTGAAAGGAATACAAAACTGCTTTCCTGGCACTATAGCTAACTCTGCCTCCCTCTCCCTCACCCACCCTCTGCAACATCAAAACCCTCTTGTCACTTACCTGTCCCTCAACGCTGGGTCAGGCTCCACGTCTGCTCCTCTTGTACTATCGGGGGGTCTATGCGTATGCACAGTTAGTGACTAGCATTAGGACTACACCCTAGGAAAGCACTGAATCAATGCTTTCCTAAGGGATTTAAGCTGATGCTGGATGTCCACATACAGAGCATGAGGATGTCCAGTGTCAGTTAGGTGATCAAAAGTTACCCAGCCACAAGGAAGTGCCTCTACTGACTCTCTGGTAGACAGCCATTAGAGGTGAAGTTAACACCTGCAAGGTAAATATTGTAGTTTATCATTATTAAGTATTAAGTTATTAAATTATATTAAGTGAGATGGGCACTGCACCCAGACCAATGCAATGGCATGAAGTGGTCTGACTGTCTATAGTGTCCCTCTAATAGAAAACAACTATCTTTTTTTATTTAAAATAAAATATTACGTGTATTATAGCCTCTGTGTATATTATTTTGTAATGCATACCTACAAGTGAATTACTATTTTCATCCAATGAATTGCCATTTGTACCAAGAACATACAAAGAATTAAGTACTTAAGCCAGCCTGTAACCTTTGCTCAAGGTGGGCTGATGATGTTGCCGGAGGTTGTGTTACAACTCCATATACAATATAACATATCTCTGTATGTGCAGCTTTTTAAACTAAAACACAACTTATGCAGACTCCAAGTACCATGATCACTTTAAAACGAGTATTTAATGCTGGGGTCTTTTCTAAGCATTTTTTTTATAAGAAATACAGTATTATACCATCTTATTTTTTTTAGATCCTTAGATCTGCTGATTAAATTATATTTATTTTTATTGAAAATATGACTAGTTTCTTCGAGTTAAAGAGATAGTCTAATGTATAATACAACAACTATAACATACAGCACTTAATTCACTAAACAGGGACTTGTAGCAAGCTGCCATCCAACATGTAACTTTTACTCCAAAATAGTTCTACTAAGAAAAAGATTTGTGCTTGGTTATTTGTATATGTTTCACAAGTAAGTATTGAATTCAGTTCATCAAAACCAACTGTCTAAAAATAAGGTCTCTGACTATGGAATATTGGTGGTAATGTTTCCGAGATTTTCATTGATGGTATCAAAAAAATAGCAAATACATTCTCAGTTCGTTTGCATGATTATATCTATAAAAAGCATTAGTTTCTTGTAATTGTTTTTTCTTTGTTGGCAACATGTAGCTAATGGGGTATATAACCTTTAAAAATTAAATGGTCAATGTTTCTTGTATATGTATTTGGTAGATGATCAACTTGACCAGTGTCTGTTATTGTGACATATAGTTTGGAGTTTAATTAAAATGCTATACAGAAGTCATGATTAGTGTTATATTATTATTATATATTATAATTTAAGATTTGTAATACACTTTCCTATCCCAGTATAAAATAAGTGTGCTGTGAGTTAAATGTGGACACCTAGGATTAAAGTGGCTTGGTCACTGTCTGGGGTCTTTGTATAATTTGCAAAGGTCCCTGATAGTAACATCATCATTTGGGATCCGGTGGGGAGCAGGGAAAGGTAAGGTTTATGCTAATACATCTATGGAGATTTTAACTCAGACAGAGGATTTGGAATTCCTATTTTGAAAAGGAAAATATTCAAGGCTTGCAAACTCCAGCAAAAGTGTGAGTGGCCATTTGTGAACACAATTTTTACAATTTGCCGTTATACACAGTTATACGCTATGTTGTTTTATTTATGATTGGTTCAGCAGATCATCCCCTTTTTTTTGCTTAAAGGTAAGGTTTACTTACCTGAATATGTCCCTCATGGGCACTGCCACCCTCTTCCATCTACTCCTCTTAAACTCCTGATGCTTCAGCTGTGAAGAGCCAAAATCAGCATTGTGTGATTGTACTCTCACGCATTCTGGTGATGGCTGGGGGAAACGACAAGCTTGACAGCAGTATCTCCATCACAGTATATCTTTTGACGGGTTTGGAATTTTGGTGAAAATTTTGGTCAATATAAAAATTTCAAATGATTCTATCTTTATGAAAAACTAGTTTTGGAAATGGTAACAGAGTTACTTTAAGTAAGGTTCTGTTGTTTGTTCCTATTCATTTCAGTTTTGTCGTTTGTTGACAGTGGTTAAAAGGTACACTATAGTCACCTGAACAACTTCAGCGTAATGATGTTGTTCAGGTGAGAACTATAGCTCCCTGCAGCCTTTCTCTTGTAAGCACTGTATTTTCTGAGAAAATACAGTGTTTACATTGAAAGATAGGAACACCTCCCGTTGCAGTCACTCAGCGTGATCCAGAGGGACTTCGGAGTTGATGGAGGCATAATATGCCTCCATCCACTCAGATCTGCTGTCAGGGCTGTGATTCAGTATCTCCTTCCTCTGCATGCAGATTCTGAACTTTCCTCATATAGATTCATTGATTCAATTCATCTCTATGAGGAGATGCTGATTGGCCAGGGCTGTGTTTGAATCATGTTGGCTCTGCCCCTGATCTGCCTCTTTGTCAGTCTCAGCCAATCCTATGGGGAAGCACTGTGATTGGATCAGACTACCACATGTCAGCAGACTGCTTGTTTTTCTGAGTCTAACAGCATGCAGATTTACAGCTTCAGGCTTGAATACAGTAAGATTTTTACTATATTTATGGAGGCATGAGGGGCGCAGGAGGGGGGGGGGGTAGATGGTGGTGTTAACACTACAGGGTCAGGAATACATGTTTGTGTTCCTGACCATATAGTGATCCTTTAATAACTAGGTTTGGTTAGCCCAATATTATGCCCTGTTTTATGTGAATCCAGAGACTCCAGGTAGCATAATCATTGTACTGCACTTTAGAGTTTTCGTTAAAAGATGGAAATCAAGTTATAACATCTAAAGGTAAAGGTACCAAATTGCTATGTTAAGGACATAAAACAAGAAGTTTAACATTGCTATATACGTGAAATGTCCTCCTTACCAGTAAAATACACCATTTAAAATAATTTTCATTCGTTTTTTTCAGACAGCAGTTGTAATGTGGATATTGATGTTTTCCCATATTACAGTTATGCTAAATCAATAAATCAATCAATAAATAAATAACCTTGTCTTCTCACTTTTTAGCTCTCTCTTATTCTAATAGGTACTGAGGTTTAGCAACCAATTATATTGCTGGATAATTATGGTGAAACTCGTCACTGAATGTCATAAGAAGGACATTGTGCCATTTAAATTGGACAGGTGGTCTTATTAACAAGATAATTTACAAAGAGGTCATTTCTTGTTATCTTAGTATCGTTCATCAAATTGGTTTGCATATTAGTCAAGTACATTATTTCATGACAACTCCATAGAGTTTATTTTTTGTTTTATAACACAAACAATGATATTCATCAGAAAGAGTAATTATTCTTTCAATGCTGTTTAAAAATAAATAAATAAATAACCGGCAAAGCACAGAAACACTCAAGCTAACAATATTAACATGTATTGAACTTGGCATAAAATGCCGAATAAATGTATTTTAAGTTAATTAAACAAACACATACATTGTCATGCTTTTAAATTAAAGTTAAGATCTTTCATATGAAAACTGACCTTGTTTGCACTTTTTTCCAAAGGTACACTTAAAGGGACACTCTGATCACCACAAACAGAACAGCAAATTGTAGGGTTTATTGTGCATTATGCTATAAACTGTTTTCTAGTGGTTTCTATGTTGAATTGATTGTCAATTCAACATATACATGGAAAAAAAATAAGAACAGCATACGGCCTCCTTAGGGTCATAGTACTAAACAGTTATAAATGCATAACTTTCAAAAGTTTACCTAAATTGACTATGTGCACTCGATTCTGGGCTGTTGCAGGATTCAGCAGTACAACAGCTACAGCCCATATTGTCTTTAACCAAAAGAGTGTACATTGGTCCTAACTACATCCATAAACTTATTACACCATACAATTTAAATAAGATGTCATTTAGGGCAATGTAGTGACTACTTAGAAACATAGAAACATAGAATGTGACGGCAGAACCGTTCAGCCCATCTAGTCTGCCCAATTTTCTACATATTTTCATTAGTCTCCGGCCTTATCTTAAGTCTAGGATTGCCTTATGCCTATCCCACGCATGCTTAAACTCCTTTACTGTGTTAACCTCTACCACTTCAGCTGGAAGGCTATTACATGCATCCACGATCCCCTCAGTAAAGTAATACTTCCTGATATTATTTTTAAACCTTTGCCCCTCTAATTAAAGACCTTGCCCTCTTGTTGTGGTAGTTTTTCTTCTTTTAAATATAGTCTCCTCCTTTACTGTGTTGATTTCCTTTATATATTTAAATGTTTCTATCATATCCCCCCGTCTCATCTTTCCTCTAAGCTATACTTTGCTTAATGCATCATGGAACAAAATGGTTTCAAATCCAATTTGAAAATTATGATTTTGTAAGCTGCCCCTCTACTCTGAAAGGCTATGCCAGTAGAATCATGCACAGTGAGTATTTTATTATATTTATCTATTATATATAAACTGTGTTCACATGCACAGAAGATATAATGTATATCACTTATATTCAGGATATATATCTATATATATATCTATCTATCTATCTATCTATCTATATATATATATATATATATATCTATATATATATCTATATATATATATATATACATATATATACTTTGTGGTGACTTAACAACCTTAAATACAAGAGTGCCACACTTTGATTAAGCTTTTAGAAGTGAGGATAGCTGGTTTTGGATGCAATATAAACAAATTATAAATTTCTTCCACTAACATAAAAAATTGGATTTTACATAGAGAATGCAAAAAATAGAATTTTCTCTAATAATTTTAAAAATTGTGGACGTATTTCCATAATCAAAATATATATTCGTTATTAACTAGGTTATGTATTGATTGTGTGAAATTTATGCTAAATGCAGAATACAATAAGTACCATGATGCGATAAGAATACGATAATGGAAACAGTACACATTGATTGTATTTTTTCTACAATACTTTATAGTTTGAAAGACAAACTGTTCTGGGACTCAGAAGTTTAAAAAAATTGCACAGATGTTCTTTAATTATATTCTTTGAGAATTATATTTGGTTTACAACCATTATTATATATGCATAACAAAGTGAAACCTGTGAATAGCAGTTACTGTCTTATCTTTCCCTGTTGTACCTAACAACACCATTTGCACTTTCATCTTGTAGAAAACTGAAAACATTTAGCAGTGCTTCATTTATGCAAATCAGAGCTAATTTATGTCCAAAGCACATGTACATATATTAAATGAATTAAATGAGGTGTCTAATTATTAAACAATGTGTTGCAATGAGGTGACAATAAACTTGGAAAAGCAAGGCAGAATAGCAGAACTAGAAAAAATCTGCCGACTGTGTTGGAAAAAAATTCTACTTTTTTTGTGTCTATAGTTTACAAGTGACGTGTAGTGATGTCCCGAACGGTTCGCCGAACGGTTCGCCACAGACGGCGAACATAAACATAAACTTTGACCCTGTACCTCACAGTCAGCAGACACATTCCAGCCAATCAGCAGCAGACCCTCCCTCCCAGATTCTCCCACCTCCTGGAAAGCATCCATTTTACATTCATTGTGAAGCTGCATTCTTAGTGAGCTGTCCAGGAGGTGGTAGGGTCTGGGAGGGAGGGTCTGCTGCTGATTGGCTGGAATATGTCTGCTGACTGTGAGGTACAGGGTCAAATTTTATGTTTATGTTCGCCGTCTGTGGCGAACCGTTCGGCGAACCGTTCGGGACATCACTAGTGACGTGTCATTTTATTATAACTTACTATTCAGTGTATAGACTCCTAGATCCTGCTGTGTGAATAAAAAACTACAACTGCTGAGCTTTGCAGACTACATTTTTAATTGAATAGGTCATTCTAAAGACCATACAAGGAAAAATAATATTATATTTACTGAAAAAAATACAGATTGATTATTCACAGACAGTGAGCTGTTGACAAAGTCACATATTTACAAGTTGCTCACAGTTTTTAGTTGAGTATGGTATGATGGGAATTAAATAAAAAAACAGCCATCTATTCTTCTAGTCCTTGGGTGGTGGAGTCTGGGCTGGTGATAACTATAATGAACGAGCTGTGGAATAGGGGGACTAATATATACAGGTAAATGTGAATGAACCCAATAAACAGGGAGAACCCCCCATTAAAGTTATGATATAATTCGGTATAGTCTGTATAATTCTATGTAAGAGAGGGGACAGCACTCATATTTTCTTTGTAAAATGTCATAAATATATAGGTGCTCTTAACGTGTGGATTGGTGAGTCCCAAAGTATAGATCAACAATTAAATACAAGGTCCAGAAACTCAGAAAGTTTACAAAAGTACAGGCCTATATGGAAATGTCAACCAAAAAGTGACAGCATTTCGGTCAGCTGTCAAGTCTTGGAAGAATTTGTATTACTCATAAATGATCTAAACAATTATTCAACAATAATTAGATATAAAAAAATGCATATAGAAATGACTGGAGAATTCATGCTTATATTTACTGCATACATTTTTAAATGGCACATTTAGAAAACAGCCAAACTCTGGGAGAATTGCTAAACAAGCAGCTGACAATATGTGTTCCCTAGTGAGTCATAAAACAAAGCTCTTTAAACAAATATTTACTGATTATGCAGAATCCCTAATTCCACAACTGAGTCAAACAAGGATTCCATTTGATACGGGATAAAATTAAAATCAGGAAAAAGGGAAACGCAAAATATTTGCTGGGTACTTTATATCCAATGTATTAAATATACGTTTAGGGAAAAATATGCAGTAATATGCATAACAATAAAAATAGCAAACTGAAATCACAATAAAAAAAACTACTTCATTTTTATCTCACATAGAATCATATTTTTGACACGTACAGATATTCGTGTTTTATACCCCACGTCCTATAGACTGTAAGTTCATTTGAGCAGGGTCCTCTTCAACCTATTGTTCTTGTACGTTTTCTTGTAATTGTCCTATTTATAGTTACATCCCCCCTCTCATAATATTGTAAAGCGCTACTGAATCTGTTGGCGCTATATAAATGGCAATAATAATAATACTAGTATAAAAAAACATTTCTAACTAACTCGGTAAACTATGGATACAATTTTGTTGATTAAACACTTTTAAATTAATTCATATGTACTAATTTATCTTCATCACAATTAAAGGTATAAGGATTTCTAAACATTAACAAGATGCATTTGAATTAGTATTTATGTTTCCTATAATATGGGGAAAATATTTCCTTTCAGGTATTTTTTTCAAAATCCATGTAGACAATTGATGTTTAAAAGAATGTGTTGAGTTGACTTGTTTTTTGAATTTGTTAGAGATTGTTTTTGTTTTTTTCAAGTTGGCTAAAAACATTCTATTTGTTAACAACCTGTAGGATTATTTACTAATCTGTCAATTGGTATCAGATCACCAAGGAATGATCAACTTTGGACCAAAAATATAGAATTGGATAAGTTGTGCAAATCAGAAATATTTTTCAGTTTAGCAATTTTGGCCTTTCATTTTCATGTAAAGTATGACTCAGAATAAGGATTGAGAAATATTTTACTACTAGCCTAATAATAAAAATTACAAATCCTAATGGAATGTTTAGTCAAGGTACAAAATGTGCATTTGTATATAGTTGTAATATAGGTATAGCTAAAATAACTGAATTTAATAGGAGCTATAGTTTGCATTTAAACATTTGATTTGTGTGATTTTTTTTATACACATGCTTGAAAAGACTGTGGGAGATAATTATAAAGAGTAATTCTTGGGGAGTACTAAGTGTGGAGCAATTAGTAGGAACATTCCATTGGTTTCTATGGATACGGGTCCATATTTAGCATGTTGACCAAGAATTGCTTATTGTAAATATAGCCCAATGTTCACATTTTCTGAAAAAGGCTGATGAAATACACGCATAGCAATGAAGATAGTTACAGGGTAATTCAAAGCACAAACCTGTTAAATTCAGCCATTTAGGAAAAAAAATTATTAAAAAGCCATTTGTCATTAGCATTTTATATAATTAAGTTTTTTATTATTATTGTTTTATACTGTTGCAAACTAGTTCTATCATTGAATATTAGGAGGTAATTTAAATTTTTAAAGGGAAATGTTGGTAGGGATTTATCATATAGTTTTGGAATTACATACATACTTCTAATGAACGTCAACTTAAATATTTATCATTAAAACTAAATCCAGTGCACTGCAAATTCCAAATTAATTATTTCCCCCACAATGCAGTGCACTTCCCCCATGTTTCCCTTTGTATCTGCTTCACCCCATGTTCTCTCCTCTACGCTATTATCTCTTATTCTCCTTGTGTTCACCATTTAAACTCATTCTGGTTTCTGGCTCCCTTCGTTTCTTCTTCACTCTATTCCTCATCCATTCTTCTTCCCATAGGCTGTTTTCTCTTGCGATTCCTCTTATTCATACTTTCGAGCAATATCACCTGTTTTTCTCTCACCTTGAGTAGCAATGCTGCATTACTCTAAAATACATAGGTTGACAACCCTTTTTTATTTGTCTTCTACCAGGGCACTACTTATTTGTTTTCTCAAATTTTCCTGGATATATGTGTGATTCTGGTCTTATCTGCTGTTGACAGCCTTTATGCTGTTCTACATAATGTATCCACACCTTCAATATTGTGCATATTTGTTTTTACCCTTTGATGTGTTGTGTAACAGTTGTCCTTATGTACACTAGACCTCGTTGTATATTAGGCGCTTGCTGTAATATACTTGTAAGTGAGAATTTGTTCTATGATCTATACCAGTGTTCTCCAATCCAGTCCTCATTGACCACTAACAGTCTAGGTTTTTCAGTTTCTCCATTTGAATAAAACAGGGAAATACATAAATCCTGGACTGGTGGTGAAGACCTAGTTAGAGAACACTGATCTATACCCTCTTTTTAATAAAAACTTTAAAAAAGTTAGTATTATGGTACTTAAATACCAAACAGTTGTTATAGAACACCCTTCTAATGTAAATGCTTGCGATAAAGACAACAAAGATATCCAGAAGTGAATTTTTTTTGTGGATTAATTGTTTTCAAATAAATAGTAACGGACAAGCTTAGTGGAGCAATTTGATCATATGTGCAGTCAGTGTTTCTTTGTTTCAATGTACATAAAAGTCTCTGTTTATGACCGTTGCGTTCATGTAATCAAGTTATCCACATGGCTGGGTTTGCAATTCATATCTGATTACTGAATTAATTTAACTAGTATCGCTTTGCAATGGTTCTAAGTTTAATTAGTTCATATTGTGGAAAATTGATTATTCTATTGATCTTGAACAGTTAGAAAGCATCCCATAAGAAATATTGTCAGCTGGTACTTGTCATTAGAGAGAGGTAGAGATATGGGTCTTATATATAACTAAATATTTCTATGATATAACATATTTATTCAAGTTAGAATAATAAACAAGTGCAATATATATAGATTGAAATGCAATGGAAAATAAGTGCAGATAATTCTCAAGCCCATTTTTGCAGTATTCATTAGATAAATCTATTTGTTCTGATTTCTCTAAACGTTGGTAGTGTTACCCCTGACATGATCTGATATTCATATAAATAGGAGCAATATTAAGGAGAATGGACATAAAAACAGCTGACAAAAAAAAACCACTCCAAAGACATAACCATGACATTGTCTTATAGTGAAAATAGAGGTCCACAGGTATCACAACATAGTGTGAAATGTATTTATTGGAGATCAAAAAGGACAAAAAAAAGGATACAATGACAACGACACATGACTAAGGCTTCTATGCCGAAACGTTGTATCTTTTTTTTTTGTCCTTTTTGATCTCCAATAAATAAATATTTGAGCTCCCACATACATTTGCTTGTGTGCAGCTCTCCTTTGACTTTATTAATTGTCTTGTAATGGTTATGGTGCTAAAAGTGTACTGGCAACCCTTCTCCTCATTGTAAGTAGCCAAGCCAATTTAGAATTATTTGACTGCTTACCTGGTGTCTGCCGGTCACCACTTCACTATAGCTGACAGAGAGCTAGATAGATAGCAAGCTCATTGGCTGAAACTGTCATCTGATCGTTCTCAGGTAATGAGCTAGGCTCTGCACCACCATGCTTAGTTGTAGTGGAGGTGGGGAGTGCCTCTCAGCAAGTAAAAACTAAAAATAGCAGTTTTACTACTAACAATGTGGTTTTGTAGCAGTACTCTGGACACCATAACTATTACAGCTCTCTGTAATGTTTATGATACTTGGAATGATATTTTAAAAAGTCAATTTTGAATACATCTCTTAATAAATCGCACTCTCATGTCCTGTTAATGTGTGTACACTGAAGTTGTGAAGACATCATACATTTACCCCTCCCAATACACATAACAGTGGCCTATGGAAAGGCAATGACCCTGGACAGGGATCTCACAGATGGTATGTGAGTGAATTAGCTGAGTATGTACATTGCTAAGAAAGTCAATTAGGTTGAAATCTAAAAATAAAGGAATTGCAGTGAATAGAGTGTGCTTAAGGTTCAGAAATCTTCTTTGTTTTTTTTGCTAAAAATCATGTTTTCAGCACGCATAAAATACAGCATACTATCTAAACTTCCTGCAGGTGCATTAAACCTGTAATGGTGCCAACATGTCCCTCTAAGTAAAACTGAGATGAGTTCTTATCATTCACAGTGGCCTGCTTAAAACTATGGACAATCAAACTGATGCATTAGCAATTATTCTTCCCACAAAATTCTTATTAATTTATTTATGATGTATCAACATGCTCTTCAGCAGTGTACAATGGATAAACAAAGTATTAATGAGAACACATATTCGGCATTCATAATCAAGAGTTTATGAGGGCCCTGCTTAAACAAGCTAACTTTCTAGAAGTGGTGTGTAATTATACATAAGATGAAAGGTCTTGCAAAATAAGAAGCTAAATATTCTCAGAAGGATAGATAAAAGTGCTATGTATCCAAAACAGTGATTTCGTTGTGGACCTGCATGAGCTCAAACCAACTTTTGATCTTTTCCCAGATAGTTGAGATAAAAGACAGGAAAAGCAGGAAGGAGAAACATGAAAAATTGATAATGTCTCATAAAAAACATAACATTTGGAAGGCAAGCAAGGGGCAGACATGAACAACTTGCTAGAAGAATGTGGGTTAAATGGAAAAAGGTTTCAAGATAATGAGAAAAAGAGTCAAACATTGTAATGTGATTTATAATTGGTTTAACCCCTTTAAGACAGAGGCAATTATACATGTTCTAATCAAAACAAAACTTAAACAAAACCTAAAATTTGAGCTATATGTCTGTTCAACCATAATTTACCTCTTTCATTTTAAGTGCACCCACACTAATTATGTATATCATTTTGTTCAGCTAAAACAGGACTTTCATTTCATATCAAATATTTGTATATGAAACAATTTAATATGAATAAAATCTCAAAAAGTTTGAGAAATTAAGAAATGTTATTTTTCAAGTTCTGCATGGAACTTTAACTGTAAATTCCATAATACTATTAGCTTTTACTGCAATAAAACGCACATATTTGTATTCAGCAATGCCTCATCCCCAAGTATAGGTATGCCACAGTTGTTAAGGGTTTAGGTAGTACTGTACTGAGAATAAGATATAGAAATAATATATACTTTTTATTTTTTATTTTTAGTAGCGCATTCATTTTCAAATTGTGGCTATATACACTGCATTTGCATTTTTGCAAAATATACCTGAAAAACTTTATAAAGTGATTTTATACCCATTTAGGCATTTAAAACTATTGGAAAAACATTTTCTGTATTTTATAAGCTCCATTGGAGCCAAAAAGTGGAAAATGTTAACCAAATACAATGTTTAATGATCAGATGAATTTTACATATATTTGTGGGGGCTCCCGATGGAAATGTAGAGTTTCAGACTTCTTCTGCTGCTGACTCTGAGTAGTAGATATTGTCTATCTCTATTTACTGATCTTCTGCAAGACTATTTGCATCTGCCTGTGCGTATTTCTTTAGTGGCATTTTAATATCATTCTAGAAAGCCTCTGACATTTTTAAAAATAGATATTGTTTACCTGTTTTTAAATTATTCTCTGCTTAACACAGGCCTGCTATGGAATGCAGAAGATATATAACAAGGAGACTTGACAATTGTGTGTTTTAAAGTTTAATGCAAGGTAATGTAGTTGATTATGGGTTACCTAACCATTGTCAGCAACAATTAATCATTTGTATGGAGTAATTCCACTGAAAATTTTATCAGAATGTTCACAACTTCAGCTGACATTTGGTAAATACTGGATGTGAGCGTTCTTTACACAAATTAATCATGTTTGAGATTGATATAGTAGATGTGCCTTGTTTTTGTGATAAGATAAAAGTAAATATTAGTTTAATTAGGGATTTTTGGGTATATGTTTTTTTAAATCTCATATTTGTTATAGTCAATGTTTCAATTGCTTTCCTGCCAACCTTGCATAAGTAAGCAGATGATTACATAGTAATACATTGCATTGCTTGGACAGACCAAATGGAAAGCAATCATTTTTAATTGTACCTCCAGCCCTGCATAGGTACTAGCATGTTAAAGAAACTTACCATATATTTAAAACAGTTTGGGGGCTTATTAACTAATAATGAATTATATTATATTTCATTGACTGCTAAAGTGGAAACCTAAAGCCACGGTAGATGATTTTAAAAAATCAAATATGATTCCATCATGGCTGCTTTGGCTGGAGTTTAGTAAATTGGCACTCATGGAAATTCACTAGTGAATAAACGCCTTAATAATGTTTTGTCAACCTATGGTACCATGCTGATAAGCTACTCAAACAGTTCAAAATCAGAAATGTACATTATTAACTATTTGGAATGACAAAACATACAACTACATGTCAATATTTACATCCACAGGTGTATCCATGTAATTTGGCACTCTGGGTAGGATTACCTGTAGACAATTGTAAAACATTTTCTGTGTGTCCTTCCACCCCTGGGGAGTGTATTTACATCCACCTCATCTGCTTTTGTGTATCTCCCGATGCCCCTATTGTGTCTTTCCTAGCCTCACTAATTATTTTTAAGTCTCTACCTCACTATATATCCCCTCTGATACCCTTTAGTCCGTTGAGTGTCCTTCCTAACTGCTCTTTACCCCCTTACCTTTCTGTATGTCTCTTTCCCCTATACCCCTTGTGTCTTTAAGCACTCTTACATATTGTATATTGTAATAATATTGTAATCCCTCATTTACCCCATTGTATGTCTCTTAACCCCCTTTACCCTCTGTATGTCTCTTAATCCACCTACTGCAGAGTTGTTATTCAAGACTGCGATATATGATTTTAATGTTCCTCCACGTGGTTTGAAGGTGATCTCAGAGAAGGATGCAGAGACTAGCCATAGAGGTGGAATATCACTCATCCATATACCTGCCCCTTTCACTCACCACATGACATTCAGAGCTTCCCCACATGCTGCCCCCTTATTATAGATATATATAGAATGCATTAATATATAGATTAGTTTTGAGAATGGCAGTTAGTAAGGGCTTTCCAAACATATTTTTTTTTTTTTATTCAATTTTAAGTTATGTCTTACCATAACTGCATCATTAACATTTTGTTTAGAAGAATGCCTTGTGCTACTCTCATAGGACTCCGATAATCAATCTAGAAATTCCCTCAGCACCCAGATAATATGAGAAATAAATCCCTATGGTACATCTATAGTAAAAGTTACCCAAAATTAAACACATGTTAACCTCTTAATGCTACCTCTATTGACTTGAAATATCAATAAATCCTACACTTGTGTGGCAGATGACATCCATTTTATATTGATGCAGCTTAATCCACAACAGTAATGTATTACATTCAAATGTCATTGATATGCTTGACATGTATATCAAGAAAAAGACAGCACCAAAATGGTAATTTCTTGATTTAAAAAAATCTGAATATTAATGAATCATAAAAATCTTCTTCTCCACTGATGATTATGCAGCTCAAATTCCCTGTTTGTCAATCAGAATCTCATATAAATCTTTAGATTACCATATGTTATCTCTTACAAATGAATACTTTAGTTCGATGTTTTTAATTATTATTATTTATATAAAATAAACCATTTGTCAAGAGGCTAAGATTTACTTTTTGAGAAATTATCTTCTTTATGTTAAATATTTTTTTTTTTAAATGTATTTCTTATGAACATTACTTTGCAGCATTGCCAAAATGTTTTGTTGTTCTTTATTACGCTTAAAGGGAAATAATTAATTCTCATATGTTTTAATACTAAGTTTTCATATCCTTTATTTTGAAAATATATGTGACGGACATTCTGCAAAATTAAACTAAATGGTAAATCCCACACCACGATATTTAACTCTGTCTTGGAACTGTGCACCTTTATCTTAGCCCCATATTATTAAGATCTACTATTTGCACTAGTTGGGAAGCAAAGAGAGAAGGGAAAACAGAAACAATATCATGTTTCTCCTGGACAGTCTAAACCAAATTGTGATATCAGTTACTAAATCTTTAAAGGGCTTATCTAAGCACCTTCATCAGTACAACACACTATAGTGGTTATGGTGCCAGGAATCTCCTGATGCCACCCCCTGGTAAGATTGAAACCATAACTTAATATAAGGAAGCAGTAGATACATTCTCTGTATCCACTTCTCTCTGAAATGCAGACATATGATATCATGACATCACTTGTGTGCCATAGAAAATGAGCACCAGACAATTCACATTTATCCGCAACCTATTCAAGTAACAAACGAGTGCGCACATAAACTAATGGTGTGAAGAGCACCCTCTGCTCGTTGAGAAGGCTTTAAGATCATAGTGTTATTGCTGGGACACTGCAATTAATTTGCTCTTGTTTCTTAATTATTTTCCCAAATATTCAGGAAAATAAAAAGTGTCAGTACTATAGGATGCTAAGAGAGCAGGACATTTCTGCACCCTCAACAAAATGTCCTTTATTCTATGCCGTAGTACGGAATGTTTCAATTATTTCAAATGCTAGTAGGTCAATTGAAATTGAAATTAGCAAATTGGGTAGCTGGAACAGATCTGCAGCCAATATTATATAACCCTGAGTTTACTTCCTCCAAGCCACACTTACATCAGTAGCTCTCTCTCTCTTTCTCTCTCTTTCTCTCTCTCTCTCTCTCTCTCTCTCTCTATTTCTCTCTCTTTAATTATATATATATATTTATAAAAGGTTATTCTTTATACAGCATAAGTATCCCACTATAGTGGATGTGAAAAAGCATTTTCTTTAGATGTTCAATAAATTATAAAAACTGATGGTCTAGGTCAAAGCTTCATTTAAGAGGTGCTAAAAGCTTTGATGGACTGATCAATACATTTTGGTTACATCAATAGCACAACATATCTGATTAAATATTTTCATAATGACATTGACATATTGTTAGTCAGATAATATAACATACAACAAAACAACCAAAAGCTAGACTAAAATACAATTATTCATTAATAATTATATAATATTTGCAGTAGATCTTCCCCACCTTCCCCTGAGGTCTCCAACTTACAAGCCTCTCTTACAGGGGCCATGTGCCGTGTACCAATGATAGTCATGTTGTATCAATTTGGATTTGGCTTGGTTTTATATGTTTTAACTGCATGGCCCCTGAAATTAAAATTGCAGGGCCAATTGTTAGTGTTAATTTATTTTAATAAATCTACATAACTGAATCTGGTATTTTTTTATGTCCTGAAGTGAACTTCTACTTTGAGAATGCAAGGTGGAAGCAAACAGCCTCTCTCAACATTGTTTGCTGTGCCACTCACTAGGTAATCCTGCCTCCCCAAGTGAGCACCACTGCAGTTACACAACCTCAGACACATTGGCCAGCATTTCTGATGCAATAGCGCTGCCCCATTTACATCATCATCAGGCCATGCCCACTTCATGACACCATCACCTCATTGCCAATGCCCATTCAAGTTTTTGGGTGTGGCTATCAAGGAAACAACCCCAGGCCTATAAATATTTGAGCCTTCCATCTTCAGTGACTTGTTATGGTTACTTTGTGATCCCAATAGCACATTCCTTATTCTGAGAATTCCTGGTTTCTTCATTTGACTTGTCTGACTATTCTGTTATCCCTACACCTTGACCTGGCTTGGCTTCTCATTATTGTGTATCTCTGAAATCCCTGACCTTGCTTTGTTCATTGGCCTTGCTATTTCACCTGCTATAGACATTGTGTTGCCACTCTAAGGTCAGGTAAAATGCATCGTTCCTTTGTTTCTCCATTTGGATAGCATAGGTTTCAGCATTGTGTGTAGTGTTGTTATACATACCTTGACAAGTTTTATGGTATTATTGTGTTTTATTTTATGGTAATAAGCTGTAAACCTAATCCTTTTGTTTATATATATATAATATATATATGCAATATTTTTTTTTAGAAAATTACAGTATTTCATTTGAATATTAAATGTATTTAGTTAACTTTTTATTATTTGACTTTTATTATTTAATATATATATTACACATTTACATTATTACATTATAAATGTAATATTCAAATTAAATATTGTAATTTTTTTGACAAATATTGCACAATATGATGTCAAGTTATAATATCTTATTATAATATTATAATAAAGTCAATTTAAATTAAATATATTTTGATCACATACTGTATATTCATATCAAGGTGATGGTTAAGATGGAAATCCAAGTTATTTCTAACATGTTTACTTACAGATTGCATCACAGCAGTGTATAAAATACAGCATAATTAGTAACAAGTTTATTATCATAGGAAGTATTCCCTTGGACATTTGAAACGGCAGGTTTATGAATCTTGCCTCTTAATTTATATTGGCTTTCAATATGTTCAGAAACTTCAAGTTTAATATTAAAATTGTAAGCTCTTACTAGCAGGTTCTTTGAATCATTGCTTCTACTAGTCTATATTTAAATACCAGCCTGTTTGCAATTATTGCTCCCCTGATGCTGCAAGATGTGTTGGAACATAACGTTTCTAAATGCAATGCTTATCAGGGTCAGAATATCATGTTGATAGGAGTAATCATCGGTCAACTTTAAATTTAATTTTTAAAAGTCTTTATTGATTTTTAAAGATATAAATTAAATATATTAGAATCTACAGGAAATTAAAAAATGTAAGTTTATATATATCAAAGTAGAGAGATACTACTTTAAAGAATATATTAAAATTAATATTATAATATATTAATGTTAGTATTCTATAGTCTTGCCAAGTGGGTACAGCATAATTTAATGCCAAAAATAGGCTTGTCTTGCTTACCAAAATGTGACTTGTGGTAGATTGACTACCAAATGAAATGAAGTCTAAAATAGCTAATAGTGTAAAAATATCTAACTCAAACTGTAAATTTTGTAAATAAGATAATTACATTAGTCTAGGTATTATAAGTATATGCAGTATTTTATACCAAATATCTATAAAAGCTATGTGCATATATCACAGGTGCTGAAACACACTCTTGAAGTGTCACTATAGGCATCAGAACAGCTAAAGCTTCATGTAGTTGTTCTAGTATGTCCCTTTTTGCTGTAAACACTGCCTTTTCATGGGAAAAAACAGTGTTTATATTGCTGCCTAGGGACACCTCCTGTGGCTTCACGTTCTGTATGGAGACATTGAACTTTCCCCATAGATTCAATGCAACTCTATGAGTTGATTGGCCAGAGTGGCATTTGGCTCCGCCCACACATGCCACCTCCTGGGCTGAGATAATCAGAATTGACTATCTCAACCAATCCAATGTGTTTCTATGGAAAAGTATTGTGAGTGATGATGCACCCCAATACACTGCCAGAGTATGTTATCAATCCTTTCCTTTTTATTTATTTTAGTTTGAGTATAAATGTGTCTGGATGTTTTCTATAATTACCTCTATTACTGAGATCATTATCTGCTATCATTTGTCATAAAACATCCAGTGCCTTCAGGACGATAAACAAACCAAACGATATGATCCCCGATATCAATATATATTGGGACAATCAAAACGTGATTTACAGAGTCTGGAAATACCCCAGCAGAGAATGAACACTTTGCACATTTCTTATTATGCTATTAGGCAGGGAGAACAGCGAATGAGATATCTGACAACCTGTCATAGAACTGTTGCCAACAGTGGAAAAGGAGAATTGTGTTTCTTCTTTGTTTGATATCTGTCAGTCTAGAGTAGTCACAGAGTGTTGAACAATGTAAAGCTGGGGAATCCCTCTAGTGATAACCATCAGATGTTCAGCTACTGGCAGGTATCCTTGGGATTTTATGGAATATCAGATGGAACAGCCATGTCTGTTACACTGCTCCAGCTGCCCTTTGGAGCTTACACTTAGGCCATACAGCATTATCAGCTGTAATAAGCATTCCAAAAAATACAGTTTGCATTCTTTAAAAAAAAAAAAAATTTACAGCTGTAACCACTGTAACTACTGCTTATGTTTAGCTGCTTGTTTTGTAGATGTTGTAAATACAGTGTACATTTGTTTATCCCATCTCAAAATATCTTTCTAGGTAAAACACTGTCTATTAAATAAAAATAATAATTTAAAAAAAATGTATTGTAAATAGAGTAAAACTAATAAATATGCAATTCAAAGAATATAATAAACATATTATTTCTCACTAAAAATATCTACAAAACATATACAATATATATATATATATATATATATATATATATATATATATATATATATATATATATATATATACGGTAATGAAACTAACCTTTAAAAATCACCCCTTCTTATCTGTGGCTTTACTTACTTGCCAGCTAAAACTAAATTGTTTCCACAATATTTTTTTCTACCCTGCTAACATGCCATTTTTTCCTAATTCTATTCCTACCAAAATTACTTTACATCAAAACAATAATTTTCTGACAGTTTTTTACACTCTTCCTCCTGCCTCTCAGTTTTAGTTTTTCTTTCCTTTCCTTTGTTATCCTAATGAGAAATGGTTCAGGCCCCGTAACGATTCCATGTTCTATCCATAGTGAGATAAAATATGCATTATAGTATCTCCTCCCACTGCATGCAGACACTGAACTTTCCTCATAGATATGCATTGATTCAATTCATCTCTATGAGGAGATGCTGATTGGCCAGGGCTGTGTTTGAATCATGCTGACTCTGCCCCTGATCTGTCTCGTTGTCAGTCTCAGACAATCCTATGGGTAAGCACTGTGATTGGATCAGGCTACCACTTCTGATGATGTCAGCAGACTGCTTGGTTTTTTTTCTGTGACAAATAGCATGCAGATCTACAGCTTTAGGACTGAATACAGTAAGAGTTTGCTATATTTATGGAGGCATGAGGGGCCCAGGGTCAGGAATACATGTTTGTGTTCCTGACCCTTCAGTGATCCTTTAAGCCTTTTAACTGCTGTGACAATGTTAACCTAGGTACCCAGCTGCAACCAACTCTGTAAAATGGATTGGGTTTGAATAACTCATTCTAGCATAGTACATAGTGCAGGAATTAAACCAACATATTTAGAGTCTTAAGGTTGGTTGTAAAATAAAAAAGTCTGGTATATAAGAAAACATAGGTCCTTTGTCACAGTCAGTGGGGCCATGAAAGGTCCAAATGAAGTTGGGAGAAAAGTTCTAATTTTTCATTGGTGTCACAAAGCAAAAATATATACCCTTGTATTCTCTTTTGTCACTGGGGTAGAAATAAAGACTTTACTCATGGAACAATGTATTAGTACTTAAAATGAAAATAAATGCTGGTAAAGGTCATAATGTTACAAATGAAAAGCTCTGCTCACCTTTTAAAATAAAAATGCCACTTGACATGGTTTACCTTTATATATTCCTCAGTGTGAAAACATGCTATACTTGTTGCCAATTTATCAGCGTTGTAGAAGTTAACACAATGACAAGGAACATTAAGCAGAATCTAGTTATTCCAAGAAAACAAGACAGACTGGTGCCAAAATAAAATGGTAGTTGAACAGCAGTTTCCAAGATTGTTTTTCACTTGGAATTGCTACTTCGTTTAATTTTACAATTTTAATTTCAGTCTTTTTAGTGGATAATCAGTTCAAACTGGAATACTCTTCCTATACTATATACTTTAAAGGGACAATCCATTTTTCTGGCACTGCAGGTCCCCTCTCCCTCCCACCTCAAATCCCCGGTTGCTGAAGGGATCAAAACCCCTTCAGTGACTTACCAGAGGCAGCGACGATATCCCTCACTGCTGCTTCTTGGTCCGCCCACGCTCCTTCCCGTCCCCATGTCATCCGGCGGGGGAGACAGATCCCGCCCGCCGGCGGGGGAGACCTAATGTTGCGCACACGCATTAGACCTCTCCATAGGAAAGCATTGAAATGCTTTCAATGCTTTCCTATGGGGATTTTAGCGACGCTGGAAGTCCTCACACAGCGTGAGGACGTCCAGTGACGCTATAGCACAGTGCTATGAATCAGGAAGTGCCCTTTAGTGGCTGTCTAGTAGATAGCCACTAGAGGAGGAGTTAACCCTGCAAGGTTAAAAACTGCAATAATTACAGTTGCAGGGTTTAGGGTAGTGGGAGTTGGCAGCCAGACCACTCCAATGGGCAGAAGTGGTATGGGTGCCTGGAGTGTCCCTTTAAAAAATATCTATCTATCTATCTATCTATCTATCTATCTATCTGTCCATTCTATTTATCTATCTATCTATCTATCTATCTGTCCATTCTCTCTCTCTCTCTCTCTCTCTCTCTCTATCTATTGTCCATCTAAAATGTTGGAAAATGTCTTGCAGAATTAGTAAAATGGTACAATTGTTACTATCTACACGCATCTGTGTTTCTTTAAAATTGTCTGTCATCGCAATGACAAGCAGCAAGTTTTGAATTTTACAAGGAAAACTGTCAAGCATGTCACATTATATATATGAGCCTTGTGTCATTAGTGATTCAAAGAAAGTGCACAACATCAATAGGACTACATTATCTATGTAAACATACCATCTGATCTCCATTATTCAAATCACTTGGGAGCTATGCTCTCCATGGTGCTGAATCCTTTCCAAGTGCAATGTGGATAATCAAATATAAGCTAAACTGTGCACATATTTTACTTTACAGTTAAAGTTGTAATTTAAGGAACATAAACATGTAACCTAACAAGATGCTCATTTGTTATACAGCAGTAGTGAATGCAAATGATCTGCAGGTTTGTACTATGCTCACAGATTTAAACAATTCTATTTGAGTTTGTCAGCGATGGATAATTTGCTTGTTTATGGGCTGCGTTTTGAAATGTATAACTCAACCAAGTATTAAAAGAAATACAAACTAAACAAACATACTGTACATTAACTGTGGAGGGAAATACATCCTCCATACCGTGTGAAGAGTGCAAAAACAATAAAACAACTAACGTTAGCTCCAAGGCAACTAAATCTCCAGCTTGATCTGTGGACCGACCAGGGCTATTTTAGGGCTTAACCATAATAATACTATATATACAAAGCCAAGAGAAATGGGCTAACATGCATATAGTAATTTCAGTATGAACCTTACTCCTGTACGACCTCGACTCCAACAATCGCAGTTTGTGTAATAAGCAAAAATAAATATCAGGCATGGTGGAATACCGCTGGCTTTACTTCCTTTTAGCCAGTTTGTTCCACTGGACTAATCACACTGAACAGATTTGCAGTGGGTGTAATATACTGCAGTAGAATTCCCTATAGGATGGAACACCCTTATTTCTAATAAGGTTCACGTGAATTAAATAAAAGAAAGCAGTATATACAATATGCACACATAAGCACAAAGGAAAACCAGGAGATTGGTAGTAGCCAGATATAGAGGAGGAAAAATAACTGCAAGAGTATGTATACATAATGGGTGTCTGCTTTACAATCCCAGATCCCAAGTCCATAATACAAAATGTAATATGAGACAGCAGTACAAACAGTGACAGCTCCAAACTCTTGCCAACCACAGGATAAAAATAAATTGTCAGTCAATATATGTGTCTCCTAAAGGTATATTCAATGATATCAGAGTATTGACCAAAAGGAGAAAGACAACGATCTAGTGTATGGATCTCACTATTGTCAGTTGGACTACTCCTCTTGTAGGTGTTTAGGCCATTTTTCTTGGCTGTGTGAAGAGTAGTTATCGGACAAGCCTCCGTGCATCCCTACTTTATTAACAAATCAATTATTGCAAAGCCCCCATACATGGGGTTTGGAAATAGGGACGGACATTTATATACCCTGCTCCATACTGTGCCTGTAAGAAAAGCAGTATTTTGTTGTGTGAGCTTATGGATCTCCTGTACAATGGGGGAAGGGGGAAGAGGGGGAGGCATTACATGTCATCAGGCAGACGTGAATTTGAGCCCAGGTAGACAAAACTAGATTATCTTCCTGGCAGAAATTAGTGCTTGAGTAGAAAGGAAGATAATTTAGGATTATAACGGTATAACGTATATTTTGCTTTGCTACGCTAAATTACATCTATGCCATGAATATGTGATGCATACATTAGACTAGGAAGAAAAGAAAGAGTTAAAGAAAAACATAATGAATCCCACATGCCTCTTTTATTTATTGCTCCAAAAAAGTATTGTACTCTTATTCCATGTTAAAATACTTTTCACCTAGTACTCATTAACATTTTATTAACCAGTTATGTAGCAATGATATTTATTGCCATCATCCCATATTGGTGCCTAAAGACTCTGTTCCTGTATGGAACTACCTACTTATTTCATATTTTCAGCTACTCACAGACCTGCGACCTCTAAATGACTGGGACATTCGATTTTGATATATAATCTTTCAAGGCTAGTTTACTATGATGCAATTATTCCATCATTAATCCTGGAGGTGCTAGCAGACTTCCTCTTTCTGTGTTCCTTTATTGTACCATATATTCAAGCTAGCACAGAGTGTCTATATTCCACATTAAAGTATTCAGATTGTCTTTGCATTTTAGTGTTTCACTGACTTCTATCTGATATATCTTGATTGAAAATGGTATTAAATACCTTGCTTGATAATTCATTTTATGTTACAATATTTCTTTAATTGCAGGCATTAAACAGCTAGTTACTCAGACAATGTGGTCCTTATCTTTTGGATAGAGTTAATTTCCTCTGTTAAACCTAATTGAGTAAGTTGTAGTTTTTTTTTTCTTGCCTTGATATCACCAGTAGAGTAATTAGATGAACATTCTATCGCATAGATTAAATGCCTGCTATCAACCTTAAAAACTATGTAACTGTTTGACTTCTTGTTGTCACTTCTAATTGCAAAGAACAAGTGTACCTGTGTATGTAAACAGAATTGGGCACTTCAAAATTGGTTTTAGCTGTGTTTATATATATATTCAGAAATTGTAAGTCATTTATTTCTTTCAGGTTTTCAGTTATTTCAGTTTTCACTTATTTCTGCTTGATCTTTTCACATTAGACAAAATGGATGCCAAAAGGTAGATTCTAGCCAATTTAGATCTACAACTCCTATGATGCTTAGCCAACTTTAATTAGAGATTTAGTCCTTCAACAGCTGTAAACATGACTTCTGCAAGGCCATAAAGTTCAGTTTGGCCACACAATTTTTCCTGAAATTTTAATTTTCTTCTAAATGTCTGACTCTTATTTATGTGAATATTTGGCCAAAAATTGGCCATGGAAAAATATTCAAGGAAAATTCCCAAAAATACAAAAGCATGCAAAAAATGGGCCAATCCATGTTCTGCAAAATATATACATAATACAAAAAATAAATATTATATTGACTCTAAGAAGATCATCAATACTTCCTGTTGTATGCAGACCCATGAAATGCGTAGAAGAACAATCATGGTATGCAGTGTTTTGCTACATCTAGGACCCCATAATTAGGAAACCTAATTTAGGCTTGAACTTCTGAGTGAAGCTGGTTTGTAATGTACCCTTACAGATATACAAAGTGAGCAGTATATTTCAAACAAAGTAGTTAATAAAATATTAGTGAACGGTTTTATGCACATATATTATAGCTGTAAGCAAGTTCAAGTGAACGGAGTAGGAACAATACTGATTACAATTCAAACCAATGTCTGCAGTCAAAACATGTTTTACCCCATGTGACTGAGATCTTTTTGTAGTTTTGCATGTTTGTTTTGCTGTACTTTCCGGCTTTATCCTTTAACTGCATCCATATATATTACGTAAACAAATGATATATTGGTAGAAAGTAGACCTCCCAGGATTTTTAATCAAGATCCACTTTTCATTGTACGTAGCCAGTCTGGGAGCCTTTCAATTACTATTGTTGGATTGCATCACTGCTGAAGACACTTGCTATAGCCAACTTAAAGCGGTTCCCAACATGTAATACTTCAGTCAAGCATCAATCACTGTCACACTGGTGCTATGACATGTGAGACCCAATTAGGCTACTAGTGGACAGCTTCATTAGTGGGACAGTCCAGTGATAGCAGGTCCTGCCTGGGATAATCACAACTGCGGGTGATTATTGATAAATGTCTCCCAGCTACTGTGATGAAATCGCCAGAGAACGTGAGATACCTTACCCCTACAATAGTTTACCTTGGGGGACCTCCATATCACTACATCTATAAGACTTCACTAGTGAAAAATTAATTAATAGCTTGGACTTGGTAGTTCAGCAACATAAGAACAAAAAGAAAAGATAATACATTGACTCTCATACCAATGAGAGTCGCTGTATTTCCTGGATATATCTGTGGTCTTAGGTGATATAATTACATCAAGATAGAGAAAAAAAAGAACAAAAAACTATATAAAATTAGGTACACCCTAAACGACCCTGACGAAGATGCACTTAGGATTGCACCGAAACGCGCGTTGGGGGTTTTCTCCTTTATAGGTTATGGAAACTGGGCACTACCCTGTTCACTTTGATTAACGTTTGATTTATTTTATGTAACCCTCTTTTTATCTATTCACTCTATGCCTATCTTGCTAGGTTTACAGGGAGAGAGGCTGTGCTAGTTAATTATTCCAGTTTAATTTTTTCATGACTATCCTCCTTTATATTCCCTATATCTGGCTATTATCTGTCACCCAGGTTTTGTTTAAGGATATCAAAACATATTTTGTTGGAATTTGATATTCCATGATTTGACAGATATCTTTAGCTATTTCTACTCATTTATATTGTTTTGATATTTAATGTATTGGCTATCCTGCCTATATTTGGGACTAGTGATGTCCCTAACGGTTCGCCATGAACGGTTCACCGTGGACTCATCATTGAGTAAACTTTGACCCTGTACCTCATAGTCAGCAGACACATTCCAGCCAATCAGCAGCAGACCCTCAATCCCAGACCCTCCCACCTCCTGGACAGCATTCATTTTACATTCATTGTGAAGCTGCATTCTTAGTGAGCTGTCCAGGAGGTGGGAGGGTCTTGGAGGGAGGGTCTGCTGCTGATTGACTGGAATGTGTCTGCTGACTGTGAGGTACAGGGTCAAAGTTTACTCAATGATGAGTCCGTGGCGAACCGTTCGCGAACCGTTCGCGAACCGTTCGCGAACCGTTTGGCGAACCGTTCAGGACATCACTATTTGGGACTTAATTGTTGGTCTCTTAAATTAGGGCAGCATCAAATCTATTTTTTCATTGTCTCTGGGATGACTGACATATGTCTCATATGTAGTTGTATTTAGTTTACAAGTGGCCAGTAGAGGCTTTTCCCTTTTTGAGCCATCACATTTAAGCTCATTTTATTCATGATTTCCTCTATCTGGATCCCCCTTCCTAGTAATTAGCCATACTACAAGCATAGGAGTGTACCTGTGTGGTTAAATTTTTTAGGGTGTACCTAATTTTATTACATTTTCTGTTCTTTTTTTCTCTATCTTGATGTAATTATATCACCTAAGATCACAGATATATCCAGGAAATACAGCGACTCTCATCTGTATGAGAGTCAATGTATTATCTTTTCTTTTTGTGTATATTTATTTTGGGTTAGGCCCTTAGAGACCCCTGGAGTTTCACCTAGGTGCTTGGGATCACTGGTTCTCACTTTGACATTTCATTTTCTTGTGATTGTCACGGTGGGAACCATCGAACTGTCCTGCTCTCTCAAATGTTTATCAGGATAAAATTGTCTCTGTAGTGGGACACATAAAGCCTAAAAAAATATTAATTATTATCACTAAATTCAGCACTATTTGGTAAAAAAGCTTCTGAATATTCTACATAAGAACACCTTAACAGCCACTGTACAAGGTTATCAAATAGTGCATAAGTATCAGCAATCTACCCTGTGTGAGGCGGCAGTCAAGAAGAGGATAATAACAGGAATATGTGGATATAATATATATATATATATATATATATATATATATATATATATATATATATATACATATATATATATATATATATATTTTTTTTTTTTCATTACTAGGTTATAATGAACTGATAACCCATGTTTTTGTTCTAGCATGCACTGTGCTGTGAACAAAAGTATCTAACATATGTAGATTGGTTGAATTTGATGGTAACTGCAGTATATTTGGAGTGCTCTGCTTAAGGCACATGGAGATAATCATTTTATATAACTTCAAAATAAAATATTTATTTTTTAAACATGGCACTATAGCCCAAAGATTGATGTTTTAGCCAAAAACAATTCCTCACCCTTGAGTTTCCTCTAGTCATGGACCTGTTCATGATTTTTGATTTAGAAAGTCTAACATATTACTTTAACATTTTCAAAGCCATGCTTTAAAGACAGTACAGTGCCTTAAGCTTTTATGAAAATTAATGTACTTAGGGAAAGAATGAAGATGTTAACTTCAAAATAGATGAGCTTTATAACATTATTTTTAATAATGTTACTTTATATATGCTAATTTATGCTGATGTTTTCATGGTGATTAAAACGTGAAAGAATTATAAATTAACTAGGCAGGTAATTGGAAGATGACAATCTACTCATTATAAATCTTTGCTATGATGTGATACAAAAGCAGTGATAAAGTATAAAGACCTTGAGATGACCTCTGAGCATATCAGCAATTAGTATACCACACAATACAATAGTTTATAGCTGCAACATAAACATTTTATAATCTCTTGATATTATTGATAGAACAGGTATCACATGGAAATATGCCTAGAAACACAGGATATACCTTCTATCTTCTAGAAGGTTTGGACTTGTGTCTATATAATAGCCTATTTATTTATTTAGGTTTTTTTATATATAATTTACCCAAATAGTCACTACTAATGATACATACTATCACTTACCAAGATCTATAAAGTTTTACCAAATCTTGATAAAAAAGCACAGAGTTTTTTGATGCAAAGATTTTGAGGTATACCACATTGATTATAAATATTAGAAAAGCACATTTTCTGCCCACATAAATGCACATTTTAGGTCTGAGCCTTGATTTGGAAATTCTAAATTAGATTTTCTGTGTAATTTGCTCCAGTGTGTGACTCTTTTGACCCTGTTTTGGCAGTGCTCCAAAGAACAGGGAGAACATGGATAACTCAGAAACAAACAAAATGAACCACAGCTAAAACTTCATTATTAAATCATTATAAAGCTACAGGAATAAACTATTTCAGCGCACACAAACATACTTTTGCTATGCGAATGGAACATTAAATACATTTAAAATCAATGAAAAATTATTGTTTAATGACAAAGTAAACTTGACATAATGTCTCAGAACTAAGATAACTGATGCCTAATTATTCCATTAAGAGAATCAATTGACAGGAAATAAAATGTAGATTTTACCACTTTGATTGTCAGATCTTAAAGAGACAGTCTAAGCACTAAAATCACTTAATCTTAATACAATGGTTTTGGGCATTGATGCCACCCCTGCAGCCTTGCTGTTGTAAACATCGCTCATTTTGAGAAACGATTAGACATGTGCACCAGTGAAATTTTTGTTTCGTACGTATTCATTCATACTAAATAAAAATGTCATTCAGCCATTCCGAATTTCATCTGTAAAACATTTGTTCTTTGGATGAAATTCAGTAAAAATAATTTGTTTTTGCCCATTAGGACAAAAATAACACTGCGCATGAGCAAAAAAAAAAGCAAGGAGGGAGTTGGCAGTGCTCTCCTTGTAATAAATATTAACAATTCCTACCCCCCCTCTCATTAAAACCTATTGTGGTTACTATGACCCCCATATTAATAAAAGGGAGGTTAAATCGCTTTAATGTTATTTAAAACTAATAGTGACTGGGCAGCTATTTCTGTCCAGTCGCTAGTGTAATAAGGGGGGACCTAGCACAAGTCCCCCCATCCCCCCATGGTGGAGAACCCAAATGACTAAAAAGGGGGTACATAGTGCCCCCCACACCCTGTCTCAGGCTGCAGGAAGAACCAGCGTTTTTTGTTTTGCCTCCATGCTGTGGGGGTTAATTCTCTGCAGCACGGAGTAAACTGGCAGTGAAGTCTCCGGGTGCAGTGAGATCTAGTACTAGCATTAGCCATCAGTGTGGGGAGATTTAACATGTGTAGGGCTGCAGCGAGACTTTTACACGCACAGGTTAAGTCTCCTGCTCCAGGGAAATCCAGGTTTTTTTGTTTCTCCTCAGTGCTATGGGGGTTAATTCTCCTGCAGCACAGAGTCTATTAAACAAAACAACTGAAACGAAAAGGTAATGCATTCGGCATTTGCCCTTTCATTTCGTGTATCATTCGTATGTAGGACTTTTGTTTATGTTATAGTAAATGAATATGAAAAAGTCTGAAAATCTAGAAATGGTACTGTGTACATTTTGCAGTTTCAATATCTACAAGTGGTTATCAAACAGAAACATATTAGAGACTTTGAATTGAAATTGGTTTTGCTTTTTAAATATATTTTAATCAAAGCTTCCCTCGGAGAAGCACTAAATTCTATTCTTCTCCCAGAGAAGTATTAGAGTGGTGAAACTGTAAAAATTGCCATGCATGCACAATGAATTCTACTTTTTGAGAATAATAAAATTGGACAAAG
This sequence comes from Pelobates cultripes, assembly GCA_933207985.1. Taxonomy (NCBI): domain Eukaryota; kingdom Metazoa; phylum Chordata; class Amphibia; order Anura; family Pelobatidae; genus Pelobates; species Pelobates cultripes. Next base: position 97,490,267 of record OW240912.1, on the reverse strand, counting down.
GTTATCAGAATTAATAACTTTTTTGGAAGGGGATTAGGCTGCTGTGAGAAGACTCACATGGCATTGAAATACATTTATAATTATTTTAATTGTTATTAATTATTATTAAAGAGTAGCAGTGCTAGTAATCTAAACATAATATTAATACTTTTTTCCAAATAGAGTGTTCCATTAAGAGAAGCAGCACCCTATCTATAAATATATATACCCTATAAAATGTCTTTGTGCATTGTTTAAATTTGATAAATAATCAAAACAAATAAATAAGCTCCCTGTTGTAATACACGCTGTGGAATGCTGAGTAGAATAGTTATTACTGGAAAATTTTAACTATATATATTTTAAATTTATTTTTAAATATATTTTACATTTTAAATATATATATATGCCTCCCTAATACACAAGTATGTCCCGTCTAGGCCCTTACGATCTGCTGAAGACTTACGTCTATCTTCTGTCTGTACTCCCACCTCTGATGCTCGCCCTCAAGATTTCTCGAGGGCTGCACCGTTCCTGTGGAACTCACTTCCCTCCTCCGTTAGATGCTCACCCAGTCTCCACTTCTTCAAAAAAAAACACTTCTTCATAAAAGCGTATCAGTTAAACTGTTAATAGTTCCTGAATGATTCCTCTTCTGCAACTGTCACTAGTCTAATACTATCCTTACCTTTTTGTGTCATTTTACCCCACTCCCTCTAGCATGTAAGCTCATTGAGCAGGGCCCTTAACCCCTCTGTTCCTGTGTTTCCAACTTGTCTGGTTACAACTACATGTCTGTTTGTCCACCCATTGTAAAGCGCTGCGGAATTTGATGGCGCTATATAAATATCATAATAATAATAATATATATATATATATATATATATATATTCGAGAACCACCTCTCACCTCTTTAAATATTACTATAGCAGAATATTTTTACAGAGTGGTGTATGAAATAAAATATAAAATCCAATTAAACTAAGCTTAACTGAAAATCTAAAGAAAAAAATAACCAGTCATGTTGTACTAAATGAAGATGAGAGGCTCTAGAGAGAAAACCAATCATAGGATTTAACATACAATATAAACATAGGAAGGTTGCTAGGGAAATATGTCTCGAAGTGTGAAGGATAACTACTAGAGTATTTATATTTAACTGCTTGTTCTGCCTTGGACATTAAGACTACCTTAACTATATATAAAATGAAACTTTATTCGGACATGCCTTTGAACCTGTTTATTACAATAATAAAGAATGCATATATATTTTGGGTTTGAATTCCAAAATTATGAAAAATATTAATTAGTGAATAAAACCACATTGTCTTTCTTTAAATGCCAGGAGTGAGATTTAACATGCAAATAAATATTTTCTTTTGCAATACTTTCTGTCTCTCTTAATTTTTACAGATAGTTGGAAAATGCACCACTCCCCATCCAACACACACAGTAAAGTAATGTTTAAAAGAAAAATATATTTATTGCTGTACTCTAACAATCAAGTCGTGAGAGGGCTCTGCTGTCACTTGAAACAATACAAAGATTAATGTGGGTTGCTCTGTACTTTTCAAAGTTCTACATTTAATATATAGATGAATTAACTAACTATTGCATATATGCATTAAGCACAATTACAGACAGTGTTGTCCATATTTTGTCATTTAAAAAGCTGTATTGCTGATGGGTCCTTACAATTACCCATATGTATGGTACCTGATTAGTTTTGTTTATAGTTTTTGTCACCTGTAGAATATGTGAAAGTGATATCATGCAGTGTATAAATCAAGTTGTATCCTTGTTATTTCTGCAAATGATCTACAAATAATTGAAAAAATAAATTTATGTAGGTCTGCTTAATTTAAATATCTTTGAAATGTGCATTTATCTACACAATTCCTGTTCTATAGGCAAGTTGTGCCTCCCATGTTTCAAATAAAGGACATATTTACATTTATACAATTGTCAATCAACATTTACTTTGTTTAGGCCTTATATTCATTTTCTAAGTAATTTTATCCAATTTACCTTTGATTGTAATCTTGTTTGACCATCAAATCAAATCTCGTAGCAATAGCTTGTTTGGGTCATTTACCCATTGTACAACTCGATGGTATATGTTGGTTCTAAACAGTAATAATAATACACAATGGTGCTCTTCTACATTATTTAGGGCACTATTTTTAGAAGTGAATTTATTTTGATTTAGCTCTATGGCTAACAAGAGCACACACATCATTTGGAAAAGAAAACATACACTGACATACTAACCCAAATCAGCAGATCTGCACAGATGTGACTATCCTTTGAACAGCAGAACAACTCATTACTAATTTATCTTGACATCAGTGCTCGAGCACCAATAATTAGTGAAGAAGTCATAATATTATCTTTTGGCATTTATCTAAATTTAATCTTATAATGTAACAACCTTCACTGCTCAATGTTCTTATCTTCATTCTAAAAATCTCATATTACTTTATCTAAATAATATTATATTCACATGCATTTGGTTATGTTAACTTCTCTTTGTTCTGCTTTGTTCTTTGACCGTTTAGATCTAGAATCAAAATAGCAGTGTTGGAAAACCAAACCACCATTTGGTTTATCGACTTCTTAAATGTAAGTCATATTCTTAAATGTAAGTCATATTCTTCTAGCCAGCTCTTAAAATTTTCCTACCCCAGCAAAAAAGAAGAGTCCATGTAGCACTTACCAGAAGTACATTTTTACCCATCAGGGCTACATTTTTACTCACCAGACATTTATAACAAATGCTGTGCAAGACAGCACAAAAAGAGTTAACATGTAGCAGAAAAATAAATTAATAAATAATGGCCTCCCAGAGTAACCTCTGCCTTATATACCTGTCTCCTGCTCTCTCCTAAAGGGCAGCACTCTACTCTGTCCTCCAGCTCTGCTTCACTCCTACCTTATTTAATTGCTGTTTCCTGTCCTAATTTGTTTTATACTCCACTTCCTATAGACTGTAAGCTCTTTGAGCAGGGTCCTCTTCAACCACTCGTTCCTGTAAGTTTTCTTGTAATTGTCCAATTTATTAGTTAAATCCCCCCTCTCATAACATTGTAAAGCGCTACAGAATCTATTGGCGCTATATACATGGCAATAATAATATATATATATATATATATATATATATTATTGTTTTTAAGATCCTCTCTTTATCAAATCGAAAAGTCGAAAAGCTTTAGACTTGACACAGAGTGGGCCACTTGAAAACTTGCCATTCCAAAGTACATTTGGTCCAATGCAAAAGTATTATGAGATTCTGCAATGCTTCATCATATTACATCTACATCAAAGAACTGATACATCTACTTATAAAATTCTGGTGCTGTGTTTAATTTGGTATATACATGTTAAGATGCCCTCGTTTTAATTTAATACATCTTGAAAGGTTTTTTTGCATTTCTCTTTATCTGACAAGAATTTAAAATATATGTTGGATTATTTGATGTCTACTGTGATTAGGAAACGAGTTAATGATCTAAAACCTAGAAATTAGTTCACTATTATGTTACTATAATTGCATGACATTTTGTTAGCATATATGATTATTTATTACCCTGTGAATGGGATATAGATTATGTTTCTCCTGTGGTCTCATTTAATCAAATACAATCTATCATGGTGACATAGTTAATATAGAAAATTTATGTATAAGAAAAATATATATTTTTTTTATAATGTGGAATTTATCCATTTAAATGCTTGGAATTTATATAGTAATTATTATGTAAGTCAATTTGCAATCTGTTAAGCTTCACTATATTGTTTGTTTGTTTTTTAGGGTAGGCAGCAAAGACACTATAATCGCAATATCGTTATTAAATGTAATATACATTTTCTATAAAATATATAAATATAAAGAAAAGAAAAGGAAAATAATTCATTTTAATGGTGATGGCAACATCCTAAGACTTGAGCTGACAGAATCGGGTTAAACCTTGTGAGTTCTTTGCATTTCATAAGCTCCTAATTAAACTGTAATGGCATAGCTGCTAAATTTATTTATCCTGATTCCTGAAAATCTCTTTTGAAATATATCTTGCATTAACCTTTTAAATGGTAAAAAGGTACGTATCACCAGGCAATGAATTATGCTTAGTTGCCGTAGCTCCAGGGTGATTTATGAAAAACTGGGAGATAAAAAAAAAAAAATTCGAAGAAAGGAGGAGTTTAGGATTATTATTACAAAAGAACTGTAACCTACTTTCTGAAATAATGCTCATGTTTACTACTTCTTGTAGAAATTTAGGCCATTCCTGCAATATTTTTATTAGCCCAGCGTTAATTTTCCTAAAGAGTAATACTTAAAAAGTGACGTATAAAATGAAGTTCAACATAATAGTATATAACATAAGAGGATACATTAAAATTCTCCTACTCACTTATATTTTTATATTTGAAAAAACACCCTAACAACATAACCTCTGCTGAGTCTCTAAGCAGCATTTTTGTTTGCCAATCCATTTCACTATGTGACAAAAATGGAGCTGGCTTTGAGATCTGGAGACCTCCCATCATCCTTTTTACAATTCCACATTACTAATTTTATTCAGCCTAGACAGCCGTCATAGCACTGGGATGCGTTAGCGGGTTTACAGCTATAAATTGGCAATTATCACTCTTATCCTAAAGAAACTTCCCTCATTTTTATCTGAAGTCATCTTCTTACTATAAGCATCAAACTAAAAGAACAAGGACTGGCAACAACACGGGATCAAATTCAAAAACCTTATTTAGGCATATATGTCAGTATAAAATTACAAAGTTTTGCCCATAGGGGACTCAATCATGGTGATTTTATGCTGAGATATATATTAAAATAAAGCTTTTTTTTGTCCTATCCTATTTGTTTATGATAAGAGGGGTTGGCAGTGCACTAGAATCAGATATTGAGTGTACTGTGTGGAGTGCCATTCCATTGGTTCCTTACTACAAGCAGTTGACAGTTGACAAAGGTATATTATGATTAGAGATGTTGCGAACTGTCCGCCGAACTGTTCGCGAACTGTCCGCCGGCGAACAATAGCGTGTTCGCGTTGGGCGAACATATCCGATTTCCGGTCCGCCCCCTATACGTCATCATTGAGTAAACTTTGACCCGGAACCTCACAGTCAGCAGACACTTCCTGGGAGGGAGGGTCTGCTGCTGATTGGGTGGATTGTGTCTGCTGGCTGTGAGGTTCCGGGTCAAAGTTTACTCAATGATGACGTATAGGGGGGGACCGGAAATCAGATATGTTCGCCCAACGCGAACACGCTATTGTTCGCCAGCGGACAGTTCGCGAACAGTTCGGCGGACAGTTCGCGACATCTCTAATCATGATATCTGGGGAACTAATTATCTTACTGTTCTCTAACATCTAAGTGTAACTTGTACTAACTTTATAAATAGCTACTCTGAATTAGTCCTGTTAGCATTCTTTATGCTGATTGGTTGTTACACTGTGGCATTTAAAGGAAAACTATAGTGCCAAGAAAACAAAGTTGTTCTCCTGGCACTATAGCTCCCTAAGATGTCTCCCTATGTCAAGCCCCCTTATGTTAAAAACCCCTTTCTGTCACTTACCTGAGTTTAGCGCTGGCCTGGGCTCTGCTTATGTCCTCCCCCGCTGACATCAATTGGTCGGGAGACCTAATGCGCATGTGTGGCAATGGCGTGCTCACATAAGTAATTCCCCCATGGGAAAGCATTATACAATGAAGGGTTTCAGATGACGCTGGATGTCCTCATGTATAGCGTTATATATAGTTATGTGACCCAGAAATTCCTCTAGTGGGTGTCTGGTAGTTTATTAAAAAGTGCAATAATTACCTTTGCAGTGTTAAGTGGCATATGCACGGAGATCACTTCACTTAGCTAAAGTGGTCTGGGTGCCTATAGTGTCCCTTTAATAAATGGCAAGGCTACTGAATGGGATCATCCAATAAGTGGACAAATATAAATGATATAAAATTATATGACAAGCTATACAAATCACAACATGACAATATGAGATCAGAATAGCTACATACTCATAAATAACCAATATTTTATACTTGTAATAGCAAGTCGACTATTTCTGACTGAGAATCCAGGCACTCCAAGTATCTTCAATTGTATTTATTAGGACAAATGAGACACCACAGTGTCTCACTTGTCCTAATAAATACATTTGAAGATACTTGGAGGGGCTGGATCCTCTTTCTACCACTGATATCTACTCCATGGGACTTGTGCTGGCCCTTGCTCCAGTTTAACACCTGGATCTTCACGTGATTGGAGTGCGGTTCATTTTTCTCTTTTTGCAACTATTTCTGGCTCAACCTAAGTAAGTAATTTGTTATATGAAAATCAATTCATCAAACTGGACATTTCAAGTAAAATTGTGTAGGTTACTGCAATTTCACTTATTATTTTTTTAACTATAATAGATACATATATATATATTATTGTATGGACAGATGAGAGAAAGATCTACAGATCGATAGATAGCCTATAGAAACATTGCATACCCTCCACCATATTTGGTAGCTGCTTATATATGATAGATAGATAGATAGATAGATAGATAGATCTTTTTTAAAGGGACACTCCAGGCACCCAGACCACTTCTGCTCATTGGAGTGGTCTGGGTGCCAACTCCCACTACCCTAAACCCTGCAACTGTAATTATTGCAGTTTTGATAAACTGCAATAATTACCTTGCAGGGTTAACTCCTCCTCTAGTGGCTATCTACTAGGCAGCCACTAGAGGGCACTTCCTGATTCATAGCACAGGTTTTCAATGCTTTCCTATGGAGAGGTCTAATGCGCGGCATTGCCACGCATGCGCATTTGGTCTCCCCCGCCAGTGGGCGGGATCTGTCTCCCCCGCCGGATGACGTGGGGATGGGAAAGAGCATGAGCGGTCGAAGAAGCAGTGGCAAGGGACATCGTTGCTGCCTCTGGTAAGTCAATGAAGGGGTTTTGACCCCTTCAGCAACCGGGGATGGGAGGTTGGCAGGGAGAGGGGACCTGCAGTGCCAGGAAAACGGATTGTTTTCCTGGCACTGGAGGGTCCCTTTAAAGTATATAGTATAGGAAGAGTATTCCAGTTTGTATTGATTATCCACAAAAAAGACTGAAATTAAAATTGTAAAATTAAATGAAGTAGCAATTCCAAGTGAAAAAGAATCTTGGAAACTGCTGTTCAACTATCATTTTTTTTTGGCACCAGTCTGTCTTGTTTTCTTGGAATAACTAGATTCTGCTTAATGTTCCTTGTCATTGTGTTAACTTCTACAACGCTGATAAATTGGCAACAAGTATAGCATGCTTTCACACTGAGGAATATATAAAGGTAAACCATGTCAAGTGGCATTTTTATTTTAAAAGGTGAGCAGAGCTTTTCATTTGTAACATTATGACCTTTACCAGCATTTATTTTCATTTTAAGTACTAATACATTGTTCCATGAGTAAAGTCTTTATTTCTACCCCAGTGACAAAAGAGAATACAAGGGTATGTATTTTTGTTTTGTGACACCAATGAAAAATTAGAACTTTTATCCCAACTTCATATGGACCTTTCATGGCCCCACTGACTGTGACAAATGACCTGTGTTTTCTTATATAACAGACTTTTTTTTAATTTTCCAACCAACCTTAAGACTCTAAATATGTTGGTTTAATATCTGTACTATGTACTATGCTAGAATGATTTATTCAAACCCAATCCATTTTACAGAGTTGGTTGCAGCTGGGTACCTAGGTTAACATTGTCACAGCAGTTAAAAGGCTTAAAGGATCACTAAAGGATCAGGAACACAAACATGTATTCCTGACCCTGGGCCCCTCATGCCTCCATAAATATAGCAAACTCTTACTGTATTCAATCCTGAAGCTGTAGATCTGCATGCTGTTTGTCACAGAAAAAAACCAAGCAGTCTGCTGACATCATCAGAAGTGGTAGCATGATCCAATCACAGTGCTTCCCCATGGGATTGTCTGAGACTGACAATGAGGCAGATCAGGGGGAGAGCCAGCATGATTCAAACACAGCCCTAGTCAATCAGCATCTCCTCATAGAGATGAATTGAGTCAATGAATCTCTATGAGGAAAGTTCAGTGTCTGCATGCAGAGGGAGGAGATACTGAATGTTTGGATGCATTTTAGGCAGCCATGACCCAGGAAGGATCTCCAACAGACATCTAAGGATTGGCCAGTGAAGTTATCACTAGGCTGTAATGTAAACCCTGCATTTTCTCTGAAAAGACAGTGTTTACAGCAAAAAGCCTGAAGGGAATGATTCTACTCACCAGAACATATTCAATAAGCTGTAGTTGTTCTGGTGACTATAGTGTCCCTTTAAATCTGGGATCTAGTAGAGTTGTTTTAACAAGATACCCAAGGAATGGCCAATCTGAATAAAGACGTAGAAAGTGCTATTAAAGTAGTACGAGAAAGACTGGAAGACTTGAATAAGTCAGGAATTAACAATGGCAGCACAACTTTGCAGGATCATTTGATAGAATGCTGAAGATGATGTGGACACATCAGGAATACAGCAGGAGAGGGCATATTATTGTAAACTGATGTGAGGACACTACATTTTTTTTAACCACAGTTTGCCTTTGAAATTCTAATATTCACTAGTAGTGATGTCCCGAACGGTTCGCCGAACGGTTCGCCACGGATGGCGAACATATGCGCTGTTCGGTCTGCCCCCTATGTCATCATTGCGTAAACTTTGACCCTGTACCTCACAGTCAGCAGACACATTCCAGCCAATCAGCAGCAGACCCTCCCTCCCAGACCCTCCCATCTCCTGGACAGCATCCATTTTACATTCATTGTGAAGCTGCATTCTTAGGGAGCTGTCCAGGAGGTGGGAGGGTCTGGAGGGAGGGTCTGCTGCTGATTGGCTGGAATGTGTCTGCTGACTGTGAGATACAGGGTCAAAGTTTACTCAATGATGATGAATAGGGGGCGGACCGAACAGCGCATATGTTCGCCGATTGGTACAGGTCTGCAGTACCCAGGAATTGTCATACATAGTTTGGATCAGTATGCAGAAAACAATCAGGAAGGTAACTTTAGAAATAAAAAGGCTTTTTACTATACTGACCATGGTGACATTAAGTACTTTGGCATTAATAGTGATATGGGTTGTAATACTCCAAATGGATAACAAAGTTCTAAGTTATTCTCAAAAATATAACAGACTTTGTTCTGACTGTAATGATGCTATTTGGCATATAGCAGATTGGTAATTATTGTAAGATAAATTTCCATGATTTATAGAGAACTGTTATTTAAACTATAAACAAATAAACATTTTATCCAAAGTATTTTCACTTACATTAGATGAAAATGTTATTTCATGGTTCATATCATACATATTGTTTAAGGAGATGGAAATATTCCTTTTGGTGATTTTTAATTCTTGATTTAATGCTTTCCATTATTGGGGAAAGATGTAGGGATAATGCATTATCTCCCAATTACCAATACCAATCACCATTTTCTGGGTTGATCACAAACATAGATTGCATTAGTGACAACCTAAGATTTTTTTCTAACTTAGACATAATTAGTAAGGAAGAGTGGGGAGAAATTCCTAAATCAATAATAGAAGATGGTTATGTGACTGTGCAAATGAATGACTGAATGACAAGAAGGTGCCTAAACGTTTGCACATGCCAAATGTACATTTAGCAAATAAATAATCATGTTATACCATCAGGGGCACGTTAACTCATTTGTATACATATACACATACATACACTCTCACACATGCAAACAGGCATCTAAACCCTCATTGCTTCCTCTGTGACAATACTGTTTTTGGTAAACTGCCTGTCATCCTCTTGTATTTATTTCCTTTTCCTGTGATGTCTGTGTGTAGTTATTGTTCTTGATATTATCGTTAAAAATATTAATTTCAGAATTCTCTCAAGTTTTAAATGTGCTATATTATTCAATAAATTATGTTACAGTACACAACAATATAGAAACCTAGAATGAACATGAAATATTCAGGGAATCTATTAAATGAATTTTCATTTCAGACTAAATAATGACAAATGGACACATTAAAGCAAAACTAATATAACATAAGGGCATATTTTTAATATCAAAGAGAAAGTAAAAGCAAAATTAAAAAATGGATTTATTTTACTTTCAAATCCGTATATGTATCTATGACCTATTTCTGGTTCAATGACTTCTATATAAATTGGCACATGTATTCTGCCTTGAGGAACAGCTAAATCCTATATTACTTGTAATAAAATTTTATTGGCCTTTTTAGCTAATAATTGACATTTAGCCCTGTTTTAAAGTATAAAATTGCTGACAATTTTACTATACATTTAGCTGTTAAATAATCCATAAACAGCTATTTTATTGACCAGTGTAACGGCACCCCCAGCATAAAAGGGGTTAAACGCCGATTAGAAGATCTTCCCCTTTCAGAGACAAAGGCATAGTTACTGCAGAACACCAAACTCTCGTACTGAATACAAGGGAATGCTCCAAACTCCCGAACTGCATACAAAGTAGCACTCCCGAATTGTAACCTCACGAATAGCTGCTAGCAGACGAACAGGAAAAGCACCCAAGCGGCTTACACTCCTGGCAGCATACAGTAAATCCCCACAAAGACGAGACAGAGCTCTGTGTTGAGGGTCAACCAGTGGTCTGGTTTATTGAGGGCTACCTGCCCAGTATTTATGCAGGTCTCCCACCTGGTGGACACTCCCCTACTGGACCAGATGGGAGACTGTAACACAGACAGACATGTATCACATTCAGACACACAGAAGTAAAACATCCCCACAATGCATCCTAATTCCCTCTCCTCTATCCTGGAGATAATTGGGAAGTAATCCAATTATCTCCCAGGACAGAGGCAAAACTCCATTACACACGTGGTTATAATAAAACACTAAAATACAATAAAATACATAATGTTACCTTTATCACATAAAATATATACATGTAACCCATCCCCAGATAGCTGGGATCTGAGCGCACAATTGTACCGAATAGCGCTCAGATCCTATATAGTTCAATTGCCATGGAGCCAAAGTCTTTAATTACACGAATAGGCTCCATGGCTGTGCTATCTGGGTTAAAGCATTCACATAAAACAAAGTCCCAAATGATCAGGTGTTCGGTTAAATAGCCACGAATAGAAGCAGGGAAGACTGGAGGCTCAGCGGTGCCTGCACGTAAAAGTGTCCACTTTTAGTGCACGGATTCCGGGCTGAGCAACGCTGGCCGTCCGGGGAGTTCCATAACACCGCCACCTAGCGGCCGCTAAGTGTACCCGCAGCCACCTAGTAATAGTCAATTAAATGACCACTATAGTGCCAGGAAAACATACTCATTTTCCTGGCACTATAGTGCCCTGAGGGTGCCCCCACTCTCAGGGTGCCCCTCCCGCCGGGCTCTGGTGGGGTAGAAGGGGTTAAACTTACCTCTTTCTCCAGAACCGGACAGGGAGCTCTCCTCCTCCTCTCCGCCTCCTCTCCTCCTCTTCGGCTGAATGCGCATGCACGGCAGGAGCCGCGCACGCATTGAGCCAGTCCATAGGAAAGCATTCTCAATGCTTTCCTATGGACGCTGGCATCTTCTCACTGTGAAAATCACAATGAGAAGCGTTAAGCCCTCAAGCGGCTGTCAATGAGACAGCCACTAGAGGCAGGATTAACCCTATGCTATGTTTATAGAAAAAAGGGTTAAACCTAGCTGGACCTGGCACCCAGACCACTTCCTTAAGCTGAAGTGGTCTGGGTGCCTATAGTGGTCCTTTAAGCTGCGGTTAACCGCAGCTACTGGGTAGTCAATTGACTGCACATGCCAGCTTCTGGGCGGCCAATTAACAGCGCCTGCCGGGTCCTCACAGCTCTGGAGAGGCTAATAGAAGGCGGTTTGTGCAGTAGACTAAATCTACCGAACGGCTGTGCAGAAAGGCATGAATAAACCTTTCTGCACAGTAAAATTAACTGTTTAACTGCCGGTTCATAATCCAAAGGCAGCAGGCAGGCAACCAGGCTTCTCCAATGCAATGTGGCGAGATTGGTCTCGTCACAATCAGATATATGATCTTGCATTTTTGTCAATGAAAAAAATAAAGACAAATTTTATTAACTCACGACAATTAAAAAAAAGAAGTTAACAAAAATTAAATATATCTATCCATCAAAGTTATTTCCTAATTTTTATTGTTTCTCATTTTAGTTTTCTTATTTCATTTAATTATATGATGTGAAGAAAACCTTTCATTTACAAATACACATTTTTTTAGTTAATTTAGTATATGTAATTTATTGAATTAGAATTCTAAAATATCCAATTCATCTAATTCATCAACTGTCGATTAGAATATATGGTAATTCTGGTCCAATAACAATTTCCACATGTTAAGTACTTTGGTAGTAATGCTGGATTTTACAGATTTTTTGTTAGTTCATATGAAGCTTATAAAATAATTCTTCTTATAAATAATTCACAATAATTGTTCATTTTATTTTGTTTTAGACATTCAAGAAGACTGGTAGAAGGGTGTTCATGGCATGAGTTTTTTTTAAATCTAACCTTTCCTGGTTAATATATGATCTTATACATTTTGGCTTATTTCAGTTCCATCTGATTATATGGGGTGTTATGTATATATTTGTTTTGCAGGAATAAACCAAGTTTAAATTATTTTTTTTAAATTTTTTATTTCACTCTAACATTACTTATTAATGACGATGGAGATGTTTGAAAATGATTATCTTGTGTTAACATCCAACTATACATAATAAAGACAATTTAGACCTGTGAGAAAACCCACCGGGAGTTCGGGGTTTTCTCTGAGCATTCATCTGAGCACCACCCTCCTGGCTCATTGACTTCAGAGGAGCCCGTCAATTAAGCGCTCTCTCAGGGTGGCCGCCATTTGTATATACGAATGCCACATGGCTGAGAAAACAGCGGCCATCTTGTTTGTTCGGGACAAAGGCAGCGGGACTTGGTCGTCGAGTGTCTGGAACTAAAATCGGACACTCGACTTCCCGAACACCGGTCTCAAACATACGAATGATGGAACTGTATTTCCCGAACGGCTAGGAGAACACTTTTCGGTATGTTGATGTATTCGTATGAGAGGAACAATCGCTCCTATGAGCCAGGAGGCTCCATTCATGAATTATGGAGGTATTTGACATTTTCAGAATTGACCGACCGCACACGCTGAATTCGTGGAACTATTTTGGGCAAGAGCTTCGTGTGCGGTCGGTAACTTACGGCTTCCACACTTTTTAAAAACCGATCTGGGTGAAATTTGAATATGTTGTTCCCCCAGATCGGGGCTATCAGGGGATGTAACATTTGTGGGGATACCTTAAGCAGAAAGGGGTGTTCTGAGTTTTGGGGAAAATGTGTGCACTTCGCCTGGAGATAATTGGGTTATTCCTTAACTTATCTCATTATCTCACAGGCGGAGACAGTGTACAGTGTAACTGTACCTTATGATTGGCTATTTGGTTTGTGTACTGTGGGAGGTCCTCCTACAATGGGACCTCCATAAAAGCCTGTGTGGCCTCAATAAACAGCAGTCTTGTTACACCCTTCATCATGTTTCGGCTGGTGTTTGGGTACCTGATTACTACTTGGGGAAAGCTGTACTAGAGGATTTTGTTTCTTTGGACTTTAACTACCGACCAGAAGAATTGAACGGCTAGCTATAATCACCCTGGCTCTCATCCTACGAACCCATAGCTACCACTTCAGGGTTCGTTACAAGACCTTCCTCTATAACAAAAGAAACTTACCAAGATCCTTTCAAACTTTACTTACTACTTACTTACTAGTGCATCAAATACAAAACAAGGCTTTTATACCGTTGCAATAATACTATCTTTATTTTTTAAATATTACTTGAGGTGATGGAACCCTGTTATTTAAAGGGATATTGTAACAACTTCATTAACTAGCTGAGCTATTTCATGGTGTCCAGAATTTTCTTTCTGGAGCCTTTATTTTTTTTATAGTGACCTCATGTATGATAGCCTCTGTTAATGCTAATTATCATGTATTTCACTGCTTGAATTTTGTAGGAGAATATTAAAATAATCTACATATAAAATTATGCACATTTCTTTCATCAATTAATTCTTTTAAAACACTTTCTGTATTCATATATTTGATGTAGATATCTCAGATTTTGTCACTTAGAACTTCAATTTTCATAACCTAATGCTCAGTCCCGCAACATCTAGAATCCACTTTTTTCTCTGTGACAATGTCTCATGGATTCTTCTATATCCATTAAGAATACATAATCATAATCTCTCAGATGTCTAAAGTAACAAAATATATACATATTTAAGTATCATGTGAACACATATTGCTGCTTTGCATCTTTCATAAAGGGTATTAATTTAACAATTAGCATGATAAAATTGGCAATATAGAAAAATACATTTGATTCCCGAATTCTAATTGAAAATTCGCAAACTTGTATTGCCTGTGAGGACTCAAAAATGAATTCAATCTTTGCTACTAAGGCAGGTTGTGACTACAGAACCATGAGTCAGTTATTCAATTTATTTCTAATATGAATGATGTTTTCTCTAGAAAAATAGGAATAAAATAGCATGCTGGATCCACTCTAAAGGGTTTTAATGTGTAGTTACACAGGTACTATCTGTAGGTAGCTTTGCTATGGCTTCCAGGGTGTTAGATTACTTTTCAGAATAGTCTCATTATTATGAGAGCAGACATAGCAAGGATTCTATCATTTGGGACTTTTTAACAAAATACTTAGTGGAACTGACCTATTATGCTAGGTCATTACATGAAAGAGAACATATTTTAAATAGAGATAATGGAATACAGCAAGTGGAAAAATATGTTGAATAATTCATTTCTTTAAACCTATGAAAGAAATAATTAAACAATTTATTGTTATGTAGAGTTGATGTAATAATATTCAAGGTTGATTGAGTCATGAATTCTATATTAATCAGAATATATATATATATATATTGTCAGATCCTTTATTTGTTTAGCTAAATTGATATAAACCTATATAACATATTTACTCTGTAGGAGGAGTGGCCAAAATGCAACTTAAAGTATTATTGGATTGATTTAAGCTAGAGTGGGCTCACTTTTTGTCCGTCCTTGATCTATAGCAGGCATAGGCAACCTTCGGCACTGCAGATGTTTTGGACTACACCTCCCATGATGCTTTGCCAGCATTATGGGTGTAAGAGCATTATGGGGGATGTAGTGCCGAAGGTTGCCTATCCCTGGTCTATAGGATGAAGCTAAAGCAAATCATCTCTGGATCTACTTTATTTTGTCGAATTTAGAACATCATATAAGATAAATGAAATAACATAACACGTCCCTTATCACTAACGTAGACTTTATAAACATACCAGTTTAGTAGTTGTAAATCTAAATTTAGAGTTTACAAATTTCTGAAATATGCTAATCTTTATATTTAATATATTGAATAATCCTTGAAGTAGGAACAATTAGACGTATAGCTTATTTACATGTATATTTAACAATGATTTATTTTCTGTAAAAAATGTATATGGAGTATTACTTGCTTACTGAGTTTACTTTTTGTTTTTATTGTCTAAGTCCGATTAAGCAGGTTAAATGTGAAAGACCTCAGAGCTGATTTTGCAGCTGTAACATGACAAATTTGCTATGTTGTAATAAAGCATAATGACTCTGAAGCTTTGAATAAGTATGGCAATTGTACATAGATATTACAATATAGCGTTTGATATACATTAGGTAAATGCCTAGTATATCTCTATATCTCTCTAATTCAGGTTTGTAACTATAGGCTGAGAATCCTAAATTAGAGAGATATCTCTAATTAAATATCTTGCAAAAATATACCAATGTGGATATTTACATATAGAAATAAGACCTGCATAGAATCTAATTTCTAAAATAGTTATGACTCACACTGCTGCATACGGTGCATATTACCAATAAGGGTAATTGGTGGAGTTATGACTTAATAGAGACCTAGGTTGCCTGGATTGCTACCTCAAAGTCTGGTAGTTGGAGAATATTTATGTCTCTGGTGCATATACATCCCTGTTCAAACCTCAGAATACGGTGTTCTAGACTCTACAATTTACAATGTCATTTCCCTTTGCTTTCTAACTGTAAGACAGCAAAATAAGTGAAAGGAAGGAGAGAAGAAAAAGTATTACATTGTAGACAGAAGTGACTGCTCTGCCAAGTTAGAACATGATGGATCCCTTGCCATCTCTGTGCTTAAGGTTACAGACTAGAACCTGCAAGATAGACAAAGCCAGGAGCAAGGCAAGCAATTAAAACATGAACACATAGTTTTTACCCATCTTGAGCTAGAAATGAATGAGCTAGAAAACCCAATATCTGCCTATTTTTAAATTTTTTGGATAAGCTTGGATAAGATGATTTTTTTCAAAATACTAATTAAAATTAAAAAAAATTGTATATTACAAATATATCACTATACCAAGCATATCAAAATATTAAATAATTTGACATTTTTTTGAAATGTTTATCCAAATATACTAAAATAAGGCCATTGCTGAGAGCCAAGCACAATGATGATGCAAATAGGACACCCGTGTGTCCCATTAAAGTGCTAATAACACCTCCAACAAGATTTTGATCACTGAACGATGTATGTTTAACTTAAAGTAGTGAGCTTGTTTTCACTGATCCAATACTAATAAAGTGGTGCTGTAAGTATGAAAACAATGGGATTTTGATGAGAATGACATCATTAGCAGCACATCAGTAGCCATTAATATGTAGATAGCTGTCATTAGGTGATTATTAGTCACCTGTTTTTCTCTCAGTTATTGAGCCTCAATGTGTGTTCTTCTGTGTTTCAGTTTCTTCTGTGATATGTTGTATTGAATTTCTTGGCTTAATATAATACTGGCTTAATGTAATATGGAAAGCATTCACACCAAGGTTCAGTATTAACATTGAAGAATTCTTGACAAGACTTTCGTGCTTTACATATATCACTTGCATGCTTGCTAATTCTGTTATTTTGTATTACTAATTAAGTTTTATATACAAATTGAAAAAATATCCAATGTAATTATACGTAAGTGCTTTAAGAAAGTCGTGAATCTGTGACTAAAACCTCAACTTATATAACAAGTGTATACAAGTTTATATAAAGTACTTCAGGGTCCTGTTATTTTATTGCACTTATGTAATTTTCACAACAGGCAGCTGAGTGAACTATTAATGCATTTTTCTCTACAAATGGGAAAAATAAATACTACATACTTATGTCATTCATTTAAGGTTAGTCAAAAGTACTAGTGATATATCCTTTAATACATTATGTATAGTACGTTGCAAGAGCAAGCATCTTGGGTGACCATGAAAAATATTTCCAAGTTATTAACACCATCTACAGAAGTAAAAAAAAGCTACAATATTTACTCTAATAATAAATAAGATATCATTGTAATGCAATAAAAAGGAATATGATCATATGTTTTTAAAATAAATCCTTAATTTTAGTGGCCATCTTAACAATGAATAGTTGAAGCAAATTAAAAAAATTAGTGAGCAAAATGTAGCACCCTTTATTTTGAAATAAGATAAAATGCATACACCTGACACTTCCTTCAATTACCCTTTTTTTGCTAGGTTCTAATCTAATGATTACTTAATTAGATTAAAACAGATGGCTAGGCGTGTAATAGTTTAAAACTAAGGTTGGGGTTCCTTTAATCATAGATCAACACAAGTATGACCAAGAGATTGGTGAAAATTGCACTGAAATACATTGCCTCTGCTTCACCAGCTGCTCTCCCTAAATACATTTCAAACAGCATTTATATGCCATAATATGGATACCATCTCAAGGTTCTTGTTTATAATGATTTGTGGTGGTTATTATTATGCTTCTTGAACCCTCCAATGACATTTGATTCTTGTAATATATGTTATGTATTTTTTTTTTTATTCATTTGATTTTGGATGTTAGTGGGAGGTAGCACCCAGGCAGGGATATTTTTGGGTTCCAGAAACAACCCAGACTTGTGCCCAAAGAAAAACTGAATGATCCTTACATTAAGTGAGAGTTGGAAATATTTCATCACCTTTCTCTGGTATAGCCCTTCCTTTCTACTCATGAACTGTGTGCTGATGATGATGATACAGCAGAGGTACCAGAAAGGTAGATCCCCAGATGTTTTAAAACTACAACTCCCATGAAACGTTGCATAGCTTTACACGCCTTTAGAATAACAAAGCATCATGGAAGCTGTAGTTTTAAAACATCTTGGGGTCTACCTTTTGAGCACCCCTGCTTTACAGGTTATCAGAAAGCATATCAAGCACATGTTGTACAGGCAGGCATTTAATGCCATCCTTCTACCTAAATTACTAAAAAATAGGTGTGCACCAAAGTTCTGTTCTCCAGTGCTTGTCTCCTGCCATCTGGGAGCACCACCCCTCCTCCTAAGGATCCTTATGGTGCACTATGTTATTATTAATCTTTTTTTTTATAATAAGTGCCTGCTAAAATTAAAAAGCACCTATATTATTCTGCCTCCTTCACCAACTGTAGATATAATGGCTAAAGAACCCCATATCCAAGGCTTCACTCAAAAGCACTCCCTAAGAATGTCTACATTTCCAGGGAACAGATACTAACTGCAGTTTTTAATGCAAAGTTGTGACAATACTCACTGTGCAGCATGGAATTTAAAAATATTATCTTCCTGATGAAATATCGCCTTATGAAAATGATATAACATTTTTAAAATTGTTGGCCGTGAAAAGTGGAGGCACTGATCGAGAGAAAGAGTGATTACATTTATATGTACAGAATAACATCTGAAATTTTAATATATAGTAATAGCACAGTGGCATATGAATCACTGGCTGAGTTCTGTAAACCTTATTTTAAAGCAAATCTTGAGAAATGTGTTGCAACTGAGCATTTGTACATTAAGGTGTCTCTTATGCGAAGACGATTTTGAAAATAAAATGTATGACTGTATTTCATCCTAGCTTTATTATACAAGGAGATGTGCAATATACTCAAATGTAACCAATGTCTAGCAAAGAAATTGAAATCAATAAAGTGCAAAAGTCAGTCTAAAGTACACAAAGTAAATTGCATTGGGTTAGAGCAGAATAAAAATAGGTACGGGGAATGCAGAAGAGCAGTAAGCTAGTAATATATAGTATATAACACTAAACCTTTTATATGAGTAAATTGCTTTTAGTAAGTAATGGTTTCCAAGCCAACCGTGATTCTCCAAATAAGATGAAGTAGATGACCAACTGTGAACATATTTCTACAGTCTGTGTCACTTACTGTTATGATTGTATTGTTCGGGAAGATTTGTTATGTATATGTCAGTCTTAAGCAACATTCACAGACACAAAATCCTTCTCACTAAGAATACTGCATGTATTATAAAAATAGAAATCTAAAAGATGTGGTACATGAGGAGGGATAGATAGATAGATAGATAGATAGATAGATAGATAGATAGGTAGATAGTTACCTGCATTTGTTTGGTGAACTAAATGACTTTCAAGAATCCACTCATATAATAGTCCTTAGCAAGCCTCTCAAGGCAAGAACAATGTTTTTTTTTTCCAATAGTTAATTACTCTTCAAACAAAATTCCAATCACAATTCACAACCACCTTCCCTCAGAAATCAACCTTATTTACATACAGGAGATACACTGGATGAGTTATATTTCTTGAGCTTGGTGGTAAATTTTAAAGTAATACTCCCAGCACCATATACTCTGTAGTGGTATGTTGCTAAGATTGCCCCAGTGATGCCCCATGTTAATACATCAAACTATTTTACTTGGGTATCTGGCATGACCCAAGCATATAGGTGGATCATGCTTAAATGGTTCCATAGGGCAAACTATTTTGGAAGGAATATATAGTCATTAATAGGGGTGCCTTTGTGGACTGAAGCCTCTAATGTGGGACCCTTCCGCCACAGATACCTACAGTTAGTAGGAGGTGGCAAGTTTATATTAGCATTTTTTATTTTTTATTTTAATAAAGCAGCTGTCTGATATAAAAATAAAGATCACCAGTATAGTGCTCAGCAGGGCTACAGGTGGTGCCCACAGATGACAGTCAGGAGGGAGTGTAGAAGAACTTTTCTGAGCAATCCTCTGTTAGTTATGCCCATCACATTGGATAACTGGATGGTTAGAATTTTCTAGTTTCCAACTACGCTTTCATTGAAATCTAGGACAGCATCATCAGCACACTGTTCATGGGTAGAGAGTTAGAGTCATAACATATACAGAAGGGATATGTTATGTCACACCTCTCTATAATTTTAGGAGTTTTTTGAGTTTTACTTTGAGCTGAAGTCCCAGGTTTTTCTGAAACTTAGAAATGTGTCTATAAAAAGTATAGTGTACTGTACAAAGTGTTCCTCTGACTACAGAAATATCACATGAGTTACACACCAAGTTGAGTTTTACAGTTGATTTTCATATCTTTTTTAACAGTAAACATTATAGCTGGTGTTCAATTAAGCACTTTGTTTTAATTAAAACTAGGTCCTTATTTCTTTAGGCAAAGTAGTAATTGATAAGATTTCTCAAGTACATCATCATGTCTACATGCTCCTGGGAAAAAAGTTAAAAAGGTAGCCAAGTGCGTTTTAAAAAGTCACACTATTTGGTGCTCTATGATGGATAATGACAATGGTGCATTCTAAATATTTAATACACATCCATGAGAATATCTCAGTGAAGTTCTCATTTGGCATTAGCTGTCTTTCAGGAATCTCACTAACATTAGCTCTCTCAGGGAGTCTCTTTGGATCCGTGAAAAATGAATGCAAGGAGTTATAGGGAGATGAGCTCCAAGGTATTATTAAAAATTTGCTTTAAAAATAGTTTTATTGCTAACATATTGTCATATATTTAGCCAAGAAAATATGTGATAATTTAATTTGCCTTTGCCTCTTCAAATGTCATAATTAGGCTGAAACCATGTTTACATTAGAATCGTTCATTTAATTGCTAACCTAGATTTTTTTTTTTGTTCTCTTGCAGCTGATGGATGCACTGACTGGTCTGTGGATTACAAAAAATATCAAGTGTTGGTTGGTGAGCCTGTTCGAATAAAATGTGCACTATTTTATGGCTACATCAGAGCAAATTATACTTTGGCACAAAGTGCTGGACTTAGTTTGATGTGGTATAAAAGTACTGGGCCTGGAGATTTTGAAGAACCAATTGCTTTTGATGGAATAAGAATGAGCAAAGAAGAAGATTCCATATGGTTTCGACCAACAGTGATAGAAGACAGTGGTCTTTACGCATGTGTCATAAGGTAACTTTTTTGATTCTCTCGATCAATGACTTGTAGCTTTAGTTGTTTCACACCTACAGCTTAGGAGTAAAGAATGGAGTGAAGCAGTCTATGATCAGTGATCCAAATAGTGGATGAGTAAATATTCCTTGAATGTTTGTGGGGAGAAAATATAATGCCACTTGCTTTGGCTTTAGACTAATACACTGGTCCAAATACACAGTAATGAGTTTTTTTAACGTACATTAATATGACCTACCTTACCCTATGAAAAATATAAATATTAACTGTCTACATGTTATTATTTTTTTCTTTTCACATCTATAACAGTACTAGACCACTTGTTTGCAATGATTCCCTTTCTCCTAGTTAGTCCTAGGTGGGGTTCTGCACCAGGAAACCAGGATTGTCATTTTGCCAATTCCCTTGCTTCTTTAACTATTAAAATTAGGATGTATAATATAATCAATATTCTATATAGTTCGGGATATGACAATGCTGTTTCCAACTGTTAGATTCATGTATCAGATATATAACGGGAATACATATATACCACTGCTTACATATAATAAATATCTAGGCATTGCAATATCTTTATGTAATGCTGTTGTGGTGGTTTGGGTAGTTTTGGAAAAGTGGTTGACAAAATGTACTTTTTGTTTAAATGAAACATGAATCAAAAATAACTCTAGCCATATTATCAGCAAATTTAAGTAAATGTAGGTCTAACTTTTTCATCATTCCAATATCCCAATAAATGTTGTATGCAAACAATATACAAACCTCAATAAAATACCACCATGATCCTATGAGGCACTTGCTCAAAATAATTGACTTATACATTGAAAAATGTTTATTCCTTTTTTAGTTTTTCCTGAAAACAGTCACCCATAATCACTGATCATTTTTTTTCTGTAATCAGAAGAGCAATTTGTCAGTCAGTGACATGCTGGAGACATATCCACAAGAACTGAAATATTTTGTTTCCAATACAAAGTCAGTACCTTTGATAGCAACAACCCATATGCTGGAGACATATCCACAAGAACTGAGATATTTCGTTTCCAATACAAAGTCAGTACCTGTGATAGCAATAATGTTAGTATAACGTATATCATATATTATTTCCATGTTTTCTACTGAAAGTTCACTTATGCGATATTAGTGGGGTAACTACCTAGCTAAGCATGCATATAAATATTTATAAATGGAAAAAATGTGTTCATAAATAAAGCACATCAAAAAAATAAATCTGAAATGCATATTTGAAGTAGGCACTTAAAAATCATGTTGTACGCAAATGAAGTGCCATCATCTCATTTAATCATATCAGCTCGCATACTTTATGTATTTCAAAGTTAATTGGATGTTCTCACGAAACCCTGGAGGTCAAAGTGCTTGTGATGGCTATATGGTTAATATTTCCAGGCTGTTAGATAATGATGCACCTGATCATCCTTAAAATCTTGCATGTGTTCGAAGAAAGAGTTAGTCTAGAGCAGGGCTGCCCAACAGGTAGATCCACAGATATTGCAGAACTACAACTCCCATGATGCTTTGTCATTCAAAATGCATTCTAAAGGCATGCAAAACATCATGAGAGTTGTAGTTCTACAACATCTGGGGATCTAGCTATTGGGCAGCCCTGGTCTAGAGCGTACTTATTTGGCTGGGGGAAGCTCTCCCACTACCCAAGAAACCATACTTGAGTTTCATGGCTCTGTCACTGTCACTTATAGGTTAATTGATAAGTCACCACTGCAACAATGAAGTTCTCAGCTCTGTGATTACAGTTACCTATTTAATCATAAGACTTCTGTAATTATCATTTTAAATTTATATTTTAAATTGTTTCAAGAACAGACAAGTGAAACAGACAAGTGAAACGTATCAGTAAATATGATATTATGTTTATACAGCCTCAGATATGCAATGTGTTTATTCCTTAACTACCCCTATATCTTAACTCACATTTAGATGGCATCCTTGTTATTAAAGACTAGTTATGGGTGGTAGATGACCCTTAAAATAAGCAGAAAAACTGTCCCTTTTCTTATTGAACAGTATCTCCCATGAAAAGATTTTACAAAATATGGTAATTTTCCCATTTAAAAGTAAAATTGTTATACATCATGTAACTTTAATATTATTCACAAATTAAACTGTAACATGATGAAATGTACTTAATGGAATTTTACACAATATTTAAAAGAATGTGTAAGAAAGATACAAAAATTTCAATAAAAAGAAGATCCATCCTTATAAGTATAGAGATTTTTAAAAACTAATTTCTACTTTGTATTACATTGTTAAATTATTGCATCATGCTTTATTTTTCTCACAATGTGATCAGCATTAATACTGAAATTCAGCCAATGTTGACCTTAGTCACTAAGCTACTTCCAAGAGTCCTTGTAAAACAGGACAGAGTAATCCACTGTGACATCAGTCTTAATGCTTCGTGTTCTTTATTATTGACATTTCACTGTCAGAAGACACATTTGGAGTAATAGATAACACTGATCAATAAGACCATTGTTGTGGTGGATTACTCTCTCCTCTTCCTTTGCAGTTTATACTTTGCACCCAGAACTGAGAATTCTAAATATAGGTGCTTGCTTGTGTGTCTGCTGAAAAATGTGATAAAGGGATTTGATCCATTTGAGTAATTTTATATTATAAACAATTTGTTAATTTGTTGTTAACTTAATCTATATGTTTACAATGGAAATTTTTATTTTTTATTTTGGTGGTTATTTAAACTGAGGTTTTTTATCATCTGTCTGTCTGTCTATCCTGATACAAATGACTAATGAAAACCTATTCAGAACAAAATAGAGGGCACATAAATGAGTTGGTCACTCTACTGCATAATATATACATAATATTTGTATGGATATATATTTTGTCCTGATGAAAGTCTTCACGTAGAGACTGAAATGTTGATGCTTATTTTTATGTCCTGTGTATGAATCAATAAAGTAGTGAACATGTTTCTAATACTAAATCCTAAATATTGAGTGTGTGCTTGGCCTTTGTGAATTGTTTATATATTTTGCAGTACAGGGGTATGCTCATTGTAGTGCCCTTTTTGTGAAACTAAGTCCAGTTAGTATTTGGTTGACCAAATTAAGATTGAATTTTGACCAAAAAGAATAGTATTATACCACTCAAATTTGGTCCACATTTGGTCCATTTTTACAACTTTCAGCATTCAGTTAGCTCCACAGACAGAATGCAGAATCACAAAGCAAATAAACCTATTTGCTTTTTTTGTGATATGTCCATATGGCTCTTTGGAGTTATGGAATATGGACAATTTACTAATAGGCCAAAATAAGGATTCATTGCTATTTATTTGAAAATGATTACACAGATCTATCTATCTGTCTATGTATCTATCGGTCTGTCTGTCTGTCTGTCTGTCTATCTATCTATCTGTCTGTCTGTCTATCTATCTGTCTGTCTGTCTGTCTATCTATCTATCTATCTATCTATCTATCTATCTATCTGTGTGTCTCCCAGTAATAAGTAATCTGTGTTTTCTGTAATCAGAAGAGCTATTTATCAGTCAGTGACAAATGCTGGAGACATATCTCTGTCTGTCTGTCTGTCTATTCTGTAAAACTGTCACTTGGATGAAATTAGGATCCCAGAGTCAGTAGGATGGCAGAAAGCTAAGATAATATAGGCTTATAATTGTAGATAGCAACATTCAATAAAAATATATTAAAATCTTATACCTGAGCAGTAATTGCAAATAGACTAGGAATCATGCAAAGGGAGCAAAACATGGCCGGTGCCATATGTGTGTGGCTGGTACTGAGCACAATTGACTGTGTTAACTGATCCCTTGTTCCTAAGCAGTTTTTAATACACCTGAAAGGGCCCCATCCCAACTAAAAGCATCTGAACACAACTTAATGATCTATTGGGTTATGCTACTATTATTACATAAATTAATTTTTGAGTATTATTTCTAATATTTTCTGTTCACATACTGTATGGTATATCTAAGTATATTTAAGTCATGTATAATGGGAAGATTGATGTTTGAATACTGCAAGCTTTTGGTATAGAATTCATACTAACTGGAATCCCCTAGTTTCTACTGGTGCACCACTAGACCAAGGGGTTTTAGCCATTATTTCCATGAATAACAATTATATAAATGGAATTCTAGTGTGAATAAAACATAACTTTTATTAGTCACAGAAAATCTAAAATATTAAGTAAATAGTTAAGACAAGTATATAAATTAATATTTAATATGTAATTTTCTATTCAATATTTGATAGTCCTTAAAGAGCATTTACTATTAATCCAAGATGAGCATCATATCTAATAGTCAAAAGCAAAGCAAAACCTATATGATTGCAATACTACTTTGATGCCAGCAGAGGTCACAACTACCATAAAACCCCTATGCAGCTGCATAAACTGGGATCCATAACAATGGGATCTGTTTTAAGGAGGAGGTAGCAATAATTCTGCTCCTCAGTAGTAAACCTTGTCATTTTTGACTTTTAGATATGCCAATCTTGGATTAATAGTAAAAGCTCCAACTTTTTGGTGTATAGATCATGCCCTTACTGCTTAATTATCTGCCATTTAAGAGTTAAATCATTTTGTTTATGTAGCCCTAGTCACACCTCACTGCAGTTAACATGCAGAACCTTCCTAAACACTTTCTGTAAAGTGAGATCTAATGTTTACACCTTCTTTACTGCAAATTTTGTTTAATTTAGAATGTCGTATCTCCTGTACTGTTAGTAGCTTGCTAGACAATGAATGAGCCTCCTGCATGTAATGAAAGTTCAATTTGCAGAGCAGGAGATAAAAACTTCTAAAGGAACTGATTGAAAATTAAATAAATTTTTTTTCAAGCGGGCTATGTGAGTTACAGTCATGAAGGTGTGGCTAAAACTGCACAAACAGAAACAAAGCGTTTTAACTGCTTCACTTGCAAGCAGTTTGCAGAAAAACCACAGTCAGAATCTGAGTATTATGGGAAGGACGGAAAGTAATAATTCAATGTATTTTTCATTTCAGTATGCATAGATAGTGCATATATTAATGGACACTAAAAACACAAATCTTGTCTGGACAGAAAAACTTTTTAATAAAATGATGTACCAATAATTCAATGATTTACCAATGAAAGTGTATATATACATACACTTTCATATATAGATATGTGTATATATGTGTATGTGATTGTATCACCGTGTGTATGTGTATGAGTGTAATGAGTGCATATATATGCATGTATCAAAGTGTATATATGCAAATGTGTATCTTTTTGTATATGTGTTTGCGAGTCTTTGTATATACAAAGTGCCAACATTCTGCAATTTGAGGGTGATATGGTATGCGTAATGTAATATATATATGACATTACGCATACCATATTATCACCCTCAAGTTGCAGCATGTTGCCACTTTGGATATACAAAGACTCACAAACACATATTTATATATATATACATATATATATATATATATATACTGTATATATGACATTACGCATACCATATCACCCTCAAATTGCAGCATGTTGCCACTTTGGATATACAAAGACTCGCAAACACATACACAAAAAGATACACATACGCATATATACACTTTGATACATGCATATATATGCACTCAATACACTCATACACATACACACGTTGATACAATCACATATACACAAACACACTGATGTACAGAAACACACAATAACACACAGACACACGCACACATACATTGACAGTGTGTGTCTGGCAGTGTGTATTGGTACTTGGGTGTGTTGCCTAGCATTATGCGGTGTGTATATGCCTGAGGGTGTGTGTCTGGCACTGAGTATCTTTGTGCATTTGTAAATGTATATCTGTGTGTATGTGTATCCATGATGTTGCCTGCAATGCATATCTGTGTGTGTCTGGGTATCTCTGTGTCTGGGATGTTAGATTTGTAGGAAGCAGCTTGCAGTATGTTGTGTGTATGGACTTGGCTGCTTGTTGTCTTGGGAGTGTGTTGTTTTTAAGGTGAGGCTGTGTTGTGTGTGTGTGAGGGGTAATTGTGTGAGCATGTGGTTACTGTCAGAGTAATTGTGCCTGTACTTAAGTGTTTCTGTGTGTTTATGAGAGTGACTGTGACAGAATGTGTATAACAGAGTGAGTGTGATGGGGTGAATGTAACAGAGTGAGTGGGATAGGGTGACTTTGGCAATGTGACTGTATGTGAGAGGTAAGTGTGGCGAGTGACTGTGACATGGTGACTGTGTGTGAGGATTTAGTGTGTGGATGACTGTGACATGGTGACTGTGTGTGAGGAGTTAGTGTGTGCATATATTGTGAGAGGTAAGTGTGGCGAGTGACTGTGACATGGTGACTGTGTGTGAGGATTTAGTGTGTGGATGACTGTGACATGGTGACTGTGTGTGAGGAGTTAGTGTGTGGGGTGACTGTAATATAGTGACTTAGTGTGTATGGGGATGATGTGATAGGGGGGCTAAGAGTGTGGGGAAGGCTATGTGACCATGGTGTGTGTGGGGGGGGATTTGACAGGGTGAGTGTGCTTGTGGGTGGGAGGGGGTGTGACTTTGTGGGGCAGGGGTGTGATGTGATAGGGTGACTGTGTGTGTGTGGGGAGTAATGATTTAGGAGGTGACTGATTGTGTAAGTGGGGAAGAGTGTGATGTGACAGGAAGAATGTGTGTAGGTGTGGGGGTTGTGGTAACAGGATGAGTGTGGGAGGGGATAAAGGGGATGTGACTATGAGTGGAGCAGGCATGTGATGTGACAGAGTAGGTGTGTGTATGTGTGTGTGGGGGTGATGTTGAGTGAGTGTATGTGGGAGAGGGTTGTGATGTGACAGTATGTGTGTGTGGGAGGGGTTGGTATACAGTGTGTGGGGGGGAGAGGGTGATGTGACAGAATTAGTGTGTTTGGGGGAGAGCTATGATGTGACAAGGTGAGTGTGTGTATGTAGAGAAGAGGTGATGTGACAGTATGTGTTGGGGGAAATGTTATGTAACAGGATGAGTGTGTTTGTGGAGGGAATGATGTGACAGGGTGAGTGTGTGTGGGGGAGAGGGTGATGTGACAGGATGAGTGTGTATATAGGGAAGGGTTGTAATGTAATAGGGTGTGTGGGGTCGAGTGGTTGATGTGATAGGGTTTGTGTGGGATGGAGTTGGCGATATGACATTGTGCCTATTTGTGGAGATGAGGGTAGAATATATGCAAGCAGGCTATTCAGCCTCCACCACACATTGCTTGCATTTTTTTTGCTTTCTTTTTTAGCTGGGCCCCCCTTTTGTTCATCTTTCTTATATGGAGGAGATCTCTGATCCTTAGTTTCCTGGTGGCCCAGCAGTTCCTTTGGAGGTCCAGTGGGTTGCCTGTGGAAACTTCCCTCTGGCTGGGAGCAGACACCACGGAATTCCCCCTACTCGTGCCTGACAGGGAGGGATCACTTCCAGAGAGCGGCTTTCAACCAGAGGACAGTTTGTAGAGTGAGCAGTGCAGTGCTGTACAGGGAGATCTCTAGATCTCCCTACCAGCCCATGATGCACAAAGGAGGGTGGGGCTCCAAGGGAGCTTAGCATAGCCGGTGCTTGAAAGATTGCGCTGTCAGCACATCATTGTAAATGAAATTGGCTTGCAATGAACAAATTTATTTTGGATTGATTGTAATTGTGCATACTAGATTGCAGGGAATTGGTGTAGACCCTGGCAATCATGTATACACTAGTGCCACATAGAAGGGGTAACTCCTAAATGGCAGAGAATTGAGCAGTAAGATTGTAATGATCTATACACAAAAACTGCTTCATTAAGCTAACATTGTTTTGGTGACCATAGTGTCCCTTTAAGAACTGTCAAATATTGGATCTAAACATCTAGATTAGGTCAAGGACAACATAAATTTCTAATAGTGATTAATCTAATGCAGACAGCACTTTTTGCAGATCACCATTTATATCCTGGTTGGAGTCACGGCACCCATCAATCACACATCTTCTTCATTCTGTTTTGTTATTTTCATCATTCTGTACATTATTTTCACCATGTGTGCAGGTTTATTAAGTTTTATTCTTAGAATTCACTGATTAAATATTTGATTCAATAAGCAAGTGTATCTAATAAAGTGACTGTATAGATATGATATGTTGATTTCTATATGTTATTCTTTTGGACCAGTGACCACACACCTGTCTTTACTGAATGCCCAATTAGTAAATCAAGAGGCTATGGAGAAAGTGTTATAATATTAGGAAGGGGTTAATATCAATGTAGCTTTACTGCTGGCTAAATTCAGGCAAATTTAAATAAATGTACCTTTAAATTATAATGGGTTTATTCATTAAGAACAATGAGTCACAGTTAATTGAAAATTTAATAATAAAATGTATGCCAAAATAATATTGGATAAAATCTCAGTTGTTGTGTATATATTTTCCAGCTTAAGTATATTTAACTACATTTTCCAAGTTGGCTTTCAAAATAACATAACTTACTGCTTAATGAATAAACACCAAAATCACCCCTCAGCTAGAGAGCTGAGGGCCTATTTTATTAGAACATTGGTGATTTATTTACTAATAGGTGATTCAATGAAAATCAACAAAAAATGAATTACAAAATTAAGGCCAAAAATACAATATACAATATATTTGCCAATATGTCACTGCTTAGCTGTTTTGGCCTTAACTAGGCAATTTATTAATGTAATTTTCACATTAACCCTTAATTGTTTAGTGAAATAGTTATATGTCAGAGGACATAGTCTTAAATTAGAGGGGCAAAGGTTTAAAAATAATATCAGGAAGTATTACTTTACTGAGAGGGTAGTGGATACAGGGAATAGCCTTCCAGCTGAAGTGGTAGAGGTTAACACAAAGGAGTTTAAGCATACTTTGGATAGGCATAAGGCTTTCCTAACTATAAGATAAGGCCAGGGACTAATGAAAGTATTTAGAAAATTGGGCAGACTAGATGGGCCGAATGGTTCTTATCTGCTGTCACATTCTATGTTTCTTTGTGGTCTAAGGATTAAAATTCATGTTTAAACGTCATCATTAGTGAAACTAAGCATGTCATTGTGACATGCTTTATAACCGCATTTTTCAAGTTAAGTGACATGGGTCATAATGTCACAAAAAAATCTATAATTTTAGTTCATCTAAATACAGCACATGCAATTATAGACAATCAGTAAAAGTGACATGAGATGGCAGTGAATGTTTGTGAAACTATAAAAATTATTGTCATTTTTTAATACATTTGACCCAAAATTGTTATCTGATCATCATCTAAAAAGGTAATAATACATAAGATAATCCAATTGAAACTATAACACAAAAGACTTTATATTGTCATAGTGCATAATTAGTTCTAGAACTCACTGTCTCTGCTAGAACAAAAAGTCTAGTACAATGATTGTGGTTAAAATGGTAATCTGAATAAGGTGTTTTTCTCTTTAAAACCAATGCAATCTCTTTAAAACCAATGCAATCATGGGTTGTCCCAATTAGAACCTGTATTTACAAAAGTCTGTGAGTAGAATCCTTCTCCAAACAAAATAACTTTCTGATGGTCTCGGACATTGGTGTAACAATAGATGTTATTAGGAGTGCAGTAAAGATGGACCAAGTTCCTTTAAGAGCTCTACAATTCTTCAATTCATTTAGAGTTGCATAGCCTCTTCATTGTGATCTTAGGCATAGATCTCTACTCAGCCCTTGTTGAGCATATGCAATATTACACATATGGTCCATGCATTTTTGGAGGTAAGTGCAAGTAGAGTTATAATAAGAGTGAATGCTGAAAAAAAAATGGGTGCTTGAGGTCTCCACCATCTTGTTATTGCACTTTCCTCAGAAGAACATGTTATCAAGTGTCATCAGTGTGGAAGTTACTAAGAAAATCACAAGTCATTAAAAGATTTATCATTAGTCAAGATGGCAGTTTACACATGGTGGATATCCAATACCATTTTACCCTTGCTAGGAGTAGTCACCCACTGAGTTTAAGAAAAAAAGAGTAAGGGCTGTAGTCCATAAATAGCCCCAGAGAAATTTTTTATATATGCAGTCTACTCTTGTATTGATGTGTTTATGTATGAATTATTTCCAGCTCATCTATATTAGCCTATATTTTAGAATTTGTTTGATAGCTTGATAACAGCTCATAGTTTAACAAATAAATACATTTCCAGCCGTTTCCAGTGTAATTAATAACCATGTTAGCTTTAAACTTTACGCAAAGCCATAACTAACTTCTTAACAAAATATATGTTTTACAAATTTTTTTGAGTTCGATTTTCCTTAACAATAATAGTGAAAATTGTGCTGAGAAGAGAAGATTAGATAAGTACATTTTAGATGCAGTGGGACATGAGACCGGACTAATTGTATATGGAGAAGTGACAAATAACAGATAGCGAGGTCTGAGAGGGTTGTAACAGAGGTACGTATGACAGATACAAATAATGAGATAGTTGCTTGAAGTTCCCATGTATACTTCGAAATTAAATTAGTCTTCTTATGTATTATTCAAATAAGCGCAAACAGTGTGGTTTCTCAAAGATCTTAGCTAAGATGATTAAATAGATGGCGGGCTGTATGCTATTTCTTAAAGATCTTTATGGAGATGATTAAATAGGTGGAGGCTGTGTGCTGTTTCTTAATAATCATAGTAAACATAATTAAATAGTGGAGGTTGTGTGCTTTTTCTTAACGATCTTAGTGGAGATTGATCTTGCATAGAACAACAACAGGGACATTCTGGGATGTCAAGGCATAAAGAAAAAAAAATCCCTATCCTCAAAATAATATGTAAGCTCTTCTACCAAGATCAGATATCTAGATCTGCCCCTGACTTGTAGGGGTAGGTTCTACATGTGCAGTAATCAATGTGTATACAAACACAAAGTGTCTACCTAAAAAGTAACTACCACTTCTCTGGAGTTTACACCATTAATAAAACACTGAAAATTACCCATAGCGTATTTTCTTTTTAATTTTTATGGAAGATTTGGCTAATGGCATAAAAATCCAGTTCACAATAGGCAAAACCTAAAAAATAAAGACATAAAATAAAACCTACAGGGGTGATTTCTAAGAACTGATGCGTTTACTTCCACATTTACACGTGCACAAGCATAATTTTTATTTGTATAAAACGTTCACTCCACCTTTATATTTTGGTGGACTTTTTTCCACTTTTTCTGTAATGTGCCAAAATAATCTGCCTTTCTCCCACTTTTTATTTCTCTTTTTGATTTTAACATTGATTATATACACAATAAGTAATATTACTATGCCAATTTCACAATCTGAAGGTTTTTATTTTATTCCTTGAACGTTGCTTACTTTTTTCAGAAAAATGGTGGGAAAATAAGGAGTACTTTTGCACCTCTTTTATACATCAACACTACTATATATCTGTCTGATTAAAACAACATAATAAAGGTACAGAACAAAACTTTTAGGAAGGATGCAAGCAGGAAAAAGATGTCACAGTCTGCTGTACCATCAACAGACATTCTAAATATATAAAATTTGAATAACCATGTAGCATCAATTTGATATTTTCCAATAAATTTGATACTTTTAAAAAGTGGGTTGGGTCCACTTTAGATGATAAAACTAAATTATTTGGAAAATATCAATTTTGTGCTGCAGAATTGCATTTATTAATATATCTCAGTTTGTTTGGGATATATCTACTTTGGTCCGTACCTTACAATCTGGGAGAGGTGCCTGAGTGTGCTACTCTTACCTTCTGCAAACATTCATGTTTTTACTCTGACTTTTACATCAGTTGTATTTCTTGAATGTCAGAGAGCAGCAGAGATTGGATTAAAACTTTAATGTCTCACACAGGGTTGATTCATTAAGTTAACTGTGATGAATTAAAAACAATTGCAAAATATAGGCCAAAATAACCATCTTTAAATATGGGAAGTGATTAAATGTGGATATTTTGGCCTTTAGTCAGTTTTCAGTTCTTCACAATTATGGTTAGGTGTTTACAATGAATCATGGGAAAATAAGCTACTCAACAACAAGACAGCTACCTATTGGCCACAATGCTGTCTGATTTCACTTTCATCTAAGTGTTACATACATACTATACAATGTTCACTTTACTTGCGTAAAATTAAAGTTCTATTACACTGCAATTTTATATCATTGTGGGTAATACCCCAATATGTCCTATAATTAATGTAGTGCCTAGATGATGCTATTATTTTATCAGCACAGTTCATCTTTCCTAAAACTCTAGCTTTTACTTTCTCTGAAGCTGGTGAGTCCATTAACAGTGTTTTTTTATGTCAGTATGACTATAAATTTTTTGCCATTTACTTTAGCATGTTTCTCGTCTAAATATATTTTCTACACTAATAGATAGTTGCCAAGTTTGCACTTAGTGATATTTTCATCTATCAACCTCTTTCCTTTCAGTCCGCATACAACATTTGCTATATTCCCATTCCAAATTATTATCTTTTCAAACACCACATTTCAATATATAGGCAAAAAATAGAATGAAGCTCTGTCACACAAATTTGTTGGTACAGTACAATATCAGTAAAAAAAAATAAAAAATAAACTGTAACTGCAGGAGAAGAGGGACAGATGCTGTAGGCTTTTGGATTATTTGTGAGCCATTGGCAACTTTTCTGTTCATTATTAAAGCTGGAAAAGTATTATATACCTGTAGAATACTGACTTTGCCTCGTTATTGGCTACTCACACTCTCTTATTTACCTCTTAACCATTTCAAGATGGCTGATGTTTCAGGACTGCCATTTAATTGACTGCATAATACTTTGTCTTAAATGGTTGAAGGATGAGTTCAAGGACTAGATATATACATCTATCTCCCTTTCTTCTAACTGCTTGCTTACCACCATGTTCTTACCATGTTTCATGCGGTAACACTTCTGGGTTCGGTACTCCGCTGTGCGGAGCCGGACCCCACCCCCTCTGACGCGGCTCTGACAGTATTTAGAGAGACCGTGCCAGAGAGAGGGTGCTTGGTGATTGTGGGAGCTACTTCCGCCAGACTTGTGGGCTCCACAGGCTCTGTCAATGTTGGACCAACTTCCGGGTATGCACGCCGGCTCCTGGGACACGCCGGCTCCACAAGCTCTGAGAAGCCGTCCTAGCCTTCTGAGCTAATTCAAGTATGCTTCATGCCATAGAGGATTACTGGAGAACGGAAACTCATTTACTTTACAAGTGGACTATGTCTCTGAACTACTGGAGGACTACTCATATTAACCTTAAGTATTTCTTTCAGTTATTTGTATGCAATCTCATTTAATAATGAACTAATGCTTGCTTGCTCAAATCTTCACTGCTTCAAGCTACTAATTATATGGAGGACAACTCCCATCATGCTTATTCACTATGAACCGTTCTTGCTTTGCAAATACTCTCAGCTACTTGCTTAATGTTTTATTGAAGATTATATCTATGAACTTAAAGAATATTATTTAATGCATCTCTGAGGAAATACTTTAATGAACTTTGTTTTGTTGATTAATTGCACTTCTGCTTATTGGACTATTGCCTAAATGCAATTCATTTAAGTTAACTATCATTAAAACTTCGTTTGAATCAAGTTACCAGCAATCCTCTCTTTTCTTAAAGCTACAGTATTGATACTCTATAGGTTCTCCGTATCTTCACTAGTGTAATTAAGGAGTTCTACAAGCTGCAGTTGAGTTCCAATCCAAATAACCAAAGTAGCATAACACCATGGTTCGCACATGCTACACACACACACACACACACACACATATATATATATATATATACACACTTTTATATATATACACATGACATTATGCATCCCATACCACCCTCAAATTGCAGCATGTTGCCACTTTGGATATACAAAGACTTGCAAACACATACACAAAAGATACACACACAGACAGACACACACACAGACAAACACACAAAGCACAAACACTAGCACAGAAGGTTATAATACATTCTTATACATTCTTACAGACTTACAGAAAAATGCAGTGGAAGACACACCTCTTTTCACTTGGTAAAATGCTCTGCACATTACATTAGGCTAGCTGTGTGTGTCATTGTACGGAGCCATTTACAGAACAATGTTCTGCAGTGTTTTGTGGAGCTCCTTTCACTGGTTGAACTTCTCTGCATATCAAGCATGGATCAAGGGTGAAGCATCAAGCAAGTCTCCCCACCACACACATTCGATGGATTATTTTTGTGTGCAGTGAGTTCAGGCAGTGAGGGGAGGGAGCTAGGAGGCATGTCAGAGAGCTGTTGGCAGGTAGCTGCTGAGGAGGTTTGCAATATTTATTTATCTTCCCTATCCCATGCAGCAAATTCTCAGAGTTTTGAGACCTCACTTGGAAGGGGGGGGGGGAAATCATGGTGATGATTTGCACTGTATACCATGGTGATTCACTCCCCCTCCCTTCAACCGGCTGGAGACTTCTGTGCTAAAGACAGATTCAGCAGAAGCATCAGAAAAGAGCCTATAATATAGCACTTCAGGAAGCAAGCTGGGATCAGAGGGCACCTATATATTTTCATACTAATTTTCTGCAGACAAAATGGAATGGTTACCTGTCTGTCTAGCTGACTGTTTCCATCAGGTTTCTGTGTGTGTATCTGAAGTTGTACTTGCTGTTGTAAGTGATGCTGATGGTGTACTTGTAAATGTGTGTGTTTATGAGGTGATAACTATATTTAAGTGTGGGTCTGTGTGGCAGGGTGCACAGCAGGGCGTAAATAAAATGCAGACTGACACAAAAAGGGTGAAATGAGGTAGAAGAAGTGAGTCGGAAAAGGAAAACAATGTTGAAAATTTACAAAATGGATTGCAACTTAAAAAAGCAAAAAGAGTAGAATTATAGCACAAAGGGCAGTGCAAACATGTACACAGAGTAAATGGTAGCCATAAGAGTGGTAAAATGTATTCTAATTTATCCAATGAGGTGTTTCACCTGTGCTTTTATACCCTGTGCAGAATTAATGGTCTGTGGACTTACAACTTTACATTTTTGTCCAACTGCTTGAAAACTATATGACAAAAAAGTTAAGGCATAGCACCCAGAGTTTCCTTTCAACATAACTACTACAATAAATTCTAGTGATTATTGTGTCTGGAAAGTTTTGTGTTTTGGTGTGAACGGATGTCAGCAGATAAAACTGTCCTGGGTGGCACTGCACTGCTGTATTCACACACAAAAATAAACACAAACACTTCACGTATTCACATACAATGATACATCCCTACAATCACACATGGTGATGCTCTATACCATGGATGTGTCTAGAAGTTGTGTATTTTGAAGACTGGCTTTACTTGGGAATTGGCCTTCCCTGTTTGGATGCACACTAGTGGGAGTATCCCCCAAAAGTGTATGCATTATTTTTTTCTCACAAAATAAATCCTTCTTCAATGTTTGTTGAGATCTACCAGTTGTTGTCCTACCACAGTCAGCTAGTAGATCACAATTGACTAAATGCCCACCATAGAATTAGATTTTGGCCTACACCTTGTGAGTTAGGGCAACCTGTACCCTAGGTAACTTTTTACCATTACTATGATTTGATGCTTTGATTCAGACTGTTCTATATCAAATTCACTAAGCAGACTTTCCTGGAAACACCTGGTCCAAAGATTTCCAAGTAAAATCTCAACATAGAAATTGATAAATAAAGGCACATTTTATAAGTGCTTAAAGTGCACATTATTCTAGCATGACAAATGCACTTTAATATACTGCCTTACCTTATTTCCATGGTCTATCATGGCCCATTTTAAACAAATTTAAGAAAATATATAGAAACACAACCATACGCTGTTTTTTGATAGTGCTGTTTTTCTACTTATTTTGTTTTGTATTATGTGCAATAGTACACAACAGGGGAACCAATTCAGTTTCAGGAAACAAAGTGACCCATAATTTGGAGCATTGTAGCTAAGCTGAAAATATATTGCAAGCTTTCATCTCAGCAATGAGCATTATAAGCCTGTTCTCTCTTGCTGAGATTCTTTTGACTGATTTGTAACTACAGTATGTACTGCAGTAGAAAATCTGTCGCAGTGTGTCTGGGATTGCTATAATTGGCTAACAACCTAATTACCACAGACAAACTGCTTCCTTATTGAGATGGCTGTACTCCAAATATGATGATCCTTTATTGGGGGGCCCGATTCCTCCTCCTCCCTTTTTGAAACTTAAACTGTGTATTGATCCAGTGTATCATTATTTTAATCAATAGATTGCAAAGAAAATAAAACACCTAACAAACAATATAATAAACAAACTAATGCTCACATTCCAAAAATGTTGTTAACAGAAACAGTCATATCACAAAACAGCATGCATCAGTTCATTGTGTAAAATCATCTTGGGAAATGTTACTGTTTGTTATGTACTAACACTAATGCAATAAAGTAGACTTTCTACTAAACCAGCATTTTAATGTCAGTCATATGAGAGATATTATGAAAAAATTGGATAGCTATGGTATGGTATTATTATTAAAACTTGTTTTAATGAACAACTTAGCAGCAAGCATGATATTACAAGAGCATGTTTATCGCTTCTCAAGACTCTGTTCTGATAAATATAGTTTTCAGAGGGTCTAATGCAAGCAAATTAGATTAGTATGAAAATTGGTAACAGGGGCCTTTTTAAGTTTGACATAACGCATCTCAAACCACTTAGCTAGTTTTAAAAATGGTCTATTAATGAGAATGTTTATGCATGTTTTCAGTGGTTAATAAATTTACACAAAGTGTTATGAAAAAATGTGTTATTTGTACATTTGCTTTTTGCAATGCAAATGATTTTCACAACTGCCTTTTAAATAATACATATTAGAAGAGCTGCAATATTTTGTTATAATTATGGATTTCATATAACAGTCATTTTTTGAGAATCTGTAATATTTTACACTGCAAGTAGCTTGTTTATCTTAGCTTTTGTCGTATAAAGCATGAATGTTTTCACTGAGAATAGCAGCATGGAAGACATAGCTTCCACTATTATAGCATGCATTTATATGAAAATTTAAATGTCAATAGAAAAAAACTGCTAGAGGAATAGTTCTTTTGATGGATGGAATACATGGGGATGTCAACTAGAAAGGTTTTGGCGTTCTAATGATAACCGGTGTTGGTCCTCATCAGTATTTCTAAAGTAGAGGTTACCTGTTATATACATGTTAAAGGAACACTCCAAGCATCATAACCTGAAGTGTTTTGGCTCCCCTCATTGTAAAAAGTCAAACCACTTTTTAACAGTAAGACTTTTTACCTGGGTCCACTGGGCACCACTTTTCACCTCTACATCTATGACCAGATAGCCAAAATTTCCTAAGTCGGAGTAAAAGGGACAGAAACAAAAGTGATTTAACTCGTAAATGGCAGAGAATTGACCAGTGAGATTGCAGGGGCATCATCTACACACCAATATTGTCTCTTTAAGTTAACTAGCCTTAGCTAAGCCATGTAGCTTTATGATCAGTACTGTAATGCAGGACTTCGCTAAGAAGAGGTAATGAAAGTTCCTAGCTGGGAAATTAATGCTCTCTGGCAAAGGTAGTTTATGTTGAGAGAGGCACCCAGTTAAGAAGTCAAACATGAAGTGAGCTGTAGTGGATATGGTACTTGGAGTGTTCCTTTAATAAGTGCTAATATTTAACAATGATGGGACTCAAAGCATTTTTCAAGGCATGCTTTTGGAATTAACCAAATCAGCAGCTGAATAGTAATAGATGTTATTATTACCCAATTGCTGGTACTCATTTTATCAACCTCAGAAGAATGAAGGGCTGAGTTGACCCTGCCAGAATTTGAACCCGTGACCTTGCATTTTGAACAGGCTTTGTAGTCAGGGAATTTACCAACAGAGCGACCTCACCGGCTTAAATTACACATAAAAAGGTCAATTTTTTTGCAACAACTATAGATCCCACATTTTTAGGCTGCTGATTGCAACCACTAATGGGTAAAGAATATATACTTGAATAAGGAAGGAGATATTACACTTTTGTTTTTCTCCCCCTCATTATGCTTAAAGGTACACCCCAGACACCTAAAGCACTTTATCTTGCTTATAAGCTGTATCTGGGAAGAGTGTGTCCTCTATTGTCATTTGGCAAAAAGTGCAGATTTCAATAGAAATTTAGACATTTATAAATTAACCTTGTTTTGGTCTCATATTATCTTTCACTTATCTCTTTTTGTGCCCTAACACTTTTTTGCAGTGACATGAGCTATGGCAGCTACTGTTTTACATCTGAGACAATGCTGAATTCAAATATGTGTATTTTATTGCAGTAAAAGCACACAGTATTATGACATTCAAAGTTAGAATGTCACGTAGAACTAAAAAAAAATTTATTTTCTCCCATTTTCTTTATATTTTATTCATAATTAATTATGTTTCATACCTAAATATTTGATGTTAAATGGAAGCCCTGTTTCCCCTGAATAAAATTATAAATAATAAGTGTGCTTGCACATAATATGAAAGAGGCGAATTACGCCTCAACAGATATATAGCGCAAATTCAGGTTTTTGCTTATTTTGTTTTGATCACAATGTGTACATTTGGATGAGTGCTTAAGACTCAGTCCTTTAAAAAAAACAACACACACTATGGCTCTCAATTGCTAAGATTTACAGATTATGTGCTCTTTGCACCTTTGTTCATTGGGATACAGTTTTTGAAAGGCAGTTCTGTCATAAATCACAGTGTTGTAAAGCTAACAATACACAGCTTTTGTTGCAACCAATGTTTCTCTTTGCCAGTATAGTTTTTCTATGCGTGTTATTGTTTGAGGTTGTATCCCTTGACACATTAAATATAGCTGTTATGACCAGCTGCAAATTGAAAACTGGCCTTTTTGCTAACTTATGTTATCTTTAAATCTCATATATGAGGGAGGTTTATATACTAAACATGTGATTATAAAGAATTTGAAACATAATTGCATAAATCGTAATATGTCTATGTGTTGGTCAATGCAATTAGAATATATATATATATGTATATAATTGTAAGTATTATCTTATTGGTCTTATTGGTAAACTAGCTATAAATATATATAATTTTTTTTAAGGGAGTTTGCCATGAGTTTTTGGAGGGGCCTGCTTGCCAGCCTCCTATCCTGGGACTATGGGCCCTGTGATAACCAATGTTCAAAAGTACTGTTTCTGCCCCTTGGACTTTTAACTGGAACAGTGGTGGTGGCCATCTTAAATTGTCCAGCAGTGTTTTGTCATTGAGTGTATGGAACTGTTTTGGGCATGTGCACAGTGGGGCAAAAATAAGACTTCTAGGAAATTCCTGAACCCCTGAACCAATCTGGGTGATTTTGGATATGTTGTTCACCCAGATTGAGGCTATCAGGGATGTGACTTTTGTGGGGATATGTTGTATTTTGGGGTACTTTTTTAGGTTTGTAAAAATGTATGTTTTTTCTGCTAAAGTTAATTGAGTTAGTCCATTGTCTTTGTTAATTGTATCACAGGCGGAGGGGAGGGCTTGCTGACTGTATGTGGGAGTGTTATTGTGATAATTATTGTTCCTATTGGTTTGTGTCCCTTTTGTCCCTGTGTTCCATCAGGTCCAGGGGGTATGCCTCTGGCCTGAAAATATATATAAAAGAAATGCCTTTGTGTTCAATAAACCAGACCTTCTTACCCTCAACTCGCAGCCTCGTCTCATGTTGTAGGGAACAGCTATAACTGCTATATCACTGCCAGCTCTTGTAAGAGCTCTCTTCAGCTATACAGCTATACTCTCCTGGAGGAGAGGTCCTCCCCACAGCTATACTCTCCTGGAGGAGAGGTCCTCCCCACAGCTATACTCTCCTGGAGGAGAGGTTGGACCAACGTGGGTAGGAGACGGTGAGACCCCAACCAAGCTACGGCGGTTGTGGAGTCTGCGGTGGCTATGGTGTCCAGTGCAGTGCTGATGGTCCTTGGTAAGCGCTAGGAGCATCGATTGGCAGACAGTCCATCACAATATACAACTAGAAAAAAAAAGAAAAGAAAAAATATATATTCTGTATCTGAAGAAAATATCTCATGCCTCTCGTATAACTACATGACTAGTAAGCGATTTTTTCCCAATACTATATTTCAAATGGTTTCTGACATTTCTCATAAATAACCTATTTATAGTGTAATCACATTGTTCACTCTACACTTACATAGTCTCTCTTTTGCACAATGATGGGCACATTGGGCAATCTGAAGCAATTTGTATTTGCAGAAAATGGTGTATTTTCATTAATAGACTTTGCAGTATGCTTTCAAGACATTTGCCTTGCAAGCCTCAAAAAAATGGTACGCATAAAAACACATCACCTTCAATTACTTTATTATTCTGGGACCAACATGGCTTCTTGATAGAATAAAAAAGCACAAACATACTAATTCCTAAAATTAATAGGTAAATGGTAACAATCTTTGCTAACCTAGTTGGCATGGATTTGATTAGCTTTGATGTTTCATTTCTTTGCTTATTACATATATTTAGATACATGGTTGACTGCAAGTTCTAACCTGAAATGACTAGAGCACAATATGTTCTTTACTATTGTAATGATTGGATTGTGAAAGTTATTTTTGTCATTTGTTTTAAAGACATTTTTTTTTCATTACTTTTTTTTTTTTTTGCCTTTCTGAAATGCAGCTCAGTATTTTCGCCTCTACTATTCTAACAGATAAGCTTACTTCTTAAAATACTGTTATTTGGTTGTTATCTTGTTCCTCTGCTTGATCGACCTAAAGTGGCACATAAATATCATTTCTTGTGGACAAGGTCTGCTGTACCCGCTGCTATGTCCTTATAAAATGAAAGTCACTTTAGACTTGCCACCAGGAGTCCTCATAGCAAAAAATGTTTTTATAAAGTTAAAAGATACTGTCAGGCCTTAAATGTTAAACACACAGATATAGATAGCAAGATAGATAGATGGATAAAGAAATACAGAGAGAGATGAATAGAAAGGCAGATGGATTTAGCCTGAGATAGATAGATAGACAGACAGGTAGACAGACAGACAGACAGACCAAAATACATACAGACAGATAGATAGATAGATAGATAGATAGATAGATAGATATTGAAAATAAATATAGATGAATATTTAAAATTACACTCAATACTCACTATTCGATAATAGTTATCAACTTCATGAGAGATATAGTGCAGTATAACACATATGTGCCTGATCACTATATAATGTTCAACCAGCACTCTACAGTATAGGTAATCAATTATTCTCTTGAATAAACAAAGATAGTCTCTCTGGCATGGCTCGATTGTCATGTGTCTCCACCACCCCCCTGTGTCTCTTTATTCCCCCAGCCCTATGTGTGTCTTTTTTTTTTTTGTAAATATTTGTTTATTTCCTTTTATATTACTATAGGATTGAATTAACTTGAGATTCGCAGATCTCCATGTTTCAGTACATATCTATATCAACTTTCAAGACATATATTCTTCCGGGCACGCAGGCCCACGATGTTGTCGGACTCGCAGGTCCCATTCGTTATACCCTCATCCTCCCTGTACTTGGGTGTCATTTTTGTTTTTACACAGTTACTCACTTGTTCAGCTTCTACCTATTATTACAGGTGTTGCGTTTGGGTCCCTCTATACATTGTGCCCTTGTGTGTTCTGTGTGTTTAGAGGTTGTGAGGCCTTGCGGTATTATTTATCGCTGCTGACCTTAGTCTGCTGGTGCCAGTTCGTCCTATGGGTTCTATGTCCTTGTTACACCTCCGGGGTTTTGGGGTGTATTGATTTAGTCACTCTACTGTTATCTCGTTCGTGGGCCTGTAACTCTTCACTGGGCGCACATCTAGCGCCTCGTGGGTGTGGAGGGTAGGTATATGTGAGGAAGGAGGGATTGGGTTAGTCTTCTGTCTCTTTGTCAGTCAGGTGGGTGTTGTCCAGAGGTCTGTCTTGTATTAGCGTTTGGAAGTCCGGTTTTGTAGATGTCAGGATCCAGTGTGTCCATATGTCAAGGTAGGTCTGCTGTTTCGGTCCGGCCGCATTCATGGTGAGCTCTTCTATGGCCCGTAGTTCTTCCATTTGGGTGAACCATTTTTGTATGGACGGGGTCTCTTTTTTCTTCCAGAACTGTGGAATGGTCTGTTTTGCTATATTAAGAATCCGAATTGTGAGCGATTTTTTGTATTTAGAGGTAGGGGTTGTCGTGTGATGGAGCAGCATGGCTGCTGGTTCCCTAGGTGGTGGGTTATCTGAGAATCGGGATAAGATTTTGTGGATGATGCGCCAGAAGGGTTGTATTAATTCACATTCCCACCATATGTGTATGTGTGTTCCCGTTGCCTTGGCACATCTCCAACAAAGGCGGGTCTCGTTTGCGTGTATGTGGTGTATCGTGGCAGGTGTGCGATACCACTGTGTTAGCAGTTTGTAAGCTGTTTCTTGGCTTTTGCTGAACACAGAACAATGGTGTATGATAGTGCATATTTTTTCCCATTCCTGTGAGCTGAATGTTTGGTTCAGAGCCTCCTCCCATTTTCCCATGAATTTTGGCGCTTCCCACGGGGTCTGTGAGTTAAGGAGGGAGTATATATGTGCCACTCCATGTGGTAATGGATCTGGGTCTGTGCATATCTTTTCAAAGACAGTGAGGTCTCTACCAAGAGCCGCCCCTTGCGGGAGGAGCCTTATGTAGCTGCGGAGTTGTTCATATCTAAAGTGTGTTAGGAAAGGCCTGGGGTTCTCCCTGCTCAGTTCTGTTAAGTCTGTCAGCCCTCGGCTGGTGCATACGTGTCTCAATCGTGGCAATGGGTCTTCTACCAGGGTTTGGAGGGCCCTCGGGTCCAACCCCGGCAGGAAGTCCTTGTTGTATGTAAGTGGCAGCAAAGGGGATGGGTACATGGAGAGGGCGT
Organism: Pelobates cultripes; assembly: GCA_933207985.1. NCBI lineage: Eukaryota > Metazoa > Chordata > Amphibia > Anura > Pelobatidae > Pelobates > Pelobates cultripes. Next base: position 97,445,993 of record OW240912.1, on the reverse strand, counting down.
GCTTCCCTATGCTTCTGCGCCACACCGACAGTGTCGCTTTGGTGTAGGTGGAGTACTGACTCTCCCCCCCATCCCCTCTCGCAGGGAGCCATTATGTGTGTCTTTTTATCTCCCCATCTCCCATGTGTCTCATTTCCCACAACCCCTCTTTGTGTTTCATAACTGCCACAGCCCCTCATTGTGTCTCAATCTCCCCTCAGCCACTCCATTTGTCTCATTCTCCCCTAAGCTCTTCCATGTGTCTTATTCACCCCTCAGCCCTACCATGTGTCTCGTTCCCTCCTCTGCCCCTTAATGTGTGTCCCCCTCAGCCCTTCATGTGTGTCATTTCACCAAGCTCTTCCATGTGTCTCATCATCCTTTATGCCCGTAGAGAATACACATGCAGAAAGAATAGACATCTCCTTCCGCAATGGTAAATTTTATTATAACATAATTTTTATTTTTCAGGAACCTTTATGAATTATAGTTTTACTATAACATAGACATTTGAATAAATTTTATTATATTATGATATGTAGAATTGACTCATCTTCCGTAGAACTTGTTTTTTATTGTTTGTGTAATTTCAAGAGTATTACAAATGATTGTATGATACCAACAAACAGGTGGGAAAAAACATGCTTATTTATAGGGAGCCAGAGAAAAAAATAAAGAGAACTGTACCTATACCCATTTAGATTGACTATGGTAATTTCTACAGGTAGCTTCCAGCATTACAACATATGTGATGAATTCATATACATATATACATTCGTATTCTAGGTTTCACAGACATAGAAACTATTCCCTGAGGAAATAGATATCCTAGTTGTTGTATGGTAGGATAAATAATATCAGCAAAATACACGCAAAAATGATCAACTGGATTTGGCTGATTTTTTAAATCAAATTTCAATTGAATTTCATGCCATGTGCAATGGATTGGCTGCTTGAGAAAAATAAATTGATACATGTGCTAAACCATGTATGTTATTTAGAAAGAAAGAAATAAAAACCTGCACAGTCAATATAACTCCCACAATTGTAGAAGGAAGGTTTAAAACCTCTCCCCATGCTCCCACATTGCATGTCTGCTACACAGTCAGTGGCTGTTCCCTGTGATAAACAAACTAACAACTGGGCAGCTGCCAAGTCACTGGTAACATATAGAAAGGTATGATACTGGTACAATAAACCAGTTAATAAACCAGGGGGATCTAAAGTCCCCCAAAGCCCCACCCATGGTTCTCTTATATTAATAAATTAGGGGAACCTGATGTGCTCCTCAGACCCCACCCATGGCTCTAACTAAATATATAACTGCGACGGAGATGCCAATAGTCAAATAGTCCTTTACAGAGCCGAACTGACCCACAGGGATATCGTAAAATGTCCCGGTGGGCCAGCTTACCTTCGGGCTAGTGCCTGGCCGACTAGTGCACACCGGCCCTGGGAGGCACAATTACTGGGTGACCATCAGGAGGGAATGCATGTGGAGCTAAGGGGGTGAGACAAGTGGAGTAGCTAAGAGGGGTAATGAGACACATGGAGGGGGTGAGGGAGGTGAATTAGACACGCAGAGGAGCTGGGAAGGGAATGACACACATGCAGGGACTGAGTGGGGAGACAAAGGAGGGGTGGGGGGTTGAGGCTCATGGAAGAGCTCAGGGGGGCTAAGAACACACATGGTGGGGCATAAGGCATATTCAATAACTTTAAGTGGATTGAGTGCATTTCTTGCACAAACTATATGATCTACTGATATGATTGTTATCAGAATAAAACTACAACAGTCATTAGTTCTTATCAAAACCCACTGCTAAAATTGACATTCATTTATTAATGAATATCACTGTCAGACATTCAAGTAGCAATATCCCCTACTTAGTGATCCATATTTGAAGTTCCACACAAATTAAATAAATTAGAGATAATGCATTTTAAATTACATATCACTTAGTGACTTATTTTTAGAGTCAGATATCCATTAGTGGAATATATTTTAAGCTAAACCTTGATAGAGAGAGACAGAAAGAGGCCCTGTGCCATTCTATATTACTAGGAACAGTTTTGACTATAGGTAGAACTGTAAGGAAAACTTTATTACCAAACAGTATTTTATGATAGTAATAAAAAGTATGACTTGGAGATCTGCCAACTTCATTTAAATAGAAATTACCATGATAGAGAAGACTCCATTGACTATATAATATATATAATGTAATGATGCACAGTTGCTTTTACATCATATGTCTTTATTGAATAGACATTTCAGTTGACTTTGAGAATATAAATTTATATTTAATGAAACTAAAATAGAGCCTACTGAGGATACCAAAAACAGGCAACAGCTCAAATAGCTTGTCTTTTGGTGGGTGCCCTCTCAATTCTGCAGCTAGATTCAAGTCAATTTGTGCTACAACAGAAAAAAACACACTATTTGCCGTTAAGATCCAAAATGCTCAGCTCTATTAGCAAACCCAAACTGTTATGATTAACCTCTTAGTGACCAGACCGGTTTTCAATTTTCTTACTGTTAAGGACCAGGACTCTTTTTACATTTCTGCGGTGTTTATGTTTAGCTATAATTTTTCTCTTACTCATTTAGGGTACCCACACACATTATATACCATTTTTCTCGACATTAAATGGTTTTTCTAAAGATAAAATTATAAAATATGATGAACATTTTAAAAAAAACACACTTTTTCTAACTTTGACCCCCCAAATCTGTTATGCATCTACAACCGCCAGTAAACACATATGCTAAATAGTTTCTAACTTTTGTCCTGAGTTTAGAAATGCCCAATGTTAACATGTTCTTAGCTTTTTTGGAAAGTTATAGGGCTTTAAGTACAAGTAGCACTGTGCTATTTTGAAACCATTTTTCTCAAAATTAAATTAACATTGTTAACCCTTATCGGCTGAGTCCCTCCTAGGGTTGGAGTAGCAGGGGATCCCAGTGGTTTGTCGCCGTCCACGTCGGTAGGCCCTCCTTCTATGTGGGTGATGTCTTTGGGTCAAGCCCTTGGTGCCCCTTCGGCCCAGGTAGGCCAGTAGCGGGGAATTCGGGCTGTTGCGTGTCAGCTAGGCCCAAGGGTGTTCTCCACGCTCTCCGGCTCTCACCTCCCCTAACATACACCTGTGGTTGACAACCATGCTTGGCGGTGCTCCAGATCATCTTAAAGTGCTCGTCAAGCTTTTGTAAGCTTATATGGATCTTTGAGGAGTCATTGCAGTGCTTTCTCTCGAGGGTAAAACGCCCCTGACATTTTGATGCAGTCTGCTATGCCCAGATTTTTCTGCCAGCTAAGCCTTCAGAGTGTGGCTAGGTCCTGGTTCAGGTGCAAAGGTAGGTGCTGAGAAGGTAGATCTGTGCTATCCAGTGGGGACCATGATGACCCCTGCCAGTCCAAGGGGGGTAGGAGTGAGTCAGGACTATTCAGTTGCTGATGAGCGGGAAGATCGGCCACCTCTCACCGGCTCTATTGCAGCAGGCCGCAGCAGTGGATCTCTGGTCCCCAGTGGGTATCAGACTTCGGTAAAGTATCAGGCTGATTTGACGATGCTCCCTTAGGGTAGTGATGTCTCTTGGTGGGTTAAGACTCTAGGTGGACGGAGTTAATCCCCAGAAATCGGCTTGTTTTGCAGGAGCCCAGGGTCCACACATCTGCTCAGCTTGACGGCTAGACTCCGCCCCCCACATGTAGATATTTTTTAAAAGATGACAACCTAAGGTATTAAACTTGGTGTATTTTGACTCTTTTCATGCAAACATTTTACCACCAATCTATGCCAAATTAAAATTATTTTTATAATTGCTGATTTTTTTTGTACACACATAACAATATAAGAATACATGCACAGAGAACTTTAAGGGTTACTGCCAAAAAACACCCCAATATGTCTTCAAGAACATCTCCTGAGTACAGTGAAACCCCCCATGTATAGGTGTGTCTGGTTCTCTGGGGGATAAAAGACTATATTTGGAGAGTGCGCATTCCGGTTTTCCAACTTGGAATTTTCTCAGCTGGTCATCATGCCCCCAATCTCTTATTTGAAGCCGGCCAATGTAATTTACCCCTATCAAACCATATATTTTTTTAAAGTAGACACCATATGATATTTCAAATGGTGGTATTTTAACACTTTCCATGCACTAATTCTACCACCAGTCTTTTTCAAATTCTTGGGTAGTCATTTTTTGTGTTATTTTTCTCTCACATTGTACTTTAGACATGGATTCTCAGTTCCTGTTATGTGTTACTGACAAAGAACACCCCAATATGTGTTCAGCAACATCTCCTGAGTACAGTGATATCTCCCATATATAGGTGTGTCGGGTTCTCAGGGGGCTAAAAAAACTTATTTGGAGGGTGCGCATTCTAGTTTTCAAACTTGGAATTTTCTCAGCTAGTCATCATGCACCCATGTCCTATTTGGGACATTTTTGAACCTGGCCAATGTAATTTACTCCCATCAAACCATATATTTTTGAAACGTAGACACCCTAGGGTATTTTATATGGTGGTATTTTAACACTTTCCATGCACTAATTCTACCACCAGTCTTTGTCTACATTTTGGGTAGTAATTTTTTTGTTATTTTTCTCTCACATTGTACTTTAAGCATGGATTCTTTTATTATTATTATTATGATATTTATAGAGCGCCGTCAAATTCTGCAGCGCTTTACCATGGGTGGACGAACAGACATGTAGTTGTAACTAGACAAGTTGGACACACAGGAACAGAAGGGGTGAGGGCCCTGCTCAATGAGAAGTTTGACAATAAAAGGAGGTCACCACAGCATCAGGAAACCACCCCTTTCTTTTTTTCCTTTTTTTTATTTTCTATATATCTTGTGCTATAGATGTTTCAGGTGTCCAGAAGTCCTGGATTTTTTTGTCATTATCGTTTACTCTTTTGTTATTTGGATACCACGGTCAATGCACACACCTCCCTTGGGAGGAGTCCTCAATTTAACTCCAAAAAGTTGTATAATTTTTTTTGAGTTCCTGTCTATAATAAACCTAGATGATGCACTTTACCTGTTGAACCTGTGGACTTTCTACTTGACATTACTACTTGGAGGTTGCAAGCCTTCACCGTGGAGAACCAGATAGTGTTATGTTCAAACCCACACAATTCAAACTTACCTCTGTCTTGTCTATTTCTCCATACAAAAGATCATTCTTAACAAGACTATTTGAAGAAATGCATTTAGGTATTCTTATTATTTTGTACACTTATTCCATATGATTTTATGATACTAAATAACAGTAACATAATAATAAACATATTGCTCATTGCAATATTTTCTTTATTCTCAAAATCACTGGTGATCAAATATTATGTGGTGTGCGGTGGTTTATTATATGCCACACTCTCATATCAGAGACATAAATGTACATTACTTAGGCAATGCATATTTTTTGTTGATAACTAATTGATGATTGGATTTTTTCCAAAAGCACCGTGCGCAGTTCCCAGCTCTTTATATAGTATTATTATCAGTTTGGAAATCAATTATCCCATTATAATTAAACAGTTGCATTCCTGGTAATGATGTCAAATATTTGCAACACTAACCTTTACTATACTATTTTATTTTTTTTAACTTTGTAACTTGTTCCTTTTTTTATTTTGCACACGAAGGTTCCACCGCATTTGAAATAATAAGAGCTAACTTACAACACTAAAATTTAACACAGTGTGAAATGATCTCATTTTAAATAACAAAACCACAAATTGCCAAGGTAATGCATTATATCAGTGACTGTTGGAGCTGGATCTACAGTAATTACTGGCATAAATGGTGGTCTAAAACAACTAAAAGAAAATTGCTTACGAAACTTAGAAAAGTCCTTATCTTATGCAGAGCACGTCTGACATATAGCTATCTCTGCAACATTCATAGGAATGGTAGCAATATAATATAAAAAATGTAAACTGTATAGATTCTATTTGTCATAAAATAATTTAAAAAAATGCCTAGTTGAAAAATCAAGGTACAGTTGCAGTCAGGTTCAAACTACACAATAAAACAGATCTTAAAGGGACACTCATTGAAGTGTTATGGGTGCAGTGTCCCTATTGCACTTAATGCTGCAATGTAAAACATCGCAGTTTTAGAGAAGATCCCTGAAAGTTAACAGACTTTTGGTGTGCTAACTGCATGAGGACATCCAGTGTCAGCTATTTCCCCATTGGAAAGCATTGATTCAATGTATTACTATGGGGAGGGCCTAAAGCATGCACAGCACTCGCTGCACATATGCATTAGCACCCCCTCATTAAGTGAGGTCGAAGGAGGCTGAACCGCGATTCCTGCGCCAAGGGATATCGGCACAGGGAGCAGGTAAGTAAATAAAGAAGTTTTAACCCTTTATTTACACTGGCAAGGGGACCCTGCAAGGGAGGGGGAAGAAAGAGTGAGGTTTAGTGCCAGGAATACAGCCTCATATTCCTGGCACTATTCCCTTTCATATTCCCTTTAAAATATATTACTGTTGTAGCATCACGACTTTATTTAATTTTTTTTTAATTCAATTTAGGTTTTATTGGGTTTTCATATTTTTTGATACTTGTCAAACATTTGTTGCAAAACAGCATTTGTATACAACGGTGCATATACACATTACACGTAATATTACAATCATAAGGTGATATCTCGATCAGTATTGTATTACTCAGTAAATCATACGATGGATAGCTGGCACCTGGATGATAATGTCATACATTGTTGATCTATACATCAAACAAACATGGGAGGAACACATGCTATAAAATAGTATTGCAAGCCCTAGGAAAATAAAAAGAAAGAAAGAATAAGAGTAGAAGAAGAAAGCAGAAGGAAGTATCAAGAAAGGAGGAAGAAGATGGTATTAGATAAGAAGAAAATCTGGAAGGAATCGGGGGAGGCTAAATAGGATCCTACCCTCCGGCAGCTAGCAGATATAGGCAACCTCAGGTAAAACATTTAAAAACAGCCAAAACATTTGTGGGTCAAATTCATGTCCTTTTATTATTCAGCATTATGATATACCATACATTCTTTTAGTCTTATTGCTTTAGAAGTAAATAGATATGGTTTAGACAAAATAAACTTTCAAAACGTTATTAGTAGGAGGTACTTTTGCCTCTAGAACAGCCTGGATTTTATACAAGATGCTAGAAATTTTTTAAACAATGCTGATATGGAAGTATTATGCAGTTACTGCATATTTTAAGCCTTGAATGATGCAAATGTCTCATTCCACTTCATTTCAGAGTAGCTTATTTATATTGAAACCTAGGGGCTGTACAGACAATTGGAGTATACTGCAATGTTTGTTGATGCATTTTAAACAAAAAAAGAAACAACCAGCCAGGCACAATTGGATTAGTCAAAACAATGTTTTCATATTATAGGGTAATATTTTGGCTGACAAAAATGTGTTATCAAACCTCTGGGATAATTTGTAGAGGAAATTAACATTTGGGATTAGTTTTTAGTGATGTTAAAATAAAATGGACATTAGTTGAATTAATTTAGGAAGTTTTATTTTGATATATTTATATGATTCTTTTTAATAAAAGGCATTTACTCCATGACAAAGCATTAATGTTTTTCACAGCTCTTCATCAAATAGTATCACTGGGACACAAGCTAAAAACATTTTACGGTAATCAGGATTTAAAATTTCCTCTTGCAATTAGCCTTTGGCTAGTAAAAATTTAGCCCCCGTGAGCAGAAATTCAGCCTTGATGCCATGTACCCTCCAGGCTTGCAGTGGTGAGCTCTTTAAGACCTGGCTAGTAGCATAGAACTTAAAATGTTAAGCCCTAAATCTGGCTATTGGTGTACATCACTCTTAAAGGGATACTCCACTGCCAAAAAAAAAAAGAAAATTCTAAAATATCTAAAAACCAAAGTGCAAAAGTTGCAGATCTCTCATTTAAACCCTTTTCAAGCCCCACATCTTCTAACCCAGCCCAAGGGTTCTGTGGTTGTCCAATCATATACTTTGTAAGACAAGTGCCCAGAGCAATTACTGCTCACTGATTTTAGCTGCACTGAGCTAAACATTCAGTAACAGGACTGGTTTTCTGAATAACAGTCATTGTAAAAATGTTCACCCCTAAAGGACAGAGCTTCAGAAGCAGATAATACCCTTAAATCACAAGCAATTTTTGCATGTTTTGCTGGTTGTGTTCAACTGCAATTTGCATCTCTCTCATATTATATACTGTTTTTTAGACGTCAAAAGGGGCTTTAATTTGATGTGACATATACATATATATATATATATATATATATATATATATATTTTTTTTTTTTTTTTTTAATTTATTTAAAAAAAAAGCTAAATAATAGGGAAATAAACCAAAACAATACAGGAAAAGTAATTCAAAATCAATTCATTTATGTGTCTTGATTTATATAGTACGTTATATGTGTAGGATTTCAGTTTATTTTGAAAGTAACAGGTCACAAACTACAAGGTCTAAAATAAAATTTCAATGTTAAACAATTTTAGAAGTTGGTATGTGTTTGTCTTGGAAGTTTAATACCCATCACAGAAAACAAAATTGCCACAAAAAAGTATATATTTATATAAAGTAGACATTACAGGTTATTTACCTAAGGTTATTTTGACACTTTTTACGTAGCCAGGGTTTTTGTAATGTGTATTTTGTAAAGCTGGTGTTTGCTATCCCTGTACAGAACCCATACTGTGTTCAGCTACATCTTTTGAGTACAATGATACCCACTTTGAATGCCTTTGCCACTATTCTGTGAAGCTACAGTGCGATATAGGAGACCATGCTATATCAGTTTCTATAGTTGGAATTTTCATAGATGGTCCTATGTCTGATTTTATTTTTATTATTATTATTATTATTATTATTATTATTTATATAGCACCAACAAATTCCACAGCACTTTACAATGTGTTGACGAACAGACATGTAATTGTAGCCAGACAAGTTGGACACACAGGAACAGAGGGGTTGAGGGTTACCCCCCCTCCTCTCTAGCTTACATGCTAGGGGGTGGGTAAAGTGACACAAAAGGTAAGGATAGTATAAGACTAATGACAGTTGCAAGAAAGGAATCAGTTGGGAGCTATTAACAGTTTAATTGATACGCTTTTATGAAGAAGTGGGTTTTTAATGCATTTTTGAAGGAGAGGAGACTGGGTGAGCATTATTTGTGTCATTATATCCATTTGACTGTTCTAATAAATCGACAAAAGCCTTCCATTTGAGAAAGCAGACACTCCAGGGTATCTTATTAGGCATATATTATACCTTAATTTGACACCAGTTTTTCACCAATTTATTTCAAATTTTGTGGTGAGAGCAAAAAATAAATACATTTTTTAATATATATGTTGCATTTTCACTGGGTATTTCATAAATTTGATAAGTGCCACTATCATAAATTCCCCCTAAGTATGCTCAGTTACATTTTCTGAGTAAAACAATATGCCCAATGCATGACCTAGACACTGTTTTGTGTAGTTACAGTGCTGTAAAAGAGACTTGTCAATTTCAGATTTTTAAGTGTGAATTTTCATACATGGTTTTGATGAATCCGTATCCTATTTTGAAATATTTTAGCAGGCTGGTTTTTCTAACTACCCCAAAAAGACATACTATTTCTTAAAGAAGACACCCAAGGGTATTTCAAAAGGCATTTTTTGAATAATTTATCCGCTAGCTTGTATCAAGTGTAGTGGTAATAAGCATTTTTTCTGCCTTTTTGACACACTTAGTGAGTATGTACTGTATATTTTGCACACCTTATGTGTGCTATGGCTTTATAATATTTCATATGTTGCTCAGCTATGTTGTCTGAGTACAGCAATACCCCCGTATGTACCTTTGTCAGGTATATATGGATGTTGAAGGGGCACATTTAAGACACAGCCATTTAAGTTTTTTCAAACTTTGAATGTTTACCCCTTGTCCATACCCCACTTTGGAGTTTTTTTAGTAGGTTGATTATTCCAACTACCCCACAAAGGCATATCATTTCTTAAAGAAGAAACTTGAGGGTATTTCAAAAGGCATATTTTGTACCTTAGCATGGAATAATGTTTCCGCTAGCTTGTACCAAGTGTAGTGGTAATAAGCATTTTTTATGCCTTTTTTACACACACAATGAGTTTATAATATATATTTTGCAAACCTTATGTGTGCTACGACTGTATAATACATCATATGTTGCTCAGCTATGTCACCTGATTACAGCAATACACCCGTATGTACCTTTACCAGGTATATGACAACGTTGAAAGGGCACATTTGAGACACAGCCATTTAAGTTTTTACGCTGGGTCCATGCCCAACTTTGGAATTTGTTTAGTAGCTTGTGTTTTTAAATTACTTCACAAAGGCATACCATTTCCTAAAGAAGACACCCCAGGGTGTTTCAAAAGGCATATTTTAAACCTTAGCGTGGCATTTTTTTGCTAGCCTGTACCAAGTGTATAGGTAATATGCAATTTTTTCCTTTATTTACCTTTTAAAAGTTTTTTTAACTGTTGAAAACTTTTTTAACTATTTTAAAATTTTTGTAAACTTTTTAAAAGTTTTTTTTACTTTTAACCCCTAACTAGCCTAATAGTAAATCCCCCAATTTTCCCATTAACTTCTACCCACCCTACCTATATAAATAAATATTTTACAAATATTTAAATAAGGATTAAAAAACATAAATGTTAACCCTCGGGGGTTAAAAGAAAAATCAGATCACAGTGAAATGTGTATAGTCTAAAAAATAAATCTTGTTTTGCAAATAATTAAACTAGAGGATACTGCTTTTTTTTAAATCAACCCTTTAAATCCTTATTCACACATTGATGTGTCATAAAGTTGGATATGCCAAGTTCAACCCACCAAAGGCCAACCTTAGTTAATTATACATCTTTTCTACTGGGTCAAAATGCTTTTTATATGTTGTAGATGGCTTAGAATAATTTATATGCCTATTCTATGCTCTATATTTTCTCTCTAGGATTGTCTTTGGGGAAAGATATTAGCCCTGTAAAGGCAAAAGAAGAAGGGTTAGAAATCAGAGCAATCAAAGCATTCCATTTTATTTAGATATTGGGGAAATATTTGAAAATTCTAAAGGTTTTTGTTTTATCAAGAACTTGAATGTTCTAACAAATACAGAGAACTGTTTTAACAGAAAATGATAAAAGATATTCAGAACAAGAAGTAAAACTGGAAAAAAATACTGAAAGAATATATGATATACTAGAAAAGATATTATCTATCTAAACTGAATTGTTTTGATTTAAAAACCAAATTGCAAAAGTTAGGCAAAATAGATGGAAACATATTTCAATGCCCCCCCCCAAAAAAAATAAAAAGATTTAGAAGATGAAAAACATATATAAAAAAGTATTTACATACTTCCAGTCAGCAAGCTGTGTTAGCAAATAGCACATATATATATTTTTTTTACTTTTAAGACTAAAGACTAAAAGCTAAATTTAAAAGAATAAAATGTAATGTGATGGTGGTAAACAGATGCAAAAGAATTTCAGAGCACATCTTGCAAGCTTCCAGTCTAAAAGGTTAAATATGAAGGGTTAAAAGAAACTGGTCAGATACTAGGTATGTTAATCTGCCAAAGTAAAAGAAAAAAATGAATTTTAAAGAAATAAACTATAATCAATCTAGGAGTAGATGAAATTTAAATAAAATAACTACTAAGCCATGAAGTCAAATTAACTACAAAGAATTCAATGATAGAAATTATTTCAGAATCCAGACCCTATGTGAAACATTGCAAGATAAGGGACACTATGTGCTTTTAATTTCCTACAATTTCTATAAAGGATGAACAAAAATATGCATTCTGTAAAATCAAAAATTTTGAGTGTTATGTTTGTCAGAACAGCAGTCTATACACAGCACAGTTGTTTTATCATACTTATACGTGCTAGTTATGTCCCTTATGTTTCATGTAAATGTTAACATTATGGAAACTAGCTTTGTTAGGAACTTAGGTAAGAGCACAGGAAGAGCTCAGAAACATGCATTCCTGACACCATAGTGTTTAACTAACTATTTTACCTTTTTTCACACTGCACCAGTCTAGCTGCACAGGGTCCTCATGATCTCATTGCTGGAATAGCTGGCGGCAGAAGTGCCTGCAGAGGAACTGCCTGGACTGTCAGGCAGTCCCCTAATGCCTGCAAAGTAAATAAAAAGTCATAAACAGTGAAAAAGTTAAAAAATCCTACTTAGATCATATATATATATATATATATATATATATATGATCTATACATTGATTAATGTAAATTCAATTTAAAATACAAAAGAATAATGCAAATTAAAATATATATATGTATGTAATTTTGTTCAAACTGTATTTTGATATTAATATACATATATTGATATGAAAATACGCTTAGAATGACATGATATATATGTATATATATCTATATGTATCTATATACCTAAATAAATAAAAATAATTTAGAAAATATAAATACCTATATATATATCTATATATATATATATATCTATATATATATAGATATATATATATAGATATATATATATATATAGATATATATATAGATATAAAACAAGGGGGTGTATATATATATGAATATATTTATATGAAACAAGAGGGTGTATAATATATATATATATATATATATATATATATATATATATATATAGTATAATACTGTATTTTCTGAAGGATATTGATACTTTAGAGAGAGTTTAGAGAAGGGCTACTAAACTGGTTCATGGATTGCAGGATAAAACTTACCAGGAAAGGTTAAAGGAACTAAACATGTATAGCTTGGATGAAAGACAAGACGGGGGGGATTTCATAGAAACATTTAAATACATAAAGGGAATCAACACAGTAAAGGAGGAGACTATATTTAAAAGAAGGAGAACTACCACAATAAGAGGACATAAATTAGAGGTAGTGGATGCATGGAATAGCCTTCCAGCTGAAGTGGTAGAGGTTAACACAGTAAAGGAGTTTAAGCATGCGTGGGATAGGCATAAGGCTATCCTAGACTTAAGATAATGCCAGGGACTAATTAAAAGTATTTTGAAATATTGGGCAGACTAGATGGGCCTACATTTTACAAATGTTATGCTACAATGCAGTTAATTTGCATACCAGCTTAACCAATCTGTCATATTTCAATGTACAAAAAAAGAAATGAGGAAAAGGGGAAAGCCATATATTCAATCCTGTATGCTTTTAAATCCCCATAAAAACCTGCACATGGTGGGTGATGTTGTACTTATGAGAATCGCTGAACACATATGTATTTTATTGCAGGAAAAACAAACAGTATTGCAACATTCACAGTTAAAATGGCATGAATAACTAAAAAAAAAAATTAAAACATTTCTTAATTTCTCAAACTTTAAAAAAAAAAAATATTTATAATAAATTATGTATAATATCTAAATATTTGATGTGAAATTAAAGCCCTGTTTCTCCTGAATAAAATCATGTATAATAAGTGTGGGTTCACTTAATATCAAATAGGTAAATTATTGCTGATATAGTTAAATTCCAGGTTTTGTTTACATTCGGTTTTGATCAGAACTTGTACAATTGCCTCCGTCTTTAAGGGATTAAAAAGCCTGCAGGGACATGCTATAGACACCAGAACCACTATATTTTGCTGTAGTGATTCTGGTGACTTAAGTGTCCCTTTAAGTGACAAATGGTCTAAATTTACAAGTATTACCATGCAGGTGTCTCAGATTTGTTGACATTAAAATAATTGTAGTCAGAAAACTATAAGCTCTGTTTATATTAATATATATTAAAGCCTATGATGAGGATAAAGATGGGAGTAATTTGAACAACCAAACACAATAATTTCAAATTCAGTCTGAATTCATGTTAAATTCCTAATAATTCACATTCTATTTAATAACCTTCCAAGTTTACATCAACTGCACTTGTTTTTCATTCAAGCTATGTTTCTATAAAACATCTGGGCAAAGGAAAATAAAGAGCATATTTTTTTTTACAAACTCATGTTTTTTTACATAAATATGAGCAGTAAGGTGGAACTTGAGGTCTTCTGAATGCACTCTGTGTACTATATTCATTTTTACTGTTACTATCAGTGGCATTGAAGTTAAATGTAAATGGTAGATAGATATGACTTTTGCATGAAGAAGGATAGCTTTATGTGTCTTTGTATTACTGGTACCCATATTAACTACAAATATAGTGCTACTTAAATATGTTAGGCCTTTTAAAGACCAACAATTATCTTTATAGCACTTTTAATATTTTATATTATTTTGATACCAGTTTTGATATTAAAATAATATATTCTGCATTTATTCCATAAATTTGATTCACTAAAAAGATCCCAATATTTAAACTACAATGGATGAATTGTAAAAAAAGTATGTTTTTTTTTTTCACAGAAGTTCCTTTGTTATAAAGAGTAAAATGAAGATAATTTAAAAGTACTAAAATTATCCTAATTGATTTTAAATTAAAAATAAATTAATGATTAAAACTGACTTTGATTGTTAGCTAAACTAAATTGAAAAAATAAACTTGCATCACCAAAAGGGATTTGGGAGGTTAAGTTGTATTTTAAATTTTAAATTAATTTGACTTAAATATGTTTAATATTGCAAACCCTTTATACATTGTCAATCATTTAGGCAAACATTATTTTCAAATAAGTGAATAAGGTTGCAATCTGAACATCTGCTATGCCAGAAATAAAACCAAAAAGCTTAGAAAAAAATAACTTGATTATAGGTTAAGACAAAAAAGACAATTTTTTGTAGAACACTATTGACAGTTGAGTGCATATGTGTAATTTGCAGAATATCATTTAGTAGCAAAGGGTGATAATTTCCTTTCAAATGGACCAGCAGAACAAAAGTCAAGATTACTACCATTTAAAAGGCATGGTTTGTGGGTAAATAATTGTTCTTTTCATGGATGATTTTTGTCTTTGATTGTATGTTTTTTTTAAAATTGGTGCTTGGCAAGCTTACAACTAGGGATGGGCAGGATGCACTACCATTATATGTACACTGAAAATAGATGTCCACATTTTTATTATTTGCCAAAAAAAATTTTCAATTGTGGTTTAATTTTGTGATAAAATACAGTGAATTGAAAGTAATTGGCTTTATCCACTAATCACAAAATTATAGTCCATTGAAAACTGAATTCTAATATTTAGCTATGACTTTAGTTTAGTTAAAGACATAGACAATCAGCTATTTGTTCTTTAATTTTGCAGTTCAGATTTCAATTCATTGCAATTCAGTGTTTAGAGAATAAACTCAAGAAAGCCTAATTTTGAGTAAATATCCAAAATGGTATCCGACATCTGGATGTTCCTCAATTATTTACATTAGAAAGAAATGAGTTTATTGTTAAATAGCTTAAGGAACACTTGAAGCGCCATAATCACTTCACCATTACTTACTAATCTTGGAAAGCAATGAAAGGTCGCAAGTTCTAGGCTAAACCACTACCACAGCTTGTTGTTTATCAATTCCATAGGTGGAGTGAAATATCCTTAGTATACAAATGGGCAAGGAAATGGGTTTTAGATGGTGGGAGAGCCATATTTCTTCTAAAACTGCTTGAAATCCAATTTGACAAAAAATAAGGGCTTGTAAATAATTTTCCATAACTACTGCACAGAAATTTTAACCATACAGGATATGTTCCGTTGAGATACAAGTAAAAAATGGTCTTCTAATTTAAGTAATATAGAATGTCACATAATGTCACTATTTTGCTATATATTTGGTATTCATATCATTACCTACGTATAGATTAAAGGTTGAGCAGATGTACAAGAGATTATACCTTTAGATTAACCACAAATGTCTTTGGCAGATATATTATCCCCTTAGCTACCTCAAACTTCTTCTTCTTCATAAGGGAAAGGGCAAACGAAAAATAAATACTGAAACAACTTTATAACAGCAAGAAAACATCCTTTTTAAATATAAATGCAATAGAAAAAAATTGATTTTATTTAGACATCTTTTAAAGCATATTAATATAAAGCATGCCACTAAATCATTTCATTTTAGTTTATAAGAACAATGGCTAATGCATGGGGCAGATAGGGAGAGTCAAAATCTAATATTTTGGCAAGATAAGAACCACTGATAAATGTCTGCTGGAAACAACAACAAAAAAAACTTGTGTTAGTTCACCCTCCTGACACCTTTATTGATGGCTGTAGTAACTGCAGAGTGGCTGTGCAATTAATCATGTCAAGATTTGGGGTACTTTAGAAAAATCAGTGCTCCACTCTCTGGGTATAGACCCTCTATACATGCTTAGTCTGACTATTAAACTGCATTTCACTGCATATTGTCCTGTCTTCTAAGTCTGTCATTAGGTTACAGTATCAGGGGTGTAGTCAAATTACAGGCGTAATGAGCTCATCACATATAATCACTGCTAATATATTATGTCTCAAATTACTATCAAGAAACTCCCAACTTTGATCCAATCCCTGTGACCATCATTGTAATTTCTATAGAAACAGTGAATTGAATGCTCAGCAGTGTAATGCAAAAGTTTACTGTGAGAACTCAACCTTTAGCAGATCAAAAGTTTAAAACAATTAAAATAGAAAAATAAAAGGTTCATGTGTCTCGACTGTATTCAATCACCCCTCTACTCCTAACTTATCATTTAGGCTATAGAGGCATACTAACCAGTTGTTGAAGGATGGAATATTGTGTCTGGTCTCCCTTGGTTACATGCAAATGTTTTAATATTATAGAGGGAATATCTTTGACTACATTCTCTTTTATCATACACCAGTGAAATCAAACAATCATTTATGCTCTACAGAACAACTCAAATACACCCTTGGTGTACACTTTTACTTTTGAATACTAATTTGAATATATTATATGGATAAGGAAAATAAACAATATACTGTTAGAAAAAAGGCATAGTTGGCAATATAGAATTAATGTATAAATCATGTAACTAATATTTGGTAGGTTTTTCCTTTCCATTCACGAAAACTGACAACCTTCTGAATCTCATGTTACACAAAAGGTTAGATGTTTGAAGATTTGGTATGCCAGTTTTAGATACATAAGGTCATAGGTTCCATCCCTGCTTCAATCACTTTTGTTTCTAGTTCTGTAAGGCCAGTCATTCTGGCTTCTTGTGTTCATTTAGCTATCAGTAATTGGGTATCATTGTTGCATTCAACCTTTTGAAGGCTGTCATGGAGACCAAAGTGACAGCACTGCCAGTAGTCTAAAGCAAAATTGTTCCTGTGTTTATATAAAATAAATTATCACTATAGTCCATGATCTTCAATTCATTTTGTTAAAACCTTATTTGATTAAATTCAACATATGCACATGTTTTGAAGCTAATTGGCACATATAAACTCTTCTAGAGCCTTCTGCCTTAACTGCTTTTCGTGCCCTAATAAATTATAAAATTATCATAAAGACATATCTGACTTCTAATTCAGCATCCCTTTGTGAACATTTCTTAGATCTTAAGCCAGTTTTGTAAGTACACTTGTACTTTTGTCAAAGATAACTTTTTACAGTTGTGAACGTTCTCTGATCTTCACCTTAATTGAGTCAGAAATTCCCTTTTCCATAATACTTCCCTGTGTTTTCAATAGACATATTCAACCCAGATTAAGCTTTATCCAGTGTACTTCTGGCTGCAACGAAATGCTCCACAATAACTTCTCTGGTGTCACCAAGGTTAAACTTTACATTCAGAAATAATTTATCACATCTCATTTGCATGTCTCACATGCACAGCAATAGCAAACATTCTAGTAAATTAACATGTCAAGTGCATTACATCAGAAATACTTTTATCAATATTTTATTTTTACAACCAAAGTAAAAGTGACAAAATCTGTTTGTCCCGACATTATCTATATTGAATCCCAACGCAAAAAGAGGTCTTGTGTTTGCATGATATGCTCATAAATCTGATTGTTATAAAGGCTAGTAAAGAATAAGTTAGGAAGTATTTATTAAATGGACATTTTAGAAGCAAGCATAATTATAAATAAATTAATTAATATTGATTAGAAATGGACATGAACTTAATATGCCATCCTAATGTTGAGAAACCATTTGAGTAGGTCAATTATCACACAATAAAATAGACTTTTAAGGATCATTTTGATCATTTGGAGCCAGAGTCTCCATCCTACCCTGATAATGATTGATGCTTGAAGGACACTATAGGTACCCAGACCAATCATCTCATAGAAGTTCCCATGTCCCATTAACCCTGCATTGTAAAATATTGATTAAAATTGATGTGTGGCTTGACAAGGAGCAAAGATAGTTGCTTATGCTTTTACCTTCCACAGCAGCTCTGCCATAATAGACATTTCTATACTAGCCTGGTCACTGTTCGAGGTTGAACAATCCAGTACTCTGCAAGCAGAAAAAGCCCAGTTTCTAAGTTCTAACAGCCTGGAAACTGATTTGTAGATCACCTTGAAGACCAACTACCACAATTCATTGGTGTCTTAATCTCCTTCTCCAACTATTGCCATGACCTGGGAAAATCCTCACATTCCACACATCGAAATTATGATCCCAGCCTTTTTCCTAAAAAAGCAGTGGAGTAAAAATAAAACATGATAAAGGCAACTTCCAACATATCTGCTAGGAAAATGACAAAAGAGACAGATGCTGGCTTTAATTAAACCAATAAGATTTCAGTCAACATGAAAGTAGATTAAAACTAAAACAATTCAGATGACTAAAATATGACTAAAACTAAAATGGCTTTTTAGTATAAAGACTATGACTAAAGGTAATTAGAAATTTGCCGCCAAAATGATCACTCCTATTTATTTTAACATTAACTCACTAATATCATAGCAATATTCTGTGTACAAAACACAAACTCAAAGAGTTAGAAGGTGTTTAGGCGCTTCTAGTGATATATAGGGTGTATGTAAATACAACTGTTGCCAATCACCTTAAATATACAAATAGCAGATATAGGTGATAATTAGAGTTGAGCTAACCCGAACTATAAAGTTCGGGTTCATACCAAACATTACGATTTTTGGACCCTGGACCAGAACACGGACATTTCAGTGTATGTTCGGGTTCAAGTTCAGTGTTCGGCGATTTAATTATGCATTTTGAAAAGCTGCAGGGCAGCCAATCAACAAGCGTTTGACTCGTGTGCCCTTAGAAGCCATCACAGACATGCCTACTAATGGCATGGCTGTGATTGGCCAGTGCAGCATGGGACCCAGCCACTATATAAGCTGGTTACTTAGAATTAGTAAATTATGCCCCTACTCGCTATACCGCGAGTAGGGGCATGTCTATTAAACAGTGAGCAGCCTGTGGCCCCCTTGGCCCCCACCCCTGAGCGGCAGGTGGGGGTCCTTAATATCAATAAGGGGGATCTATTGTCCTCCCCCCTGCCCCCACCCCTGAGCAGCGGGTGGGGCCCTAAATATCAATAAGGGGGGACCTATTGTCCTCCCCCCCGGTCCCCACCCCTGAGCGGCGGATGGGGGCCCTAAATGAAAATGTAACCCCCCAGGTGACTTGTGGTCCCCAAATCCCTAGTCACACCCCTCCCCAAAAAATATAACCCCTACCTACCCCCTCATCCTAAAAATAATGAGGGGGGAACCTTATCTATATACCTGTAAAAAAAAAAAAAAAAAATTCCATTTGATATCTTCTTTCTTCTAAACTCTTCTTTTTTCAGCCGCAAAAAAGACCAAATAAAAATCCGTAATAACCGACGCACTTTAAAAAAAAAAAACGAGCGCAAAAGAAAATAATCAATTTTCACCCATGGAGGGCTCCGCACAGACTGAGCTCTGCAGGGCTGGGGAAGGCTTATAAAGCCTTGCCCTGCCTGCAGTTAGGATCAGAGCACTCTGATTGGTGGGTTTAAGCCATCCAATCAGAGTGTTCTGACAGGTAAATGAAGAGACTGACAGGTAAGTCTCTACATTTACCTGTCACAGCACTCTGATTGGTTGGCTTGAAATCCCCGCCCTGCAATTGGGCTCAGAGCACTCTGATTGGTGGGTTTAAGCCATCCAATCAGAGTGCTGTGACAGGTAAATGAAGAGACTGACAGGTAAATCTCTACATTTACCTGTCACAGCACTCTGATTGGTTGGCTTGAAATCCACCAATCAGAGTGCTCTGTGTCATTTTACACAGTGTGGGAAAGTTCATTGTTGCTCTGAGCCTAATTGCAGAGCGGGTCACAGCATGGGAAAGTTCTTTGGAATTTTCCCACGCTGTGTAATTTGACTCATAAAACTCTGATTGGTGGATTAAGTAACCAATCAGAGTGTTATGAGTCAAATTACACAGCGTGGGAAAATTCCAAAGAACTTTCCCACGCTGTGTAAGATGACACAGAGCACTCTGATTGGTTAGCATGAAATCCAGCCAATCAGAGTGCTCTGTGTCATTTTACACAGCGTGGGAAAGTTCATTGGAACTTTCCCATGCTGTGTAACTCTGATTGGTTAGCTTGAAATCCACCAATCAGAGTGCTCTGTGTCATTTTACACCGCGTGGGAAAGTTCTCTGGAATTTTCCCACGCTGTGTAATTTGACTCATAACACTCTGATTGGTAACTTAATCCACCAATCAGAGTGTTATGAGTCAAATTACACAGCGTGGGGAAATTCCAAAGAACTTTCCCACGCTGTGTAAAATGACACAGTGCACTCTGATTGGTTAGCTTGAAATCCAGCCATTCAGAGTGATCTGTGTCATTTTCCACAGCGTGGGAAAGTTCTAAAGAACTTTCCCACTTTGTGTAAAATGACACAGAGCACTCTGATTGGTGGATTTCAAGTCAACCAATCAGAGTGCTGTGACAGGTAAATGTAGAGACTTCCCTGTCAGTCTCTTCATTTACCTGTCACAGCACTCTGATTGGATGGCTTAAACCCACCAATCAGAGTGCTCTGAGCCTAATTGCAGAGCGGGTCAAGGCTTTATAAGCCTTGACCTGCCCTGCAGAGCTCAGTCTGCGCGGAGCCCTCCATGGGTGAAATTTTTTATTTTTTTATTTTTTTTTAAGTGCGTCGGTTATTATGGATTTTTATTTGGCCTTTTTTGGGGCTGAAGAAAGAAGCTTTTAGAAGAAAGACATCAAATGGTAAGTTTATTTTTTTTTTTTTACAGGTATTTAGCTTATGGTCCCCCCCTCATTATTTTTAGGATGAGGGGGCTAGGTAGAGGTTATTTTTTGGGGGGAGAGGGGTGACGGGGGGTACATTTTTGCTTAGGCCCCCCCTACCATCCAGCGGTGGGGGCCAGGGTGGAGGACAATAGGTCCCCCTCTTTTTCTAACTTAGGGCCCCCACCCACCGCTCAGGGTAGTGGCCGGGGGGCAGGACAATAGGTTCCCCCCCTTATTCTAAATTTAGGGCCCCCACCCACCACTCAGGGGTGGGGGCCAGGGGGAGCACAGTAGGTCCCCTCCCTCATTGTTATATAGGGCCCCCACCCGCCACGCAGGGGTGGGGGCTGGAGGGAGGACAATAGTTCCCCCACCTTATTCTAAATTTAGGGCCTCCACCCACCGCTCAGGTGTGGAGGCTGGGAGGGGGACAGTAGGTCCCCCCTTCATTGTTATGTAGGGCCCCCACCCGCCTGGCGGGGTGAGGCCAGGGGAGGACAGTAGGTCCCCATCATTGTTATGTAGGGCCCCCACTCACCGTGCAGGGGTGATGGCCAGGGGAAGGACAATAGGTCCCCCTCATCATTATGTAGGGATCCCACCCACTGCTCAGGGATGGGGGCCGGGGTGAGGACAGTAGGTCCCCCCTCATTGTTATGTAGGGCCCCCCACCCTCTGCGCAGGGGTGGGGGCTGAGGGGAGGACAGTAGGTCCCCCCCATTGTTATGTAGGGCCCCCACCTGCAACTCAGGGGTGGGTGCCGGGGGGAGGACAAGAGGTCCCCCCCTTATTTTACTTTATGGCCCCCACCCGCCATTCAGGGGGTGGGGGCCATAAAGTAAAATGTTTTTTTTGTTGTTTTTTGTTTGTTTTTACAGTGAGAAGCCATTGGATACTCACTGTTTACTAGACACACCCCTACTCACGGTATAGCGAGTAGGGGCTGAATTTACTAATATTAAGTAATCTTTACTTAGTATTAGTAAATGTGGCTGAAAGACCAATTTAGGTCTTTCAGCCTTTTAGTAGATAGCTCTCTAATACCGTGGGATTAGGGAGTTATCTACTAAGCTGCTGCTTATTTTATGTTATTTTAAGTGATTTTACGTGATTTCCCTATTCACATTTGTTTGCAGGGCACTTGTCCTACTCTTACCCCCATTTTACTTCTTTTTGCAGCCCTCTAGCCCTTTCCAGGACTTTTTTAGAGCCATTTTTGTGCCCAAAAGTTCGGGTCCCCATTGACTTCAATGTGGTTCAGGTTCGATTCCGAACCCAGACTTTTTTCTGTAGTTCGGCCAAACCCGCCGGACCCGAACATTCAGGTGTCTGCTCAACTCTAGTGCTAATACAATTACCACATCAATACAACACCCAATGTGACACTTATTACATATCTTGCGGTAGTGTACATTGCTGCCTTTTTGCACACTGCTTATATATGTCCTATTTTTACTTTATGTTATTATTATTGTTTTAGTAAATTTTCTATTGCTACTAAGATCCTGCTTTTGGAGTACTTTCAAAGACAGTTATTGGCACCCCAACGCTGACCATACAGAGCCTGTCACGGCTCTATATTTGTGAGTTGACATCTCATATTTTTTCTTACAATACTATTATACAGATTTCACTATGTGTGGCAATATTTGTCTTCCAGAGATTTGCAAAGAAAGAATCTTGCTGTTATCATTAGACGCTACTATTGGGAAGTATACCTACATAAGTGTCACATTGGGTGTTGTATCAATATTCTGTGTAGTAGTAACCTGTACTTTTACGAGCTAGATATTCCAGAAAATCCAATAGGTTTTAAAAAATTCATAAGAAAATGTATTGATTAATATGCAGCACATTAAACTGGTTCTCAAAGTGTTAAAATCAAATGCAGCTGATAGATGCTCTTCCTTCAAATGCATTTAACCTTCCTGTTTATTATCTTTGGATGATCTCAGCCATGAAGTACCCTCTAATCGGGCACCTGTTTAAGCAATCAAAGTGTTTCTGCTGTGATAAAGATGAGATGGATGATGTTACCACTATGGACTCTGTGGGTATTAAAAATGTAAAGAGATTTTTTTTTTTTCTCCAGATCTTTTTAAGCATTCCATACCTTTTCAAAGTAGACAAATAAAATCATATTGATGTTGCTAATAGTTCTTTATAAACATTTTGTATACATTACTTTGAAATATTTAAATCATTTGCTTAAAATATAGAATTTTGGGTTGGTGAAAACTAAATGACAGTAGGTTTTTAAAGAAACCCCACAAAGTAAATTCCCCCTTTGTGCTTTAATACATTACCTAGGTCAGGGATAGGCAACCTTCAGAACTCCAGATGTTGTGGACTACATGCCCTATAATGCTCTTACACCCATAATGCTAGCAACGCATCATGGGAGGTGTAGTCCACAACATCTGGAGTGTCGAAGGTTGCCTATGCCTGACCTAGGTATTACATTAAAGGGACACTATAGGTACCCAGACCACTTCAGCTCATTAAAGTTGTCTGGGGGGACTGTCCCTGTCAATTTAACCCTACACTGGTAATAAGTGCAGGTAAATGAAAAAATACTTTTTAACCCTATCTGTGCTGCAGGAGGTGCATGAGTGAGTGGGGCACTATAGGCTAGAAATACAATTTTGTAATCCTAGCTTATAGTTAATATACAAATATTTGCTGTGACATGAAAACTCTGTTTCTTCTGAACAAAATGATATATAATAAGTGTGGGTGCATTTAATATGAAAGAGGTGAATTACGGTTGAACAGCTACATAGCGCAAACACCAGTTAATGTTTACATTTTATTTTCAGATCAGAAGGGTTTAACTGAACATATTTTTGAGCATGAATAAGCGGGTCCAATGATATTCATGCACAGCAGGGTACATTCCAGAAAAAAACATGTTCGCATTATCCTCATCCCTGTTTGTTTATTTTATTTTATTTTTTTTAAATTCTTTATTTTTATTTTTGTGCAGGTAGGTACAATATCTTTGTCAAGACGCCACAACAGCATACATATATGCATAACTATACAGATTTGGTAGTGGCATAAGTTCCGTGCACATTTTTTTTTTTTAATTCTTTATTTTTGCGAGTATTGGCCAAAAGATAACAAAACATATGAAACTTATAGGTTCCCTCTGTTTGTGCAGTGTGTGTTAGGTCGGTTTCCTTTCATGAGGGGAGCTAGCTCGGGATCTTGTATCGCCTTATCGCCCTTATCAGTGTCTCGCTATGGGCTTCTTGCTTTGCTAAGGCGTTTGGTGGGGAGGGGTGGTTAGCTGGTTAGCCTCTGCTGGCAACATTACTTTGCTTGTAGATCGTATCTTGGGGTGAGGCTTAGGGTGTGGGCCATATGTGCGTATGGCTTATAGGTGGCTGAGTAACGGCTGCAGTTCGTTTCACATAATGTGAAGAGGGGAGGTGTGGGGGTGGGGGTAAAACATAACAGTGGGCTTATTTTATAGCTTACAGAGCCAGTGTAGTCCTGCATTAGGGTAAAGTTCTCTATGCAGTGGGTCTCTGCATCCGACAGTCATGTGGGCCACGCTAAGTGCGGGCCAGTTGCAGATGTGTCGGTAGGTGCTGCTTTCAGGTAGGTGAGGTTTGTTGCTCACGTCCCCCTTTCCTGGGTACAAAGGGAGTGATGCCCTCAACTGTCCATGTCGGGTGGGCCATCTGTGGCGTTTTCTCCGCTGGTATGCCCAGGAGCCGGAGGAATGCTGGTGCTTCTAGGAGAGATGTCAGCTTATGCTGTTTGCCAGCCTTGTCAACCAGGATCCGGCATGTGCCCCACCGGTAGGGGATCGCGTGCTCTTGCAGTAACTGGGTGACTGGCTTGAGGGTTCTCCACCAGATGAGTGTATGTCTAGATAAGTCCCGGTAGAATATCAGTTGTGCCCCCTCAAAGGACACCGTTTCTGAGTCTCTCACTGCTCCGTGCACTTTTTTAACGAATACAACAAAGTTTACCGTTATGAGTCTATAAGTTATGTGTTGAACATGTTCAATCAAACTTAACGGTACAGTGAAAATTAGACTGTTATTATAGCATGCCTATGTTGCAGGAATACATTATTTTTCATGTTATTTCTAGTATAGGCTATTGTATTTATTCACTCACTTCACTTTTTTCATGTTTTATGCCTAGCTAAAACCACATTTGTATCAGGGTAAAGTTAAGAATTCGCTATGTGACAACGTTAAGTTAACTGTCTTAATGGAGCCTTAACGTTGAAGCATGTTATGTAATGTAATGGTTGCTGAGTTATAAGACATTGGCAAGCTAGACTTTTTTTTCTGTACTGTAAAGAAAAGAAAAAAATGTATTGTGCCATAAATAGGAGCACTCTGTAGATGAATCTGTCAAATAAGTCTCTCACTTTTGTTAAAATACAGAAACAGATAAAACAAGTCAGATGTGATAAAACTGTTAAAAAATACAGTCTAGTGACAACAACAAACACTAATTTGTATGCATCATATTAGTTAGAAATAAAACCTAATTTTAAACTGTATATATTTTTAATACATCTTAGATGTATTTTTGGACTTGTGCCCATGTGACAAATTTGGTTAGTCCAATTCAATTTGTCAGAATTTTTTTTTTTAAATCTGCCAAAGCAAATTCAGGGCATTGCATTCAGAGGGACCACCTTCACTTTTACCAGGTTGTTATTATATTTATTTATTTATTTATAAAATATTTTACCAGGAAAGATACATTGAGATTTCTCTCGTTTTCAAGTATGTCCTGGGTCCACAAATCATTGCATTGTTACATTAGGTACAACAAAATACAAAAACAATATTAATACACAATATATACAAAATTTAACATAGAACAGGCAGGAAATATATAATCAACCATGACACGTGCATTCTGTTTTGAGGTATGTAGAGAGGGATCTCTTAAATGACTTTAGGCTTAGGGAAGATTTTAAATTGTGCGGGAGGTCGTTCCACAATTGCGGCGCTCTGTAGGAGAAGGAGGATCGGGCCGCTTTCTTTTGTATTGAGGTAGACTAAGTAAAGTGCTTGTACTGGATCGTTAAGAATGTTGGTATTGCAGTTACCCTGTTCGTCTATTTCCTCCCGAACTGCTGAGTCTGAGTGATTATAGCATGCAGTTCGGGTGTTTTCAGATGAATGCAGCAACCAAGTAGTGTTCTCCCCAGCAAGTAGACAGTTACCCAAACATCAGTCTAGACTAGATGAAGGGTACAACAGGAATGATTTTAATGGGTGACACACTGTCTTTTATGCAAGTCCCCGTGCAAGGGGCACTCCCACATGGACCTTGTGGGGGACAGGGACACAAAATTTACAACCAATAATAATAAAGTGACAAAATGTGACACTCCCAATACAAACAGATAATTCCCTCCTCTCTGCATGTGAGATAATTGAGTAACGCAATTATCTCAAGGCAGAAAAAAACAATCTTTTCATAAAACTTGAAAAGTACCCCAAACCACATAAAATCCACATAGGTGTTATATCACATGATAGCCCTGATCTGGGTGACCAGCATATCCAAAAATCACCCAAATCAGTTCAGGAGTTTTGGAATTGTATAGAAGTCTAATTTTGACCGACTGCACACGAGGCTCCTGCCCAGAAACAATTCCATGAGTTAAGTGGTACTGTCGGTCCATTTTGAAAAGTTTCAAAAATGAAAAAATGATGCCCCCTGGCTTACAGCAGCGATTGTTCCCCTAGTTTGTGGGAACAAAACTACCGAACAGTACTCTCTTGGCTGTTCGGGAAAGGAAGCAGGCGTTCGTAGAGTTTGACCAGTGTTCGGGAAGTCGAGTGTCCGAATTTAGTTCCAGACACTTGACGATCAAGTCCTGCTGCCTCCTTTCGTGTGAACAAGATGGCTGCCGTTTTCTCCTGCACATGGTGTTCGACTATACGAATGGCGGCCAAACAGGTACAGAATTTAATTGACTGTTCTCTTTGAAGATAATGAGCCAGGGGGTGGTCGGTGTTCGGTAGTTATGGCTACCGAACCAATAAAACATAAAAGTCCCGAATAGCATGGTGGTTTCATCACACAGGTTATTTATAAAACACCATATTTTTCCAAATTGCTAAAATTTTGTGAAAATGATAGAATTTTGACCACATTGGCAATTCACAGATTTACTAAAGCTGAATGCGGTAAGGATTCAGTTGATCAAACCAATGCTGTAACATTCCGGAACGTTTAGGAAATCAGTAATATCTGTATTCGAATGAATATAAAGTACAGGCCTTGAGAATTATCAATGACCGCATTCGGCAGCATGCACAGTTGCAGTTTATTACTCTTAGTACTATTTGCATGCTTGCAATGCTAGCAGCCAGTGGCCAAATAGTGAAGAACTCTCTGCAGCATAATTACTAATAAGGAACAGCAATATGTTTTATATTTATTTATTGGATGGCATGTCCTGCTAAAGTAAAATTTAAAAAATGTGAATTTTTTTTTTCTTGAAGTCACGTGTCGGAGCTAACTACTGTCACTTTTCTTTTAAACATACTGGAAAGCAATTTTACTTTTTTCTACTAAAAATGTTAATTTCAGTATTTTCAATAGAAAAACCATTGTAGTTTCTTTGAAAAAAAATATTCCCTGTACAGTTGAATTTCTGTTACATTGTTATTTTGTTTTAGTGTTTAATGCTTTTAATCTTACATGTATCTTGCACAAGCTTTTATTTAGCATTATTTTCCTTCTAAGGAAAAAGAGAGTGCTGGGAAAATAGACTTTTAGCTGTGAAAGCTGTTACCTTTTGTTATGGAAAGACATACAATGTTAAATAGGTATGGGCAATTTGATTTTTTTTTTTTTTTTACTTCACAAATGGCAAATTCAAGTACTATATTTCCCTGCAAGAACTAAGATAAGAAAAAAGCAAGAAAAAAAATCCACATTATCTTCCTTTAAGAAAAATCTGATCTTTTGCCCTTGAAGTATAATTTATTACTACAATTATGTATGCGCTAAAGAATGGAGTGGCCATTTGTTCTTCACAAACATGGTGTTTACATGTTCTGACATCAATTACACAATGTATGGTCAATACATTTTCCTATAATAGCGCAGAGAAAAATACTTGGTAAACACGAAGATGGCATGAGAGGATGAAAAATAGTCACAACTGAAATTTGTTGTAAACTCTATTCAATGAGGCAAAGATATTTTTTATATGTTTTATAGGCCAAGGTGAAAGGTTTCACCCAGTCTTAATAAATATCTGTAGGTTAGGTTTTACTGATTTCCTTCAGTGGGAACTATACCAGAAGACGTTTAAAGTTGACATGACAAAATTATGCAGACTTTTACGCCACATTTTTACTTAGTAGTACATGTGATGTGGAGATATAGTTAGTTTTGCAAATAATGTTTAATTAGTTACTTTAAGTGCTATATGAGAAAATAATTTTTTTTTAAATTTATATTTAGTATATATGCATACAAAATTGTTTGCATGTACATATTTGTAGTTGTTATTGAATGCTCATCTCTCAGAATTTTGACATTTACAGCCCTTTACATTTAAATCTGGATTTTAGTTTTGAATCTGTTATCCCCAAAACAAATATGCAAACCATTTAGAATATATTAATCCCAGTGCTTCAAATAACTAATTAACTGTACACTTTTAACATCTCACCTATTTTTTTAATTTTGTTCAAGAGCTTTGTTGTGGGCAATTAAAATTTACCTTTTACATATATTCTTTTTTAAGAATACTATACTATACTTAATGATGTGTATCATACTCATTACACAAAATAATGCCATTGGCCTTATGGAGGAGAAGTTCTCTATGTACTGGCTTTCTTTAAGAAGCATATGTATAAAAGGTAGGAATAGTGTGTTGTGTTATATTATGAGTTATTTGGAGCTTGTCTGTGCATTTTATGTATGTATTAATTTCATAATCTGACTTAAGAGATCAAGAATCTTTACTTTGTGATTCCTCACGTGATGACGTGACGACGCGGAGCGTCTGAGAGACCTAAGGTACATCAAGCGATATCGGCGTTCCCTGCACACCGTGGGTAACGCGGCTATAGCAGGTCTGAACAAGTGGCCAGGTATTCATGTGTGCGGCCGCTCTGGTGGAGACAAGTTGTATGGGCTGCAGTAAAGAGACCCGAAAGCAGATAAGTGCTGAGTGATATACAACCAAGTGTGGATCCCTGTTAAGAAAAGTTAGAAAAACTTATTTTTAATGTCCATCAAACAGGCTGTTTAAAAAGATGGTACTTCATGCTGGGGCAAATGCTGCCAGAAAGATTCCCTAAAGCCTGGGGCAGATGGTCTCAAGAGGTTGACACAGAGAGTGAGTGGAAAATATGGTCTGAAATTTGGAGTTTTATAAAAAGAACTTCACATTGTATAAATATAAAGGAGCTCCAATTTAAGATAATGTTCAAATGGCATATTGTCCCTCAGATAATACGTAAAGTTTAATCCGTTAATGTCTGAGGGTTGTTGGCAATGTGGAGAAAGCATCAGAAATAATCTTCAGTTGTGGTGGGAGTGTAAACTTATTAAACCGATCTGGGATCAGATATTCAAGGTTATTGCTGCCTTGACTAAGACGGTTATTTGTCCCCATCCGAAAATAGCAATATTGCACTATGGCTTGAATATTCTACCAATAGCATTGAGAAGTTTGGTCATTCAAGTTTTTATGGCTATGAAGCTTATAATTGCTTGCAACTGGAAACGTCAGAGCCATATAAGTTGGGATGAGGTTAAAAACAAATCCACCATGTAGCTAAGATGGAAAAAGGGTACTCCATTTCTCAGCTAAACCTAGAAGCATTCTATAAGATATGACAACCTTGGTTTACTGAATTCCCAGAGAAATGCATAGCTAATATGAGGGACTAGAAATAGTTTTTCGATAACCCTGCGGAGCAACCGACGGATGGACTGACGGACGGTGATGGGGGTCGCAACAAAGTGGTGAAGGTTGTTTGTCCAAACAGGTATCGGGGCTTTGTATCAGATAAATAGTGTATTTGGATAGTATTTTTTAATAGGTGTTTTGGTCTTATTTGATTTCTTTTGATATTACAAAACAGTGGCATGATGATAGAACCATGTAGATCTGAGAGATTTCTATAAATGTTGTCTGATACCTGCTAAAAAAAATAATAAATCTGCCTTAACAAGTGCTTTAAAACTGCTAAGTTAGCATGCTCTCTTTCTCTCTATGGAAACCTGTCTTAAATGCTGACCACTGGAATCATTTTATTTAGGACAGTACCAAGTGAATGTAATAGCAGTTAGGAGTAATGGAATATCTAGAGTGATCTCTGAGAGTCCAGGTAGCAGGTGAAAGATTTATTTTGAGATGCTTCACCATGGCCAGAAAGATTATCAAGGAATTTTGGAATTAATGCATGAAGTAGGTGATGGGGCAGGTTATTACAATAGCATTTTTGGGACCTTTCTACCCATTTTCTACTGCACCTATAATTGTATAAGACTTACATTGTATGATGGCTGCATTTTTTTGGCCACAGTGGAGTTTTGCAAACTATGTACTGCATACGTCATGTGTTATTAGGTATACTTTCTTCTTTATCTCTTTTCTGGTATCATCTTCATCGTCACTTGACACTGCACCAAAGAAAACATTTTCCTTGACATGCATGGTTCTTCCGAATTTTCTTTCCTCATGGCCGAGCTTAACTGTCCTTAAATACTTCATGCTTTTTCCCAGCTCTGTGTATGAATGATTTTCGTATTGTGCTTCCTTTTCCCACTGGTAACTTTGACATTGAATACAGTACACTTAATTGTGTGTCAGAAAATAATATCCCTCCATTTTCCCTCCTAGCTTTCCAACAATTTATTACCAATATGA
Organism: Pelobates cultripes; assembly: GCA_933207985.1. Lineage (NCBI taxonomy): Eukaryota > Metazoa > Chordata > Amphibia > Anura > Pelobatidae > Pelobates > Pelobates cultripes. Next base: position 97,414,932 of record OW240912.1, on the reverse strand, counting down.
TTCCTGCTGACATTCCAGTTCCCCAGTGCCATTTGTGTGACCTTCCTCCTACCAAGCTGGTCTGTTATCTACATATTTCATCTCACGATCGCCCCTCAGAATGAATCTGTGCACTCATTGACTTAGGCCATATAAGAAGAATAGATATATGTAGGAGGTTATAGAAAATGTTAATGTGTGGGAATATGTGTGTATAACGTATCCGATAGGTATTAAGCTGTATTATGTGATAATGGAATGTAAAAACAATATAGTTAATCATTTTATTATCAAAGAAATTTAAAGGATAGAAGGGGATTAACCCATTAAATACTGTATGGCAAGCAAGTATACATTTAAACATTCAATGTATTATTAAATATTACGTAAACAAGTAAACAAAAATGCCTATTTACTAACATAAGCATATTGGCAGTTTTTTATTGGTAATTTTTCATTACTTGATTAATACTGCATACAAAAAAAAACAGTAAAAGGTGTATAGAATGTTTTTTGCACTTTGGTGGTTCTATAGCTGTTTCTAATACTTATAAACAGAAACCTTAAAACGGTCCAGTATAACAGTTTTCTGGACAGTTTTCTTTCGCACTTGAAAAGATTTCATACATATAAATTAATCTTTTTCTGTGTTGCTGACCTGATCTATTCTTCAGATTTATTTATTTTTTGGATTAAGTTTTTCAGTGGGGTGTTCATAGGAAATGTTTATTTATATAACAAAGCTTGCATTTCAAATTTTTAGAGTAATCCTATTTTAAATATCATCAGCAGTTTAATATCACTGGAAAGTGTGTAAATTCACAAGATGTGTTGTTTCCTTTATGTAGCTATGCTTATTTTAGAAAATAATGCAATTCCACAATCCAATTTCAAGAGTCACTTAAGATAAATAAGCACAATAAAATAGACGAGATATAACTGTATTTCGTTGAATATCTCATCTGTTTGAGAAGTATGAAATATGTATGAAGAGGTAGTTGACGTTCAGTTCTGGCTGTACATATTCAATGCTAAGATAAATATAATAATGTAATAAAGTATTGAAGTATGCAATGATTTTTTTAACATCTTTGCGTGAAGACTAAGCACATTCAATCATTGTTTCACAATACACGTCTTGAAGCGAAACACCATATTGAGATTGGGAATTAAGATGAATAGTGCTAAAAACTAATGTGCTTTTAATTCATATGGCAGTTTAAACAATTGGTATGCATTCATGACATAGACTTCTGATCCCCAGAAGAAAGGATTTTGCAAGTAAGTGGCATTAGGTTGCTAGAATAGAACCTGCCAAAAATGTGGTACATTGGTGTTGTGTCAGGTTTATCCACACTCTGACAAACATGAACACACATTCACTGACACATTCACACTCACTGAAAGACACACACATTCATTGACAGACACACACTCTTACAGATTGACACACATTGACAGACATACACACACTGACAGACACACTAACACTGAGACACACACTGAAGCAACACACACACTCACTGATACACAAGCACCATACAAGATACAAGATACAGTGCACTATCACATCCACTAAACAGAAATTTCAAGTTTCACAGAATGTAATAGTTTTATTTAAAAAACAAAACAAAAAATAATGGGGGTTTAGTTACTGTATCTAAACCCCCATTATCTTTTGCCTAGGTGAGCTGTTTTTAAATACAACTATTACATTCTGTGAAACTTGCAATTTCTGTTTAGTGGATGAGTGAGTGTGCTGGAGCTTGTATCTTATATGTTGTATGAAATGGCCCCAGCAGCACCCTATAATGTGTGCATGTTCAGGTGAATGCAGGTTCTTGGTTTCAGACACAAAAACGCTGACAGACACACTCACAGACAAACAAACACTGACAGATACACACACTCACTGACATACACTCACTGACAGACACAATGACCTACACACACTCATTGGCAAACACACACTGACAGTGACACACACTCAATGATAAACACATGTAACTGACAGACACAGATTCTCACTGATTTGACCAGGGGCGGATCCAGAACCAAATCTCGGGTGGGGCACTGATGGTGGGCTGTTGCGCGGTGAAAAGGGCTGTATTGGAGAGATAGGGAGCTATTGTGTAGGGGATAGGAGGCTGTACACATATGCAGTGACACACACAGGGATACGGAAACAAAATAACACACAGATACACAAATGTACCCACACTGACACATACACACAGATTCAAATATATACCTTCACAGACCCATACTCTGGCGCACACACATAGATACAAACATATGCACAGGCACACACACACACACATACCTTCACTTACACACACTGGAACACACACAGATGCACACTGACAAAAACATATACACAGACCTACACATACACACACACTGACACACATATACACACTTTGGCACACAGATACACACATATCTGCACATACACACACTGGCATAGACACACATTTTCACACACTGGTACATAGTTCCACATATACTTACACATACACACTAACACATAGATACACACACTGGCACACGGATACACACACTTACCTACACACACAGATACACACATACACACACTGGAGCACACATAAACATACCTACACACACACATACACACACAGATATGCACATACTCACACTGGCCCACATACCATCACACACACTCACTGGCACACACACAGATACACACCGACACACACTCACAGATGCACACTGACACACACATACCTACACACAGATACACACTGACACTCACAGATACACACTGACACTCACTAATACATACATACACACACTGACACACACAGATACATATTCACACACATATGCTGATGGGAGTCAGCTGCAGAGCTCTCCCTCCTCTCTCAGTTCTTCCTCTGTGGCCTCACAGCACATGCAGTCTGTAAGCTGGAAGGAAGTTACAGTCACTTCCCCCCAGCACTCTATGATAGCATTAAAATGGCCCGGTCGGACACTGCAGTCTTTTGGCTGATAAGGAACTTCCCCTATGGGAGCTGCACTATTTTCTCTGGAGGGGCAATTGCTAAACACTTGATAGCTCTCAGATGGAAAAGTCAGAAAATCCCCAGGGTATCTGATGTCATATACCCTGTATTCCCCATATTCTCTAGGCCTGTTTCTACACCAATAGGTGTCACACGGTCTTGAAAAAAAAAAAAAGCCTACCGTAGCAGAAACTTGACGTCTCTGTCTGCGCAAAGGATTCAGACGCAGACGGAGACACACCTGTAAATAGTGCATAGTGTTGGTTGACTGTTATTTCCATTACTGTAATGTTCTAAAGGCTATGTGATACTGTTCTTGGAATGTACTAATAACCTTGATGTCCCCTTTCACCCCTCCTCTTTTCTTTCTGTGCCCCCACTTTGCTTTAAAAAATAATAAAAATACAATTTGGGTGAAAAAAAGAAACACCCAGAATAAATACAGATTTTACACTTAACCCGTTAAGGACTGGAATGTTTTTGCGATGTACATTTGCGACCAGGCCTCTTTTTACACTTTTGTGGTATTTTAGTTTAGGTGTAATTTTCTGCGCTCTCATTTACTGTTCCTGTACAAATTATATTTTTTTTTTTCAGGACAAAAAGGACTTACTTTACATACCATTATTTATATAATCTCATGTAATTTAATGTAAAAAAAAATTAAAAAAATATGATGAAAAGTTGAAAAAAATGTTTTTTTACTTTTACATGAAAAATCTTTGACTCATCTACAAAAGCGAATGAAAAAAACTGCTAAATAGATTAAAAATTTAGTCCTGAGTTTAAAAATACCCAGTGTTTATGTGCTTTTTTGCTTTTTTTTGCAAGTTATAGGGCTATAGGTACAAGTAGGATATTGCGGTTTCAAAACATACATTTTTAAAATGTATCAATAGTGACATTGTAACACTATTATCTGTCATAAATCTCTGAATAATACCCCACATGTACATATTTTTTTTTTAAAGTAGACAACCCAGGGTATTCAATGTGGGGTATGTCCAGTATTTTTTAGCAGCCACTTAGTCGCAAACACTGGCCAAATCTAGCGTTCAAATTTGTTTGTGTATGAAAAAAAGTAAAAAACTAAATTGAACGCTAATTTTGGCCAGTGTTTGTGACTTAGTGGCTACTAAAAAAGACTGGAATACCCCATTTGCAATACCTTGGGTTGTCTTCTTTTGCAAATGGTATGACATCATGAGGGTAATTCTCATTCCTGGGCTACCATATGCTCTCAAAGTTAACGTAACCAACCTGGCTATTTTCAATGTAAAAATATTTTACCCATATATTTGACCTGCTAACTTTCAAAAATGCTATAAAACCTGCACATGGGGGTACTGTTATACTCGGGAGATGTTGCTGAACAGAAATATTAGTGTTTCAAAACAGGAAAATGTATCACAACAATTATATTATCAGTAAAAGTTCTTTTTCTGTGTGTAAAAATGCAAAAACAGTCACTTTCACTGACAATATCATTGCTTTGATATGTTTTACTGTTTGAATCACTAATATTTGTGTTCAGCGAAGTCTCCCGAGTAAAACAGTACCCCCATGTACAGGTTTTACGTTGTCATAGAAAGTTACAGGGTAAAATACAGTGCTAGCAAATTAAATTCTCTGGACTTTCAGCCTGGGTAATTACTTAATTATGAAAAAAATTACATAAATACGTACATAGAATTTAAATATATGTGCATATTTATATATTTGAAGTCTACATGTATATTTATATAATTACTTATGTAATTTTGTATAAAGACATATGTATATTTCGTATTATTTTTATTTATTTATATATACATAGATATATATATATATACCATTTCATTCTAAGTGTATTTTGCTTTATATATATATATATATATATATATTAATATCAAAATACAGTTAGAATAAAATTTCATATAGATATATATTTTTTTATTTTTATTATTATTTACATGTTTTTATTTAATTTAAATTACTTATTATTTGTATTTTATAATAATATATATAAATATATACAATGGTTATTATATATATATTATATATATATGTGTGTAATTTAATTATATGTGTATTTTTATATTAATATATGTATATATTAATATAAAAATACACTTAGTATGACATTATATATATGATATATAGACTATATAATATATGTCTATATATCATATATATATATATACACATATATAATCATTTTTTTATTTATTAACATTAACAGTTATTATTATTATTTTTTTTACACTAGCAGGGAGACTGCCTGTCAGCACATTTACAATGCTTTCCTATGGCTGCTGGCATCTTCTTACTGTGAAAATCACAGTGAGAAGCACACAAGCGCCTCTAGCGGCTGTCAAGAGACAGCCACTAGAGGCTGGATTAACCCTATTATAAACATAGCAGTTTCTCTGAAACTGCTATGTTTATAGAAAAAAAGGGTTAACCCTAGCTGGACCTGGCACCCAGACCACTTCATTAAGCTGAAGTGGTCTGGGTGCCTATAGTGGTCCTTTAACAAGTCTGTATTTGTGAGGTTTACAAAAAATACAATTAAATGTAGAAATACAAGTCCTGTAACTGGGAGATGCCTGCATACATTTCTGTCTGTCATTATAAGCTCTGTCCTTTGTACATGGCAGCCAACATAGTACAAGAGGAGAAATTAAATATTTATCTTCATTTGCATTGTGTGCCATGGCTGTGCCAGAGTATCACATGTTCATGATGAGTTTCATTGTTGTACTCAATAGTGGGTTTTTTTCTCCAAAGAAGTGACAGGTCCCCCTTTAACATATCAGCAATAACTATGAAAAAGATTTACTCCATGATGAAATAGGTATGAAAAGATACTCAATAGAAGCTAAAAAGTAATGTACAAATATATAAGCCAAGACCAGTGTTAGAATATGAGATATAAATATTATCATTAAAAATGCTCAAAATTTAAGCAAAGGTATAGTCATGCTAATGCATCCTGTCACAACAAGCATATTAGGTATGTGTAACAAAGAGTTTACTAGAATTCATTTCATTCTAGATAATGTTGAAGAGAGATTGAAGTGTTCACTAGAGCAGAATGAGCAGAGATTCAGCTATACACACTTAAAATCTTTATTCCAGACTACTAACATAGCTTAGAAACTATAAGGCCACTAAATAAAATGGCTACCCAACAGGCATATCCTGTGAAGGCTATACAAGTTTATGTTTTCTTGATTCTACTTTCCCTGTAAGGATACATCTAAAAAATGCAAACATTTTTAAATAAATAGGATAGAATTATGACAGCTTCTTAAAAATAATTAAAGTTTATTGTCATAAGTGCATATTGTCACAATAATATCAACATGACGTACATATAAATACAGTGGATTAACAAAAAATAAAAATTGGTGGCATTTGTGTTGATATTTGGTTGATAAATATTAACAACACCAACAGTATTGAGTATTCCCCTTTTGAGGCTGTACGTTTTGTTATATATTCCATAAGTGAACATATACATAGTTACATAGCTGAAAAGAGACTTGCGTCCATCAAGTTCGGCCTTCCTCACATATGTTTTTGCTGTTGATCCAAAAGAAGGCAAAAAACCTAGTCTGTAGTGCTTCACATTTTGCAACAAACTAGGAAAAATTCCTTCTTGACCCCAAAGTCTTATGTCTCCTTGGATCAAGCAGCTATTACCCCACTAATTAGAAATTATATCACCGTATGTTATGTTTTTGCAAGTATTTATCCAACTTTAGTTTAAACATCTGTATCGACTCTTCAGGCAGAGAATTCCATATCCTTATTACTCTTACTGTAAAAAAAAACCTTTTCTTTGCCTTAGATGAAATCTCCTTTCTTCCAGCCTAAATGTGTGACCTCGTGTCCTATGCATAGCCCTGTTTATGAATAGATTTCAAGTTAATGGTTTGTACTGGCCCCGAATATATTTGTATAATGTTATCATATCCCCTCTGAGGCGCCGTTTTTCCAAACTAAAGAGATTTAAATTTTTTTACTTTTCTTCGGAACTAAAATGCTCCATTCCTTTTATCAATTTTGTAGCTCGTCTTTGCACTTTTTCTAGTGCCATGATATCCTTCTTTAAAACAGGTGCCCAAAATTGCACAGCATATTCAAGTTGTGGTCTTACTAGCGATTTATAAAGAGGCAAAATTATATTTTCATCCCGAGAATTTATGCCCCTATTTATACATGACAAAACCTTACTGGCCTTAGCAACTGCAGATTCACATTGCATGTTGCTGCCTAATTTGTTGTCTATAACAATTCCCAAATCCTTCTCGTGTGTGGTTTTCCCTAATTCACTACCATTTAGGGTGTAAATTGCTTGTGCATTCTTGACTCTTACCTCTTCCAATGTAAGAGTATGATTGACTCCAAGATCCCAGGATAACATAGGGGATAACTACTGTGAAGCATTGTGATGAAATTGTGACTAAGTTTTATGTAAGTTGTGTGGTTTTATTTTTATATGAACAGAAGTATAATAAAAACATAAATAAAAACTAAATCATAGACAAAGTAAAAATTGCAGTGAATAACTGCGACCCTAATATTGTTGACTCTGTTAGTATTAATGATACCTTTGGGAACTATGTGTGGGGAATAAGTCACTAATTTCTTATCGAATGGGCTCTAAGCAAGCCTATATGTCTATCAATGTTTTTTTTGCATCTAGTGACCTGTGATTGCGAGATGGTGTATTCATGACCTTGAGGGTGTGGGATAGTGGTTATACCATCTTTCCCAAATGTGGGCAACTTTGCTTCATTGTTTCTGGATTTTTACTGACATAAACTCATAGGCGTAGTTTAGCAAGGTTTTGTCTTGGACATATCACCAATTTCCAGTTCAGTACAATAAGTTCTCTAGTAGCTAGTGCTATATAGGATACCAATGCTGTATCACGGAATTGTAATTGAGATGGAAACTCTATCCATGGGTACACTTGGAGGAATCTGCACTCCTAAGGATCTGACCTTGAGTTTGTCTACTGTTTCCCATAGCGGCCAAATCATTATACATTTCCACTGGATATGAAACATGGTTCCAATGCTGGTACCACCCTGCCAGCATGTAGCTGGGATATTCCTGTACATTGTTAAGTCTACACTTGATAACATCTGGTCTCAGTGGGTTAACCCAATAGGAAGCCAGTATAATGTTTAGCTCCATGTCAGCGGGAGAGTCCATTTTAAGTGTTTAATCTACACAGTTCAAGGTAATGCTTTTATTTGCAGGTATAGAAATGTAAACCTTGATAGTAGGTGATATTGTTCCTGGAGGAAGGGAACAAAGTCAATGAGGTGAAATATTTGCAAGATATCATATTTTTCCCAATCATTTCCCAATGTTCCCAAAGACATTCATGGATAGTCATGGGGAGGATGCAGACAATGCCCCTAGTGGGGCAAGCTTAGGGAATTTGGTAATTTTGTCAGTCATGATAAATAACGAGCCCCAAGCAGCAATAGTTGCTTGTGTGGTGGGGAATAGGTCTAAATTATTTTGTATCAGGGTGGACGGGGTCCACCTATTGGCTGAAAAAGCATCCCAAGTTAAAAGTATGACAGCTTTTTTTATCCTGAGTAAATGGTATATTCCCCCTATTTAAATAAATAAGGCATTCACAAACCAGCATTTTCTTTCTCTGTTACATTATAACATGCACCATGGAAACCCTTGTGTGTGGGTGGTGGTGTAATCTTAGTTAATATCCTATTTTTAGATCAGTTAAAATCTGAATTATATGCTACAATGTAAGGAACATGACATTAACATTTTATGTCTTGAAATACAAAGAAACAATGCATGACAATACATTGTTTCAAGAAGAACCGCTGAAGCAATTTACTCCAGTCTGAACTGATATATTATTTTCATTCGTAATGCAATATTTATCAAGGTTAAAGCTAAAGTACTGTAGAATGAGCACTTTTGCTTGGAACTCATAGTAGGTTTCTATATATTGCCAACAAATGTTTTCTCTTCCGAGCCAACTGTTTTATCCTGATTTAATGTCCCTAGACTGAAAGAGTGACAGTCTCAAGGTTGTCATCAATAGCAGCCGTAAATTAATTTAATGATTTTTTATTGCCTGCTTGTACTTTATATATTTCTATTTACTGTCAGAGCTATGTGTTGTGTATTAATATAACTGGAGTCTATGGAAACTGTAGACTTGGTCTGGTAAATGACAGTAGTACTGCCGTAAGCATTTCAGATTTACAGTAACAATTTAAGTGCATATTTATGGAGCTTTGAATATGTCTGCTAAAATGCAGCTTTCCACAAAAGAGGTCTGACAGGGTCATTCACTAAAGTGATAATTGCCAGGAAATCAAAGTGAATTGAAATTGAACCTCAAATTTAAGGCCAACATAGCCAAAGTGGAAGCATAGCTGGCTAGGAGAATTTTTCCATTTTGGCTTTACATTTGAGAATCTTTTAATCTACCTTAGATTTTTGACAATGTTCACTTTAGTGGTTAACCCTGTGAGGTGATCTGCCAAAGGAAAATACCAGTGTAAAACTTTACTAACAGGTTATGCATTTTGCTAATTGGAATGCAAACCAGGGAAGTATTAAAGGAATACTCCAAGCACTATAACCACTACAGTGCATTAGAATGGTTTGGCTTTTTACCTTGGGTCTGCTGGGTTTGCTCCTCCCCCCCTCCACTAAGCTGGACGCTTTAGGGAAAGCTAGGTCTGGAGGTGCAGGGCCTAGCTTACTGGCTAAGAGTGATGAACTGATGCTCCCAGTCAGTGATCTACACCTTCACCACAGGGCTTTGTTTAGGAGAGTCAATGGAAGCAACTCAGCATGATCTTCTGGCACTTTTTAAAATAATTTGATTACTTACAATAGATAGCGCCAGAAAACTTCTGGAACCATAACCATTTGGTTATGTAAATACCCTTTGCCAACTTTTGCAGGATTAACATTCAGTGTCTTCACACTCTTGCTGTTCATGGGCACTAGCCTCCAATGCTTCCCTAAGGGTAAACATTTGATTGGCTGATGTTATCAGTAATGGTGATCTCAGCTAAAGGAAGAGTGGCAGCCACAGTGAGACCAACACACTGAGCACTAAAGATAAAATTATTAGTAAAAACAATTAAAATTGATAAAGGGGGCCTGAATCTAACTACAGAGGTAAACACTTTAATGTTAGGAATACATGTTTATCCTGCATCCGGGCAACTCCATCTGAGCTCTTTGTCAATCCTTGTTAGAAGCTGTGTCCTTCATACCTCTCTGTGAGGACCAATCAAGCATTTTGAGAAGATGGGCAATGAAACAATGTTTCCATTTTATTTTTCATTTGCAATGTTTGCCGTGGCTTTGCCTTGTCTCCACTGCATTCAAGTGGTCAGTCCTTATTAGAAATATAACACAACCTAAGCAGGTAATGAAAATAGCTTAACACAAGTTATAGGGGATTTTGAATGTTGTGTTACAACAGTGTGAGTCCTGGAGACAAGGTATACAGCCATGAGCACCCAGCTGGACCCAGGTTAGTTGTCTAAAATTGTTTGATAAATTTTATTGGCACTAGTGCAATCTTGGAATCATAACCACTAGAGTGGGCTATAATGGTTATTGTGCTTGGAGTGTTTCTTTAAAAGCACTAAAAAAATGTGTATAACTTATTCATGTCTTCTAAAATCATAAAACAAAATCCATCATAATGTAAAAGAATGCAGTTTGCTGTGAAGAAATGATTTATAAAAATGTGTTTAGCATTTGCAAAATTCACATTTTGCACCATATAAATTGTAAATGCTCATGATTTACTAGAGATACTTTCTGCTCTATATTCATAGTATGAAACCATTTGGTTTTATTCTTTGTAGAACATTTTGTATCTCACTCGAAAATGTGTCTGAAAATACAATAGTAAACATGAATGCAATACATCATGCTTTATATTTTACAGAATAAAAAAAACTTTCATGCAAATAGAATTAAAAAAAAGTTTTCATGCAAATATAATGTTTGTAGATATATTTGTATTTGGGTTGCAATTATATTGCATTTATTATAGAATAATTTACAATTCAAGTGTTGATTATAAATAATGTTTTATTTTTTTTTCCTGCACGAGAACATTCTGCTTTTTAAACTGTTCTATATTATATATGGTCAAAGAAACAGCAATATTTAGATAATAAATCAAACAAGCATATTCTAGGTGAGAAGATGAATAAAAAAAATGTTTGCATGATAAATATTAAGCAAACATCAAATTTTAAGGAACATTATAGGGTTAGGAATACAAATCTTTATTCCGAACATGAAAGACACTGGAAAAGAAGAGAATAAACAGCTTTATTAATTTTAAGGCAAACAGAGGGAGGGGGGGACTACTCTAGATAAAGATATCAAGAGTAGTGTTCCCCCTCCTCCCAACCCCCCCGTTTGACATAAAATTGTTTTATTCACTTTTTTCTAGCACCTTTTTCTAGCTCTCCTCGTGTCCTTACAACATCATCAAGGAGGCATGGCTCCTCTGCCGATGGCCAATTCAATGCTTCTGGGGACCTGATCCATATTCAAGGTGCTTTTCATAGAAAATCATTAAATGCAATGCTTTCCTCTGAGCTACAGCATCATGTGACCAAGTTTTACATGGTCAGTGCAGTGAAAGGTCATTTATTGGCTGTCCCTATGACAGCCACTAGAGTCATGTTTAACACTTCATAGTAAATATTACTCTTTCTACAAAACTGTCATACTGACAGCCATTAGGTTCTGCTATAAAGACCAAGTAAAGTTCATTCACATGAGACATAAGCCCCTTGGAAAGCACTGACTACAATGCGCATGTGCATTAGGACTCCTTGCTTTTCTATGTGCAGTTGATTGGACCAGCATGATAGAAGCCATGCCTCCTCCATGAAGTCACAAAAGGGGGAGAGGTGTGCAGAACTGGGGCAGTATTGACACTGGAAAAAAATGTTTTTTTCATTGTTAAGGCAAAAGGCAGGGACCCCAGTATTTAACTCTGGACCATGGCACTACATCATTATGAATACAAATAATTAGAGTTTATTTAACTCTTAGATAACCTTTTCATACCCTGGCAGGGCTTTAAGATCCCATTTTATGTTGAAATTATTAAAACAGTAAGGTTGCTTATGTTATGTGTGAGAATATCAATGGCTTTTACAATCTATTATTATTTTCATTCATAGATCTGGGTGCAATTTTGCCCTTATGTAATGCCTACATAGATCAGTTGTAGTATCAACCATAGACATGAACTATGTATGACTTTGTAAACTGCGTTAGCATCTTGCAATCTTAGTAACGCACCCAGTGTTTTGGACAGAGGGGAGGACATTTTTTTACCATTTTGCAGATATTCCAAAAGACAGATTTGCAAAAAAAATTGTTCCTATGCAGACAAATAAAAATTATGGGACAAAGAGGAAAACATTGATGCTTTACAAAAAATGTTTAATTTTACATTGCCACGGTAAACAAAATTACAAAAGTTCTGGATTACATGAATGTTAACCTCTAGGTAATCCCCATTACCTAGAAGCATTTGCTGCCTCTTTTGAATGTAATTCAGCATGTAATATTTGCTAAGGCACGGTATTTCAGTAACAATAACTTAGAATTATTTGGTAGTTGTCAGTTATTTTTTTGTATGCCCTTTCCCTGCATGCATGTTATATGCTTGCGAAGTCCCATTGTTCTTGTAAGCACATGCTGGTTACACCTGGAAAAAGAAGATTGCATAACCTAGATTGTATGTATGTGTTAAAGGTCATATTTACCTATTATATGTTCAAAAAAACCTAGGGTTTCTGCCAGCTACTGCTAGATTCCAGCAATCTTTATTATATTATATGTATTACAGTGGAACTGTCACTACTGATATTTTGTTAAGGATTGAATATTTATGAAAGGCTGTCTGTAGATTGCATTGGAATTAAACTAAAATTCCAACACAATAGTGCATGCATACCTATGGTAGTGCTAAGAAGGGACAGGTTTCCCACTTCCTTTTTTCAGGTGCCACCATTCATGTCACATTTGAGGATTTTATACGAGTGGCAGGCTTTTTAAAATTAACAATCAAAGCACCATAACTACTGCAGCTAGTTGCAAAAAGCACTACAACCCACAGCAAGAAATCAAACAGCATCGAATCAATGCTTTCCTTTGGGAAATTTAGATGTCCTCATGTAAAGTGGGAGAATGTTCAACATTGTTTCATAAAGTTAAACTCTGTTAGGGAGCAGGAAGTGCCTCTGGTGATTTAATGGAAGACAGCCACTAGAGGTGGACTTAAGAGAGAAGAAATACCTCAGAGAGTTGGAGAGGATGAAAGACACAAAACCGTTCTCCTCAAAATCTCTCCAAAGGAATACCCACAGATAATGATAGTAACTCGTAGGGCACAGAATAGGTATAGGTATAAAACAATCTTTATTAAATTAAACTTGATAAAGTCTATGGACTTGTGTAACAAAAAAAACAGAAAAGGGTGTGCAAGTGATTTAAAAAGGTCAGAATCCCTGTAGCTCATCTGAGTTATATCCCAGAATAACTCTCAATATATAAATTAGAGAATAGTTATACAGGTCAGTTAATAGTTATGTAACAACCAATTGGAAGTAAAGACAAGAGGAGAGGACGTGTGTATAGTTACAGTGGTGTCAAGTTAGTAAATAGCTCAAAAAATGAAAATGAGAACTAGGGATACTCTAAGTTCATATGTATATATACTTAGGAGTTCCTTATATATGTTGTCTAAGTATAGGGGTACCTTTCAATGTTAACCACTGATAGCGGGGCGTACACAGGGATAAATGTCTAGGGCAACCGCAACTCGATCATGGGAGGGAAAAAGAGGGCTAGCTATCCCCCTTATAATATTGTCAGTGATCCTATGCCTTAAGGCATACAAGCGCACCCATAAGACACTAAAAACCCAGATATATAGTGCACACTTAGGCAAACAAGGTTAAATTCCTGAGGCAGGTTGGAGCTGTTTAGCAAAAAAAGGGAAAGAACAGCTAGATGTTTTGAACATGGGTAGAGCCAATGTGAAAGCACTCCCTCACGAAAAGAGTATACAGTGCCCCCAATACGACACTAAAATCCCAGCTAAATAGAGCCTACCATATCTGTATTGTTGTAAAGAATAGTAACAGCAGGATAAGAACACAGAAACAGTCAGGACCACATAAGACTCATCACTGACTGAGAGTATCGGACTTCCACAAGTAGACAAAATATTAATAGAAATCCCCCCAATAACTTGTTCCTATTGAGAGAAACAGTGTATCCGATCAAAAGGCATAAACGTAAATCAAAAAAGCTAATGTCGAGTGAGCTACCTAGAGGAATGCTATAAAGGATCAAAGTTGAGGACTTCTCGTTGGAATTCAAATCCTAAGAGCCCAGTCCCCATAGCTTGTTCAGAAATACACTGCCGACAGACGTTCCAACAAGATAAGATGGCTACATAGGATATCTGTCCTAACTAAAAATAGCGTCTACACTCGACGCGAGTTTCAGCGCTTTCTGGCGCCTTTTTCAAGAGTGTCCCTTGCAGGGTATCTACTGGGCCTTATAAGGGGGTGAGGAATACGCCTCCGGTGGACATGTCATGCAGATGTGACATCACAGGGACAGTGGCTGTGAATGTCCTCGCGAGCGTAAAATCAATTAAACTCTTGCTTCTAATAGGTAGAAGTGAATGTAAACATTACCATACTTCAAAAGGAACTCTTAAAGGCCAGGCTATCTTATAGAATAGTGAAATACCCTGCAGGTATATTAAAAAGTCCATACTGAGTAGAGAAAAATTAAACGGAGTTTCAATTTCCATATTAAAATCCAGGAAATGAAAGGATAAAGACACAAAATATATTATAAAGTAACAAATGTTGTATTGTATCTAAATTCCCAGAGACTAGGTTTAACCCCACATCCAAAAAACATATTAGTTATAATGGAAGGCTGTTATTAAGTTTAATATTAAATATAACTCTATTTAGAGTTTAGAATCTATAGATAATTTGAACCGGGTGCCAGATATGAATATTTGATGTGTTAGTTAATTACCTTCTTGGTATCCTCTCCTTGCTTCTTACCTATCCTGGTGAGATTCAACCCAAATTTAGGGTGGTAATATTATTCAAAGGAGAGGGAAACCTGTATCGTGTATTTTAAATATTAGGATTTTGAGAATCCTTTAAAGTATGACAGCATTGGCCTTTTGAGTTTTAAACTTGAGAGGTGGACTTAACCCTGTAATGTAAACATTGCATATTCTCTGTTTTACATTGCAAGATTAAAGTCAGGGCATTTCACCCACACCACTTCAATGAGATGAAGTGGTCCGGGTGCCTTTAGTGTCCATTTAGGTGCATATTGTTATTCAGTCAGCTCATATAACTCACATACTCAAATACCTAACTTGAATAATAAATGTCCATGGATGGGCTGTCAGGGGATAGTAGGGGGACAACTGCTGCAGACTGAGATTAGACTATGATCGTGATATTCATAACATAATGCACCTCCAGCAGCTGGTCTCTCAACTCTATATATAGTATATTGCATGCTCCACAAGATTTAGACAGAGATCTGTGAGTTTGTGAGCAACAAAAATACATTGTAATTACTCACCAGTCCAAAGGTTGTCAGCCCTCCCCTGCAAATATTACATATATTTTATAAGCAAGTTGCTATCATCTTATAAAACGTTCAAAAGCATCAAATCACTGTATGAATAAGTGTTGAAGTGAGAGCAAATAATTTTTTTGTGCTAAAGATAAAAATGTCATTGGGTGGACAAAGGAACCTATTATACTGACCAAAATATATTTAATCACCTCTCCGAGTGCTCATACCAGTCCACCAGCCAATACACAGTGCTCATTCATTTGCTTCACAAACAAAATAAATTACCGATCTTCCCTTGCTGCTATATTGCCTGGAATTGATGCTGGGAGAGTTCCCAGCCCTTGACAGCAAGTGTCAAATAGCTACATATCTTACATCCCCCCACAATCCCAACACATGTGCCATTGGGGCCTATTTTTTCTTATCTTTATTTGTAAAAATGTACTTGTAAAATAAAATTATAAAATTCTCACAACATGTCCACATTTTATGTCCAATAAAGTAAGCAAATGTAACAAAAAATTAACAATAAAATACAAAGCGTAAAATCTTAATCACTTGAATCTAAATAACCTACGTATTTGTCAGTTTTTGAATTTCATAAGTACCATAAGCAAAATGAGCGATATCCTGTAAAACCATTAGAAAAATGTCATTATTTAAATGTTCAGCATTTGATTTTTCTCAACCTTAGGATGAAGGTCTTCTATTGAGGGTTTTGTTGTTTTCATGCTTTTATCAATAACTTTAGTACTGGACTTTTCTGCCTTTCTTAAATTACACAATCTTTAAACCCTTGGGCAGAAATGTTCTATTTCTTACAAGAATTCACACGACCGTGGAGAACAACCTAAAAGCAGCTTTATCTGCACCTATTGCAGTAGATTGGGATGAAAGTTTGGGTCCTGTTGTGATTAAAATGTGGCTCCTGCCTTAGGTGATGCACTTTCACATCTCAAATGGAAATTTAATACCATTATTCCAGTTATTTAAATTATGTGCAGTACAATTCCTACCTAAGAGAAATAAAATGTCAATGTAACACCTTGATCAATAAACTGAAATCACTTGTAAAATATTATTAAAGCATTTTAGAAATCCATGCATAAAGGTTTTTTTAAAATACAAATGTGAAAATTATATTTAAAATTCTATGTGACCTTTTGCATGCACATCAATATAATATTTTTGTTATTTGCATATAAAAGGTAGTCAAGACCCTTTTCTATAAGTATTATATTCAGAAAAGGGCAACTAGTAAAAAGAACTGATAAAACATCATTTGAGCATAAACTGATATTGCTTAAAATTAAACCATGGAATAAAGTTGTTTTTTTAACTTAAATTGAGCTTTTGTAAACTCCTTTGCACCATGTTAGGAGGATAGCTTGGCCAGTTACTTTGTTCTATTATACTTATATACAAACACAGAGTTTTGCAACATTAACAAAATGCAAAAAAGACATTACAATTCTTTATGAATTTAGGAAATTTACAAAATGTCTTAAGTTTGCCATTTCAATATTTATGACAATAAATAATGAAGTCCTCTTTGGCATCAAGTATTTTAAGCTACTTTAGGGAAAGTTAATTGTGTACAATTTTATGGTTGTACTATGTAGAGATGTGTGAATACAGGTTATGTAGCAAGATTTATATGTTATGTTACAGGTGGTCCTTGTTTTGCAACTTACCTGTTTTACAACGGCTCGCACTTACGACCAGCTCTCTCGCAGAGTGGTAAGTGCAAGCTGTCATGGGAATTAGAGGGATTCCCTGCTCTGCTGTGTTCTTCTATGTGCGGGGATATTTCTCCAAACATAGATGAATGCAACAGAGCAGGGAATCCATCTATTCTATGTTCGGGGAAATTTCCCAGAGCATAGATTAGAGGGATTCCCTGCTCTTGTGCGTTCGTCTATGTAAATGTCCCTGAACACAGACATGCGAACAAAGACATGTGCATATTCTCTTAGAAGAATGCAGCAGAACAGGTAATCCCTTAACTCCTCACTTACCGACCAATTCATTCTATGACCGGGTCGTAGGAACGGAACCTGGTCGGTAACTGAGGAGTGTCTGTATATGACAATTTTATGAGTTCACTTCCTCTAAGGTGTGTTTTTTCATGATATATCTGTATGGCTCTTTGGAGTTACGGAATTTGGACAATCCACTGATAGGTCAAAATAAGGATTTATTATTATTTGTTTGAAACCGATTACACAGGTTATTCTATCAGTCTATCTGTCTGTTTATCTATTTATTTATCTATCATAATCATATCTCAGTGCATTTTTCTACATAAGATAATACACATAATACATTCCACCTATCTAAATCTAAATTTGAGAAAAGTCACAGGTGATGCGATGACAGAATACAAAGTAGTTGTCATTACTTGTATGATCAGGGCTTACGCACATAGAGTAGTCATAGGCAATCATTAAGAACAGAATAGAACTAGACTTGGAGATTAATTTTCTTATCAACAGAAGTTTGTCTAAACTTGGGCCAATGGTTGATCATCTAACTTCCCAATTTCTGAATCGCCGTTAAGACTAATCACAAAACAAATGATTGCACAATGGACAAGCATATTCATTTGAATTGTGATTCAGAGTTCCTCTTGTGTAGCCAAAACGATGATTGATGGGGAAAAAGATGATTGATGGCGTGGGGACAGACACTAAATATTTATTTCATAAAGAGATTAAGGGAAAAGTGACCAATAGAGTGAAAAAGGAGGAGCAGTAAGCTTTTTCTCACTTGACATGATATCCAAATAAATAGAAAATCCACCTCTCAAGGTACTGGAAAATATGTAAAAAATAATATGCAAAATTGTTATATTTTTGGTGGACAAAATGCTGGCAAGCCGAACCACCCTGGGATTGAAAAATGTCATATTTTCGTACAGAGCAATGTGTCTAAAACAAATATTTACACTGTGCACAAGTCTAAATAGAATAAATAACTGCTATTTCTGATTTTTTTTTTTACTAAAATCATTGAGATGAATAAAACAGTCTCTTGATTACAGCCTAAAAAGCTGTTTCGTACTGTATCACAA
Organism: Pelobates cultripes; assembly: GCA_933207985.1. Taxonomy (NCBI): domain Eukaryota; kingdom Metazoa; phylum Chordata; class Amphibia; order Anura; family Pelobatidae; genus Pelobates; species Pelobates cultripes. Next base: position 97,396,188 of record OW240912.1, on the reverse strand, counting down.
TTTATGAGCACTGACATGTGATTTGTATCCATTGTATTTCCTGGACAATTTCTAAAATGACCTTGTATTTTTCTAGTCTATACTTGTGCTCCTAATTAAATAAAAGAGATCTATTATAAAATAAAATCTCCATCCACATACATGGTATATGTGTGTCAGAAACTGATGTTTGGTAAAGTAAAAGCTTTTATTATTTAACAGTAATTGGCCGTTGATACTCCAAGCAGTTCTTTGAGGGTCATGGAGATAATAGAAGAGAGATCGACACATCACCATGCTACAGTTACTGCTCTAATATATCTAGCATATCAGTCTTCAAATTACTTAACACAGACGCACATCTGAAAGTAATCTTTCAACTCTCTGCACAGTTTCATGGGTTTTGATGCAGAACAAACCCTACACCATATACTGTTACATGCTCAGATAATTTAAAATTAAGATTGTAAATGCACATTGGGAAAGTAATATAAAATCTTTGGTTGACAATTTTACAAAATTAACTGTTTTTCTCATAGTCAATACTTTAATAAAAGGCATTTTGCAGCACAACCTGTATAAAAAAACCCAGAAGGCTATAAATATTTAATGTTTACAAACCAACAGCAGAAAGATATATCAAAACTAAAACTATTTAAAAGTTTTGTTTAGACACATTTTTAATTTATCATATGAAATGCTAGAAAATGAATTGTATTGTTTCTCTCTTATTTGAAATATACACATGCTTTTAAAGCTGTCACTATATAAATAAAATTACTCTTCGTATGTATAATGTCTCATGTTTATGTATATTGCAAATATTAACAGTTTGTCATGGCAAGCTTAACCAACCAAGTCACGACAGTGACAGAGTGTAAGTATGAAAGGGTTAATAGTCTTCAGTATCTATATTTACCGCTATCTTTACCCTCTGCTAGATTACAATATTACACTAAATTAACCCCCAAATCCTATAGTTAATATGGTGCCACCACAAATACTGTAGAAAATGTGTGTCGCCAGTAATCCCTAAATTTAGCACCACTTCTGAGTATGCAGTATATACAGAACTTGATAACTAATCAATTAACCAACTAGTGCCATTATGAACCAGTAATCTTATCTTCAGGGAAAGTGAATTACAATTAAAGGATATAAAAAAATAAAAATAGAAATAACTAACTTTAACAAGTAATAACACATAATGTGTAACAAAAATTAAACAAAAAAACCCACAGTGTATACACAATTCAAATACAAAACAGGATGTGAATCAAAACCCCAAGGTTACAAAAAAATCTCCAATTAGTCCACTTTTACAACCAAATAATATCCAAGGAGAATTCATAGAAGTGTTGATTAGATCTCAAAATCTAGGGAAGGGTTTTTATGTATGTCCAGAGCCCTCCCTCTCCCAGTCACATGGTAGGACATTGTCCAGGTTTACAAAGTCCAAAGTTGAAAAATCTAAATATTCTACAGGCATGCTAATTTTAATACTACATACATCATTTAATATTATTAAGCATAAGCTCATGGTTCTGCAAATGTCAGTTAAGACTACTTATGTAACTTTTAGGAGAAACTGTAATCTCATCATGGGATGTGTCTTCACGTGTAAGGAAAGACGCACAAAATAAAAAATATGTATGTCTTCAAGGAAACACCATTAAACAGCATTAATCAGAGTGATCCTGGATCCAAATTAGGATTTCAATTGATGGTTTATGTTATATCTGGTTTCACATTCTGTGTTTTTATGTTTCTATCCCTATAGCTGAACATCAACTTTTTCCTTATTCTATTCTAAATCCCTTTCCCTATCTCAAATCCACCTATTCCTTTGATCCCATAACCCACCTCATTTTATCCAAACTATTTACATTAGTTTAGTCATTGTTCGGACTTATCTTTTCGGCTCCGTTCCGGCATTTCCGGTATGCGGAACCATCCCTGCCCCCTCTCTGACGCGGCTCTCTCACGCTTTATAGAGAGACCGCGCCAGATTCAAAATTGCTTAGTGATTTCTGGTTGTTACTTCCGCAATCACATTGCCGGTTAAGCTCTTCTCCGTTAATACTGTGTACTGAACCTTGGACTGTTTAAACGGATTCCTGCCTTCTCATCTCCCTTTGACCACGGACCGTGTATTGGATTTACCTGCTCTCTTTTTAATTATTGGAAACCGGACTGTTTGATGTTTAATCATCTTGCGGACTCAAATTAACCTGTCTATGGAGGACAACTCCCAACAATCATAAGTATACAATTTGATACTATCTCTGAGTTCTTACTTTGCTAATGAACTGTTACCTGCTTGCTAAAATCTGCTACTACTAAAATACTATTACAATTATTAATGCTTTATGTCTTCAACTAACAACCTGCAAAAGTCACGCTGCCTTAAAGTTACAGTAACCTTATTAATTAAAGGATTCTCATTTCACTCTCTGTTATAAAAATAAGGAAATTTATAATCTGCAGTTGTGTTCCACATTTAAACCACTTGTGACATAACAGTCACATTCCTAACAAAGTTATTTAATATCTCTCTCAGTCTTCTAGGGGAACAATTTCCTTCAGACATTCTATCTTTAAAAAGCCACCTCTTGAACCCACTACACCTGCAAACTACCACCCAATATCATTACTCCAATTTACTTCTGAGTCTCTACAGTGCCTTGTATATACCCATATAACCCAATTTATCAGTATTAACACTCTCTACTTGATGATCATCAATCTTGTTTCCATGGATTCACTTAAGAAGCCTTGCTCTTTCTTCAAACCTTTCACAACCTCTGTGACACTGTTGTAGTAGTCATAGTAATCACTATGTTTGTAATCATAGTGCTGATCCTCCCTCTATTAATGCTCATTCAATGTATCCTTCTCTGATCCCATCTCCCCTTCACTGCTCATCTCAGATTCCCCTAAAACCAACTTCTTGCATTCCATGTTTACACCGCATTTAAAAAAAAAAAATTATTTAAAAAAGCATCAAAATGCATTAGTAGCATATTCAAATCTGGCCTTATTTTACATAATTAATTGCATTTTACAAAACAATTTTTGTCCCAAGCTTGCATCTACATAACAATAACAAAAAATTGTACTCCATATGTCTTAAACTGAGCTGGCAGATAGATAGACGACATCCAATTGTTTAAGTTAAATAGGTAAACAATAGGAAATAGTAACATGAAATCCCTTCACTAACAGAACTGTCGGTACACCATTGTAAAGTAACTCCCAACTAATGGAGAAGCTTGTAGTAACCCCCATCATCTCTCCCAACTATTCTCCTCAGACCAGTTAATCCTGCCAGGGCAACCATATCTTCTGATATCTACTGATAGAATTTTGGTTGATAGATGTATATATGTATCTATAAATACATAAAACAGCCCAGCAGAAATACCAGCCCTATTTTTGACCCTGTAACTTTCCAAAATCCCATAAAACCTGCACATTATGGTCATTGTTGTACTCCTGGGTCATCACAGCGCATATGTGTAATTTATTGCACTAAAATCTATCAGTATCGTGATGCTGTTGTAGATAATTTACTGCAAACCAATTAGTTTGAATGACTATCTGTTCCTGTCCAAATTAAAGATAATAAAGTTGCGTGCACGCAGAAGTAAATTCACACTGAGACACAAAGTTCAGGTTAATGAAAGAACTTCGGAGAAGTTTAATGGTTTCTGACAGAAAATGGGTGCGCAGACCCTTTTAAAGGCATTATTACATCACTGAAGAATTCAAGATAACAGCAAATAGACACTATTGATTGGTCCAGGTGTTAAGTGGTTAGTTAGATACCCTCCTATCAAGAGGTGATGTCATCCTTGACACAGGAGTGGACACAAGATGTAGGCGCCATCTTGTTAGCACGAGGTGTTCACTCGATGGGAGGGGTGCTTTGGCAGCCATTTTGAGTAGTTAGTATTGTTAGCTTCAAGGTTCTTTTAGTAAATACACATTTTATTATTCAGCACATTTCCTCCTGACAAAGCATTAGCTTAGATAATTTCAAGAATTCTATAATTCTACAACAGTCCCCCCTTAAAATGTTAGTTACTAAAAGATAAACTTTATTTGTTAGTATCAGAAGATGTGTTAGCCCAAAGACACAGAAACCCCATGACCGCTGACTTAGTGTTAATGCAAAGTGCAAGTCTATCCCTCTCTTGACCCTAACAGGCTGCAGCACATCCGTCAGTACGGTTCAGGAACACTCTTCACTCCGCTGGTAACCCATAGTGGCTTATCCACTACTTCTCCGTACGGCAGTCTACCCATAAAGACGGACGCTGTCCCTGTACTGTCCCTTCCTAGACTTTCTGCACTTCATCAGTATAAGGGAGAGTTTGTAGCGGAATACAGGGTGATGTGAGATCTTGATCATCGATTGTCAGATAAGTGAAGGTTGGTGTTGCTTGGTCTACAGTTTTCTGCAGGAATTTCCTTAGGCATGGGAGGACACAACAAATGAGAAGAGCGAGAATAAAAAGAAAAATTAGTAAGGCAATACCAATCTGGACTAAAGCTCTCTGCCAACCAGTCATCCAACCAAACCATTTTTCCCAGGGATCAGTAACTCCAGAGTTTCTCTTTAACTCTTCTGAGAGTCTATTTAATTTAGCTATGGCCAGAGTGACTTTACCATTTGGACCTGTGTTTTCTGGGATATAAGTGCAACAAGTCATGGTGTCAGGTAGTATTTTACATACACCCCCTTTTCAGCTAGAATCATGTCTAAGGCCATTCTGTTCTGGAAGGTCATCTGGGATGTGGCCTGCAACTGCTCGGCCAGGCCCTGGAGGGCATCCCTGGTGTAGTTGACAAAACGCTGTTGGTTGTAATAAATGTAGTTAATCCAATTAAGGTTTTTGTTGGCAGTGACTATGGTAAAAAGTGATTCAAAACCTACAGCTACTTCATCTCTAGCTTTAAATTCATTAGGCACCCCCCTAGGTATCCCAATGGCATCTATGTAAATGTGGGGGTCAAAACTGCCTTTTACTGGGGTTTCGCGCCTCACTCTGGCTGGTGTATGTGGAGGGTCGTATGTGTCATGATGATTATCAGAAATAATATGAATTGGCATGATAACTTTGGCTAGGGTACACTCACCCCACCACTCAGTTTCCAGCCTAGATCTTAACTGTAGATCCCCACATAACCAGTAAATATCCCCCAATGACCTGGTATGGTGTTGCAACAGGCGTATAGGAACAGTTCTGTAAGTGGCGCAATAACCTTTAGAAAAATTACCCATGAATTTACCAATCCCGTCATACATGGCATAACAAGTGTAATTACCTCTATAGACTGTGATTCCATCTGGTGGCTTAACATTTTCAACTAAGAGAGGGTATTCTGCCGTCCATGCCATGCAGAGGGACCTATTAAAGTCATATTGGTAGGCAAAAAGGCTTAAGAAGCAATCTTCTATCTCTAAAGGGAGAATTAGGGGGACGGTGCCAAGGTGGGGTCGGGCACCGCCACATACATAACATGCTGTTTTATTATGTTTGTTGGCATTATACCTCATCCATTCTAACCACAAATTAATGTCATTGAATCCAGTTTCAGCGGCCATGGTATCTTCAAAAGTGGGGTTAGCGATGGCCATCATATCTTTAAAGGACTGGATATGTGGTTTTAGCGGATTTGGAGTGGTCAGCCCCTTGCCACTCTGGAGAGTGGTACATATCTCTGAGGTAGAAATGACCTAATTTGTTGTAGGAACCTTTCTTGCAATACATTCCCATTACATATCGGTCTGCATCCTCGGGGCCAGGATGTTCAATATTTAACATTAATTTCATAGGGGTACTTCCTCAAGGCTTTCTTAAAGTCATTCTTTGAAGGAGGGATCTACCCTGATTGTCTATCTTAGATAAAGCACTTTTGGGTTTATAACCCCAGGCAGGCCCAGTATTCCATCCCGCAGCCCCCCAGTAGTTACAGTCATAACCCCATTGTTCATCTACTACACAAACGTAAGGGTCTTTTGCTTGTGGTATATCTTTATAAATGGCTTGAATCTGTGACTTAGGGAATGGGCATTCTACAATATCACAGTAATCTAAGGTGAATGTAGCCACGTGGGTACATGATGAATTATACCAGAAAGTGTACCCACTAGCATCTTTGCTGGGCTTTAAGGAGGCCAACTAAGGAGATAATGTACCAGAGGCACATGGTTGCAGAGAGTTAGCTTCCTCTGGGGCAGGTGTCTTCTTGCAATGGGAAGCGTGGATCCAGTTAGGCCTTCCGGCCAATTTGACAGAGGAAGGGGAGATCAGGAGAACTTGGAACGGTCCGTCAAATCTTGGTTCCAGGGTGTGTTTTCGCACAAATTTCTTGACCAGAACCCAGTCACCGGGGAGCAGACTGTGGTTGCCTGTGTCAGAATCAGGATCTGGAATTGAAGAGAAAACTTGGGATTTTGTTCAAAGCATTGGCAAGTTCAGTTACATAATCTACTAAAACATCAGTTTGAAGTTGTAGTTGTTGGGGAAAATAGCAACCTAGCCTAGGTGCAGTCCCAAATAGAATCTCATATGGGGACAGTGAGGTAGTATTTTTGTACAAGAGCATTCATTAGATCCTTTGATAAATGTGCAGGTCCGTGTGCCCATTGTACGACTGCTGGGTACAAATTCTTAGGGAGGCAGAATCTGAGATTGTTGTAATACACTCCATCTCTTAGAACTGCCCCTTTCTGTTTCCACTTTTGTATTTCTTCAGGGGCAACTGTAGCCTGTTGTTCCCGCAGGATTTTCAGGTCAGTTGGAAGAGTCTGCAGAGTAAATATGGGAGTTTCTTCATTTCCGGACACTCTTCTTTCCACTTCCTGTGGTTCTCTTGCAGCTTGTTTTGCAGCCTGATCAGCTAGATGGTTGCCCTTTGCTTCATCTGAGTCCAACTTCCCATGTGCCTTTACCTTCAGAATGGCCACTTCTTCTGGGAGTAGGAGGGCGTCCATCAGCTCCTTGGTTGCGGAACCGTGCTTGATTGGTGTACCGGCTGTGGTAAGAAATCCTCTTGTTTTCCAAATTAATCCGAAGTCGTGAGCCACGCCCAGTGCATATCTTGAATCCGTGTAGATATTGGCGCGCTTTCCTTCAGAGATCTTGCATGCTGAAGTCAGGGCTTGCAATTCAGCTTCTTGTGCAGACATAGTTGATGGTAAAGATGATGATTTGACAATTTCATCTGTTGTGGTTACGGCATATCCTGTATGGTATCTTCCTTCTTCATCAGCATATCTTGAGCCGTCCACAAACAGGGTGAGATCGGGATCTACCAATGGGTCTTCATGCACAGTTGGTAGATGTGTTGTTTCCATTTTCATCTGTTCAAAACAGTCATGAGGTGTATCTGGGTCGTAGTCATTCACTATGGTTAAATCTTGGAACTCATTTTCCAGGAAATGACGTGGCCATGCTTTTAGGTGGTCAGTTGTTGGATATTTGACAACACCATTTTCCTGTAGCTGTGATTCGTCCATAGTGGCCCATGCTTTTGCCATAGGCCCAAGATCATTCCATGATATTGTTTTCAACTTGGTCACAGGGACATGTGGAATGGCAGTGTCCCAATGACGGTACAAATACTTGAGTTCCGGAGGTAGATGAATCAAGACCATACTGTTGCCTTCAGAATCACAGTAGAAGTCTTGTGCAGTGAGTTTTACTTCGACCAGATGATAGAGTTCATCTTCATAGCAGGGTTCAGGAGGGATGTTTGGTTTGTACCACATGGTACAGAAGGCATATCCTGCTCCGTCATGAAGGAGTGCTTGTCCATCATGAAAGGATAGGTTGGGATGCATTTCCTTCTTGATGGTGCCAGTGAGAAGAAAAACATAAGTTTCGTCCATGATGAATCCGTAGTATACACCCCCCTCAGGGAGTGGCAGAAGAGTGGACGGATTGAGAACTTGACATCTTTGAAGGGTAATGTTGTCAGGCAACAAAAGATGACATTGAAGGCGAAGATGCCTAGCAGGAGTAACATGCTTAAGTTGGACCTGGTTGACTATGGCAGAAATGTCATGAGGGGCCAAGACAACCAGGGGGTGGCCAAGGACAAGATCTCCAGTTCTTTCAATGAGCTCTTTGGCAGCAAAGATGGCCCGAAGGCAAGTGGGACGTCCTCTGGCCACAATATCCAGTTGGCAGGAGAAAAATCCAATAGGCCTTTGGCGGCCTCCAGGACCATGGGCCTGAGTGAGTACTCCTGTTGCATGGCCTTGTCTTTCAGAAACAAACAATTTGAAGGGTTTGGTATAGTCTGGTAGGCCAAGAGCAGGAGCAGAAGCAATAGCACGTTTAAGAGTACAGAAGTTGTCAAGGGCTTCTGTGGACAAGCAAAATGGGTCTGACTTGAGAGCATCATAGAGAGGTTGCATAAGGAGTGAGGCTTCTGGGATCCATGCTCGGCAATAGGAAATGAGGCCTAGGAAGGCGTGTAGTGACTTTGAGGTCCTTGGAGGTGGAATGTCCAGTACTGCTCTAACTCGGTCACGGGTGAGATGTCCGGTTCCCTGAGACAGACAATGGCCAAGGAAGATAACAGTAGGTTGGCAGAATTGCAGCTTGAGACGTGAAGCTTTACATCCTTGTTCTGCTAGATAGCAAAGAAGATTAATTGAGCATTGTTCTGTTGTGGGTAGATCATCTCCACAGTAAAATGGGAAGGGAACAAAGAACTGTAGTGTCTTTTCGTGACAAAGGTGTATTTAATTGAACCTGGCCGTCTGCAGTGAGGGTGATGGATGCTTGGAGGCGGGATAGGACATCAGCACCAACACAAGAGACATCGGTGTCAGGCAGGAACGATGAGTCAGGCAGGTCTTGTTCTCTAAGAACACTGCGGGCTGCACCTGTGTTAACCAGGAAAGTAGTAGGGTGACCTTCAATAGGTAAAGTTACAGTGGCTAGTGGCCCCCCTTGTTCCCTGTAGACACTGCCATGGCGGGGGCATTAAGCATCAGCGGGTTTGCTCTCCTCTGTATGGGCTGTGTTACTGACTCAAACCCCTTTCTATGTCATTAGCCATAGCTTTTTGCAGTCTGAACATGTCTATCATTATAAATAATGGTTAATAGTAAGTGAAGTAAAGTTCCTATACGTCTTTGGGTAAAACATTAACTATTGCGGTACTATCATTTATATTAGTTAGACTATAACAATAATACCACCCTGCAACTAAAATTAATAACCAGAAGTGGCTGGGTTAATAAAACATGTCACTAATCCTTCTAATGCTAAACCATCATTTAACGTAAAGGATGTTACTGTAAACATACAATCTGTAACTAGCAAGATTCGATTAAGCAAAGATACAATGTTTAAAATAACTTGCATTATTTGGCTATTTCCCTTGTTGCAAGATTAATCTGGATAATCAGCTGTTATGCTCTTATATTCGTGTCCAACAGATCTCATTTGTAGGTCACACCACAGTTGCAAATGACATTTTAGCAACCTTCTTTTTTTTTTTATATATTATTATCACGGACACATTTCTGATACAGGGAAACAAATGGCATGATTGTGTTAGTAATTATAATGTTTCTGTTCATAATATGTAGAGTGTAAGGAAAACAACATGTCTCTAAATAGGATGAGCATGATAGGGGTAGGCCTCATGATGGAGGCAGCCATGACAGGGGCGGGGAAGGAAATGACAGCAAGGGAGGAAGTGAGGTGACGTCCATGATAGGTGTGGGAAAGGAAGACAGGAGGTGTGGGCATGGTAAGGGCGGAAGTGACGTCACTTTAGAAGCAACCGTGACTGTAGATAGGTCACGGGACTGGCAGGGTCAACCTCCTTCTGTACTAGGCGCCATCTTTAGGGTGGTGGCTGACGCACTTTCAACAATACACTATATTATAACTAATAAAATAAGTCAGAGAAGCAACATTCCGTTCTGCAAAATGAAATACTAAACTATGAACAGACCTGGCAGGTTAAATAAGACAGTTGAAAACATTATGCATTTAACAGCCCATATAGCTGTTTCTAGGAACATGTACTTCAACATAAAGGAAAATAAACTCACGGAATTCAACCAAATTCCCTTATCTTCCTCCAACCATTAATCACTTTCCTCTTCACATACTAGCTTAACTTCGCATATTCCCTCTATCCACATTGCATAGTTTTGCAACAAATCACGCTTGCCTTTACACTTAACACGTCCAAATATTCCTCTATTCTTGTATCAGATTCACTTACTTAACCTCTGTAATCAACACTGAGCTACATCCCTGACTCCCTGTCTTATACACCAGTCTTGGAGAGAATACTCAGAAAGGTGGAATGCATTCTTGTGAGCGAGCCCCCCCCACAATCTTCACTGCCTTATCACAAAACACAATTTATATATATATATAAACGGCAAACGGCAACAATAATAATATTATTACACAATTATAACACCATAACCTTTGGATTAGAATATTTTCCAGCAAAAATCCCGTCTCTAACTCTTATCAGTAGCTCCCGGAAATGTAGGCAAGCGGGGAGGAGGGTGGGGGGAGGAGAATGTGAGACAGTGCAAAAAGGGAGAGAGACTGCAGGCATGAAGATTAACCATGTGAGTGCTGTAAAGTAACAAGACAGAAGGACAGAGACTTATACATTTGGAAACCAGAAATCTTTGATGGGAGAAACGGACTGGAGGTGCAGGGAGCTGCAGAGAGAGGATGAGGGTGACGAGATCTGTAGGACTGATGGGGGGGGGACTTCCCAGTAACACAATTATTATAATACACAAACAATCTTAAACCTTTGTGATCAATATCTTCCTCAACCTATCCCTTTTGCTGAATAGCTCTTGCTACTCGGTACCAGGCTTCTGCTGTACAAACCAAATCTTGGTCCGACAGCTTCCCTTTCTTCTCTGTCAGTAACTTACGCCAGCTCTCTGGCTACAATCTGCCGCACAGAGGTACGGTAATTCCACATACTTTAGCAATCTTCCTCACTTTCTTAACCATCTCTTCTCCTTCTCTGTCTTCCACTAGATCACATGCTAACCAACCCTTACTGGGTTTATCTAACTTCTGTCCCATCCTCCCTATACAAGGCGTCCCAGATATATAGAGAGAAAGGAACAGAACGTCTACCGTGCTCGACTGCTACTTTAAGAGCAAGCTCTTTAAGTACGTCTTCCCAAAACGTAGACTAGTCACTGATTCCGCCTACCCGTGGTAGCCGCGGATTGGAGCGTGGCGAGAAGTGTGTGACCAATCACTTCTCTCAACAGAGAAAGAGAAATAGGAGGGGAAAGTGTAAGTAGTACAGTGAGTAAGATAAAAGTAAACACAGGAATCTGTGTGACAGACAATTAAGACAATAACATTTCAAATAAAATACAGTGCATGCATCACAGTTCAAATAAGTTCAACAGTTTTATCCCTTGCCTTTACTCGTGTGGCCAAAAGCCACCTCCCTCAACCTCGTAGTGTCCCTGTTGCGGACCCACCCGCAAGTCTCACTACCAGCAGCCACAGGAAACAGCAACAGCTTCCAACCCGAATCCTGTATAGCCTAAAGAATTGGAATCTTACCTGCCTCAGTGCTCGAGGCTGGAATTTTACCAAGAAGAAGTGTCCAATGAGGCTAGCTAAGCAGTCAAAGCAACACTATGGGGAACCCCCAGGAAGCAGTGAGTCTACACCCCTCCACAAATTCCCCCTACTCTTTTTCCTTACAGCCACAGCTACGTGGCTCCTAAAAGAGTTAAACAGGCAATAGAGGACCCCCAGGAAAACTTCCACAGGTCCACCCCCCTTTTTCCTTACTACCACAGCCACGTGGTACCTAAAAGGAGTTAAACAGGCACTTACACTCCCCGGGTAGACTAAGTTAAACACAAACCAATACAAACACACCCAGGCAACAGATAGTCAACATGCAGGTAAATTAAGTATCATTAACAATACAAAGACTCTGGGCAAGTTATTACCTGACTTTGATGTCCTCTCGGCAGCAGTCACAGACACTGGGACAGGTCAATCACAGGGGTAGGAACATACCGGCTAGGTGCTGCAGCAATCTCTACCGTGTATTCAGAGGTGATCAGGCTCTTTTCCTTCCCCCAGGATTCATCCCCCCCAGCGTCTTCTTGGACAGCTGCCCAGGCAGGACATAGCCCAGAGCCCCACGTTATGGCGCCAGCTGTTGTAGATAATTTACTGCAAACCAATTAGTTTGAATGACTATCTGTTCCTGTCCAAATTAAAGATAATAAAGTTGCGTGCACGCAGAAGTAAATTCACACTGAGACACAAAGTTCAGGTTAATGAAAGAACTTCGGAGAAGTTTAATGGCTTCTGACAGAAAATGGGTGCGCAGACCCTTTTAAAGGCATTATTACCTCACTGAAGAATTCAAGATAACAGCAAATAGACACTATTGATTGGTCCAGGTGTTAAGTGGTTAGTTAGATACCCTCCTATCAAGAGGTGATGTCATCCTTGACACAGGAGTGGACACAAGATGTAGGCGTCATCTTGTTAGCACGAGGTGTTCACTCGATGGGAGGGGTGCTTTGGCAGCCATTTTGAGTAGTTAGTATTGTTAGCTTCAAGGTTCTTTTAGTAAATACACATTTTATTATTCAGCACATTTCCTCCTGACAAAGCATTAGCTTAGATAATTTCAAGAATTCTATAATTCTACAACAATATCATAGCTAAAATGTTATGCAGAACTTTAAAAAAAAAAAATTCTTAATTTCTCACACATGTTTAGATGTCATTCATATTAAATTATATTTCATAACTAAATATTTCCAGTGAACCGAAAGCCATATTTCATCTGAAAAAAATTATATATAATAAGTGTGGGTGCACTTAATATAAAAAGGCAAATTATGTCTAAACATACATGTAGTTCAAATTCTAGGTTTTGTTTTGGTTCAGAACTTGGATAATTGCCACCGTTCATAATGGGATTTAAATCCACCAATATGTGTATATTTCAACACATTAATAATATCATCTTTTGTTCAAATGTTTTTTTTTCTTGTTTTGTTTTTATTTTTTACTCATGCATTTATGTTTTGGGGGTAAACAAGGTATATGTTGTAGAATATTTGTAGTTTAATATACTGGTCCATTTATTTTCTACATCACTTGGTACTTATGTGACATAAAATACTATTATGCTCTTTTTCTATATAGTTTCAAGCTCTGGACAAGTTGAATAATATTTTTCTAGCTTGCTTTATCTGTAGTGGATGACATATTATCTTTAGCACCGTTCTCAATCTTTATAGTTTTCCAAGTAAGGTTCAATTTTCTACACTTTAAACTGTAGTTGCCATGTAATTTTCTTTTTTTTTTTTCTTTCAAAATTTGCTTCAATCATCAGTTATTTTATTTATCAACCTCCTTATCATCAGTCTTCATAAAACATGATTGAAGAAAATGGTATTTTATTCTACTTGCCACTTACAATTCATAATGCAATACAAATAGACAGAAAATTATTTTGGATGTTATAATTCTGCTTATTCCAAATATATAAACAACAAAAAAGCCACACAAATTGATGCTTCCTTTACTCTATACAAATAAAAGAAAGGTGAATAATTTCACTGTTTAGGTGATAGATGCCTTTTATTAATACGTTGATGCTGGTAAAAAATAAAAAAAACTATCTGTTCTTTGGTCAAAATTGGTTGTCCACTGTCCGTTTTGTTTGTTTTGCGGTTCATCCATGTAGTGTTTGGAGTTTGAAATTTCAGACAAATCACCCAAAATGTGGATAAATCACAATGCATTTGAATTTGAATGTGCACGTCCAGAGTGTATTGGCTGAGTATGTGTGTGTAGGGTTGAGAGCTATATGTGGGGAGAGGGCAAAGCTGAGTGTGGGCTGGCTGGTTTAGTGTTGTGTACGTGATGGTGGAATTTTGTGTGTGGATTATCTACATGTACATATACAGAGGAGTTTGAATCTGGCTATTGTCTTTGTTTGTGTGTGTGTAATGTGTATAGAAGTTGCTTGTTTGTCTCATCTTGCTTAAAGGTACACTATAGTCACCAAAACAACTCTAGGTTATTCTGGCAGTTTCGGTGTATAGAATATGCCCCTTAAGTCTCACTACTCAATTCTCTGCCATTTAGTAGTTAAAGGAACACTATAGGGTCAGGAACACAAACATGTATTCCTGACATTATAGTGCTAAACCCACCATTTAGGTGGCTTGCCCCCCTTAGCCCCCTTAAAAGCAATTAAAATTCACTTTATTTCCAGCGCCGCCCGGGTCCGCCGGAACTGGCCCCACCCCCTTGGTGACATCATCAGAATTGCTGATTTTTAAGCAATCCAATGCTTTCCCATGGGGAACGCATTGGATTGGCTAAAATCGGCAAGGGGTGGGGCCAAATGCTGTTTTGGCCAATCAGCACCTCCTCATAGAGATGCATTAAATCAATGGATCTCTATAAGGAAAATTCAGCGTCCCTATGCAGTGCGTGGTGATGCTAAACGGCAGTGCTGCCTACTGTGCAGCACTGAGCCAGGAAGCACCTCCAGTGACCATCTGAGGAGTGGATACTTGGAGGTGTCCCTAGGGGCAATTTAAACACTGGCTTTTCTCTAAAAAGGCAGTGTTTTCATTAAAATGCCTGAAGGCAATGATTATACTCACCAGAACAACTACATTAAAGGACCACTATAGGCACCCAGACCACTTCAGCTCAAGTGAAGTGGTCTGGGTGCCAGGTCCATCTAGGGTTAACCGTTCCTGCTGTAAACATAGCAGCTATGTTTACATATGGATTAATCCAGCCTCTAGTGGCTGTCTCATTGACAGCCACTAGAGGCGCTTCTCACTGTGATTTTCACAGTGAGAAGATGCCAGCATCCATAGAAAAGCATTGAGAATGCTTTCTTATGGACTGACTGAATGCACGCGCGGCTCTTGCTGCGCATGCGCATTCAGTAGGTGACGTCGGAAGAACGAGGAGAGTTCCCCCAGCACAATTGTCAAGTGCTCATTTTACAAGTTTGCAGCAAGTCTGAGCCTAAGCAGTTTACCACAGATATTTACACACCATTTAAAACTCACAAAGTACATGAAAGTCATCCATGTCTTTGCAAAAGACTTTGCCATGCTATACAAAGAATAGCATGGCACTCTACAAAAAAAAAAAAAAAAAATTTCTGCAGAAATGTAGTTTATGGGTAATTTCAACTGAGCTTAAATTGAAGGGTTTACACAATCAAACACGAACAATATTTTACCTGGAAAACCACAATTTTCTGAATAATCTAACCTAATTTAGGATGATAGTAGCTATACTATACTTGTGTGCTATACAGGTGGTCCTCACTTTGCGACTTTCCTGGTTTCTGACTGCTAGGACTTACGACCAGCTCTCTGGTGTTGAAATTTAAGCTGTTCTATGTTTTGGGAATTTTCACAGAACATAGATTTCTGCAATTAACTGCACTATTTTGGTGGAATTTTCATTGAACATAGATTTGCCGGATTCCCTGCGCTAGTAAACTGGTCTAGTGCATCCTCACGTATTACAGACCAATTCATTTTACGATCAAGTCATCCGAACAGAACTCGATCGGTAAGTGAGGACTGTCTGTACTTGCTATATTTTGCTTGCTATTTTTGCTATCTACCTATCTATCTATCTATATATTTATCTATCTTTATAGATAGATTGATACAAAACACAAGATCTGTAAAATTTTACCAACAAAGCTTCGATCTATCTGGTGTGAAATAAATTTACTCTTTGGTATCATAAAATCATATACAGCATAAAACAATGTGTTTACAGTTCAACTTTAGAAGTCAAATTTTAATGAATCTACAAATCCAAACTATATTTCAAAGTGGTTATCCATCATTTTATAGAATTATTGCGTGATGGAATAACAATAAAATATAATCAACTTTGCCATGAAAAAAATGTGATTTATTGCAGCATGTTTAGCATCGAGCTACATTTTCATAATATACATATTGAATATGTAAACGTCCCCGTTATAGCTTTCTTTCACTAATCTGACACTAAAATAATTCTGTGTTATTCATTGCTGAACATAGTGTACATTGCTTGAAAATAAGCTTCAAAACAATATAATAAATATGAATTATTGCATTTTCCCTTTTTCATTACTCATTGTGGTTTAGAGAAACAAATTGAATCTCAACACACATTCATTTTAAAGTGCAATATGCCTCTAATTACTTATGTTTTGGTCTGACCTGAACTCAATTTGGTTAGTGAAAAGAGTACAGTACATTCATTCGACATTTTTTTTTATCCATCAGATCTTGCTTATCATTACAGGGTTAGAGTCACCTTTGTGTTATGTAATCAGATAAAATGTTATACATAGGAAATCAAGAAGAAAAGAGAAGGCTTGTCAGGCTGTGTAATGTGTCTTTTTTGTAACTTATTTATAACATCACATTACTATTTTAGAGTGTTTCTGCTGGTTGGATATTGTAACAGAACTGTCTGTATATGGATGAAAATTTTTTTCCCTCCATTCGTCTGTTTGTTCGGTTTATTTCCCTGCCTGTACAGTCCCTATGTGTTCCTCTATTAAACTACCTATAAGTCGCATGAAGGTGCGACCACCGGGAAGCTAGCGTGTGCCGTCAATTGCCGTGCGGTCACGGTTACACATAGCCGCTACTCTGTGGCGGTGTTATGGAGCTCCCCGGATGGGGATACTTTTACGTGCAGGCACCACAGAGCCTCCAGCCTTCCCTGCTTCTATTTCGGTTGTTTAAACGATTGCTGGATTGATCGGGACTTTACTTAAGTGAATGTTTTGACCCATATAGCTATACCATGGGGCCTATTCATATAATTAAAGACTTTGACTCCATGGCAATTGAACTGTATATGTGTACGGTGGTTATGTGCGCTCAGATCTAAACTATCTTGGGATATGTGACATGTATGGGGTTGGTGTAGTAAATGTAATATTATATGTTTTAATGTATTTTACTGTCTCTGTGTCCCCATGTGTATAATGGCGATTTGCCTCTGTCCTGGGAGATAATTGGATTACTTCCCAATTATCTCCAGGATAGAGGGAGGGAAATTAGGATGCATTATAGGGATGTTTTATTTCTGTGTGTCTGAATGTTACATCTGGTCCCCTAGGGGAGTGTCCACCAGGTGGGAGACCTGCATAAATACCGGGCAGGTAGCCCTCAATAAACCAAAATCCTGTTTTACCCTCAATACGGAGCTTGGTCTCGTGATTGAGGGGTTTTACTGTACGCGGTTAGAGACTGATTGCTGGGAATGTAAGCCGCTTGGATGCTGTGTGTATTCGTCTGTTAGCAGCTATTCATGAGATTACCGTTCTGAAGTTTGGAGTACCACTGGGTATACTGTTCGGGTGTTTGGAGCATTCCCTGGTTCCAGTTCGGGAGTTGGGGTTCTACAGTAGCTGTACCTATACCTCCACAAAAGGGGAAACTCTACTAAATGGCGGTTTAACCCCTTTATGCCGGAAGAGCCGTAACAGATATGATACAGATAATCCTGAACTTAAAGCCCCTAACTCTTAGCTTGCTTAAAATCTTCTCCTAAATATAGTTAATTGTGTAGAACTACACACAAATTTCAAACATCAAAAATGTTTTTTTAGTAATGATTATGTAATACACATTTGCAAGATATAAACATTATATGTACAAATGTTTTGAATATTTGAGATTTGTATACATTTATTGACATGTTAGGTGCAATATATAGGTTGACTTGCATTTAGTTAAGGTGGATCTTTCTTTTTAACCCAAAAGTTTGTTTTAATAATAAATAGTTTAGCTTCATGAACCCACCCTGTGTACCTCCTTCCCCAGCCTAGTGTTTCTCTTTTCCCCCCAACGATGCAACTTCATGTAAGGCCCAGGAAGGTTTTGTGAAAGATTTTTTGGTTTTGGCTTTCTACAGTAGAAATGTGGCAACGAACTACAATTTCCAGAAAGTCCTGCTGTGCCTATAAAGCACCACTATAAAGAGATTTATGGATAATTTCACAACTCCTGTAGCATATGGGTACTACAGTTGACTGAACCACCTTCTGGTCTGGGCAGGGCAAACCAAAGAAAGAGCACAGTATTTGGATTTAAATAAAATGCAGGAATTTCAATATTGTGCATCTTTTGTATTATTTAATTTTTGTCTTTTTGTTCTATAAATTTTAATGCAGTATCTATATAATGCATACAAACAAATAGGTCTGCTTCTGGTGGAACCTTTTAGGGACACATTTTCACAAAATGACATCAAATATCTACTTTTCACAGTAGCATTTCCAGTTGTTCACATTTGGGATTATTTTGACAACTTAATTCTGGCTATGGACTTATCATCACAGAGTATACCTTCAATTATTCAATAATGACAAGAGCCATTAAAAAGGGTAATACATTTGGATTCAAATTCAATCTAATTTTAGATGCACACTTAGACTATACATCAAAAATGGAGAAAAAAACTACATTGCGTTATCTATATTTATAGATTGCTGATGAAATGACAATGAGTCGATGTTTAATAGTAAACCAACTCCCCACAGGTTTAAAGAAAACCCAATTTCTAAAGCAGGGTTAGGTAAACATCTGCATTCCTGATATTGAGAACGTTGTTTCTCCTGATGCTTACTAGGCATTATGGCTGTAAGCAAATTATTGGAGATGTAGTCCACAACATTTAGGGTTCCAAAGGTTGCCTATCCACTGCTTTAAAATCTACTCTACAATATAATATATACTAGTGAGCTATCCCACACAGCCTGATAATACTGTGAAATTGCAAAATGCTTATAATAGGTTAGTAATCTGCAAATGTGTTACAAATTCTAAAAGTTTATATTCATAGATTGGTAAACTACCAGACTTTTGCATTATCAGGCTCTAATGTTAGGTTTCAGTAAATTCCGTGAATAAATTGTTAAGTTTAAGGTCAAAATAATGCAGTTAAGCAGGAAAAAAAAATAAACCTCTCAATCTTAACTAAATTGGAGATTCAGTGCTACTCAGAAAGTTGCTACATTTTACAATTCACATGTTTACTTAACTAGAAATTTGTTAAGAATCGATCAAGAATTTTAGCATTTTAGATAATTTTAGATCTGTAATTTTTTTTAATTTCCTGACAATTCCAATTCATGACTGTTTAGTAAAGAGATACAGTCAAAAACATTTATTTATTTTATTATAAATAGTATCTGTGTCCGTGGAAGTGCTTAATATCAATAATAGAATTAACATGATAATTTAACACGTGTGCTTCCTGTATATCATAACGGACCAATCTGTGTTTTTGGTTTTTTTTGCATTGTATATGATGAAAATATATCAAATGTATTTGGTACATAAAAAAGAAACATGAAAATCTCAAGGAAATAAAATGATATATAATTCATCTATCATTTGCCCTCATTTCAGTTTTAATAAGCTCTCTTGGCTCCCTTATCTTTTTATGTTCATTTCAGAGCAATTAAAAAGAAATGCAAATGACATTGCATTTTTTTGAGAAAGTTGTTCTTATGAAACTTCATTAAAGTAAAAATGTATTGCATTTATTAAATGATCTAATTAAGTCAGATTCTGTCATTAACGTGTAGGCCAATATTAATACCTTTATGTCTTCTATTGTATGCAACATATTCAAGATTAAATGGATGATGAAACTAAAAAGCTCTGTAAAGAATATTAAATAAGTAAAAAGTATTGATAGCACTTTCTCTGGAAAGTTTTTTTTCTGAAACTTTTCAAGTTTTACATCCTGTAAAAGAAGCAGTTACACCTTTCTGTCTGTTCCAATAGGAATTCTGAAACTTCGATTCTATGTTTTTTATTCATATCAGGAAATACTATTTATGTATAAGATGAATAAAATCAACTTACATATGCCTGCTTTAACAGAAACGTGCTGGCATATTAAATAATTAATGCTTCAGTCTTTCAGCTATATATATATATATATATATATATATATATATATATATATATATATATATTTTTTTTTTTATTTTATTTTTTTATTTTTTTTTATGTATAAATTTCAGTATACCACCATTTGGTTCACAGATCAAATAAGAAAAAGTAATCCATAGAGGGAAGAAAGAGAGCAGCAGTGAAACAAAAATCTATATTCATATATGTATTAAATATGTGAATTTAAAAATAAATACACAAACATGAAAGGTTTATTTAGCAGGAACGTATACAGTAAGATAAATATTTAGTAACAAATTTTTTAAGAGATCAGTATTGTATACATGCATGTTCCATGATAAGGTATATTTAATAAGCTGTGTGCTCAGAATATTACCTACAGCAAAAGGTATAATATTTACAGTTACTCATAGTAACCCAAATACATGTCAGGCACAAATTATCTGCATGGAAGATCAAGTACAGTACTAACGTAGAAAAGAAATAAATTATGTACCAATTTCTTATCACAATACTTCTATGTATTTGATTGACTTACAAGGTTACGTTTTATCCAAATGAATTTAAAAAAAAACACAAATGAAAAGTGTTTCAACCCCTTTACTTCTAATTTGCATAACATTTCTTAAAAGCAAGGGATGCACAATTAGCATAAAAGATATATGAAAGTGTCTTTTATAAAGTATCCTTTATCTTGCTATACTTCACACAGGGTCTGAAATATTAGCATGAAAGTATAATTACATTTTTTCTCACTTTCAGTCGGTGTGACAAAAATTAATTTAAAAAAAGCTCAGATATTTGTAAGGACCTTGATGGAACTATTGGCATTACAGTTTACTAAAAGTGGCAACATAATGAACAAAGAATGTCTGCATCTGAGCATAAAATCAACATACAGTAAATACAGCTAAATTATATATTTCTAAAGAAAAAAAAATATTTAAAACTGCTATAGCAATCCTTATCCATATATGTAACATTAATGTAATGCTAATAGTATAAATAGTGAAATGACTGTAGAAAATGAAATAACCTACTGAAATGTAATTTACTGTTTAAAAGCAAGGGTGAGTTTACATTTTCGGAGCACTCACACCTATTAAATTAGTGACCAATGGCTTCTAACAGACAAATCTTTTCATCTACAGACTGGTAATCATTCCTCATGTATAAATGAGAATGAGTGAGGCTTTAAGGAACAAAAATCCATTCAGCCAAGTATATAAATATAAAAGTTTTATACTTGATAGTGGAAGTGAAGTGGTTAAATTCAATCATACGTCACTTTCACATTATACCATTTTCCTGCTGTTCAGAAAGTGCTATTATATAATGAAGATAGCAATTCAATAGAGGCTCACATTGCTTTTCTTTCTTGTAAACCTTCGGCATTGTCATTAGTCAGCTCAGAACAAGAGCTCTGGGCTTGCTAATTCTGTCCATATTGGGATTTGGTTATCAGCACCCTTAGCATGCTGAAGTCAAACGACCAAGGGCAGCATCTCCTCCTACCCTCACCTCCCACCCGTGCTGTTAAAGTCCTCCCCTCGGTCCATCCTCTGAAATCAGGTGGAATGCCATCACTGAAGTAGGATCAGGATGCAGGGAGAACATGGCCTTGGCACTGGATCGTAGATAAGTTTATTCTGTACTCCTTTTTTTAATCTTTTGGTGGAAGGCATGCTAGTAAAGGATATTCTAATCAAAAATAGCATTTTATTAAAACACTTTTTTGGTTGGAGTAACCCTTTCAAAAATTCACTAAATATGTCTGTACAAGTAAAAGGTAAATGTATTTTCAGTTTGACATAAACAATTCTTTAAAGGGAAACTATAATGCCAAGAAAATAAAGTTGTTTTCCTGGCATCATAACACACTATAGTGCCCCCCCCCCTCCCTCAAGGAGCTTGCCTCCCTCCCCATGATGCAGAAGAGGCTACAAACCCCTTCTATCACTTACCTGACTCCAGCATCGATATCCCAAGGCAGTGGTTCATGCTCCACCTTCGCTCCTCCCTCTCCAACATGGCTGGGGGGACCTTTGCGCGTGCATGGAGCTCGCATTAGGACTTCCTAGATAGGAAAGCAATGTATAATGCTTTTGGGTGACGCTGGATGTCCTCATGCATAGCGTAAAGACGTCCAGTGTCAGTTAGGCAAAACTTGCCTAACCACCCAGAACTCCCTCTTGTGGCTGTCTAATAGATGGCCACTAGAGGTGGAGTTAACCCTAGCAGGTAATTATTGCAGTTTATTAAAAATATGTATTTAATTTGGGAGAGGTTAAGGCTAGTAAGGGTGAGATAGATGTTTTTTTTGGTAAACTTAAACTTCCAAGGTTAAGTTAAGAGAAACTAGAATTTCTGAATGCCCCTTTTGTGGAGTCAGATATAGAAGAAGCTATAGTGAAATTAAAATCAAATAAGGCACCCGGCCCTGATGGTTTCTCCACAATTTTCTATAATTCATATATATAAAACTATTTCCCCAATTCTTCTAGAAATGTACTCGATGGTATCTAGGGAGGCCCCATTTCCTAAAGAGATGATGTTAGCATCAATTATACCAATTCCTAAGCCAGATAAAGATAATACAATAATTGCTAACTATAGATCAATATCACTAATTAATATTGATATTAAAATATTTTTGGGCATTTTGGCAAATAGATTAAATTAAGTATTGGGAGATTTGATCAACTGGGACCAGTCTGGTTTTGTGAAAGGAAGAAGGACTTCCGACAACACGAGGAAGATTTTCAATACAATAACTAAAGTGAATGAAAAACACTAGGAATCAGTTATTATTGCTTTAGATGCCGAGAAGGCCTTTGACAGGGTCAGTTGGAGATTCCTGGACTCTGTCATGGGCCATTTTGGCCTGGAGGGATTATTTAGAAGTAAAACCCTATCTCTATATGAAAATTCCTCAGCAAAAATTAGCAGCTCTTACTTTGATTCTGATCATTTTGACATTAAAAATGGTACTAGGCAGGGCTGTCCGTTAGCCCCGCTTTTATATATCCTTACAATCGAACCTCTGGCCACATTGATTAGACAGAACAACAGGATAAAAAGGATAGAATTTCAAGAGGAACACATCAAGATATCTTTATTTGCTGGTAATGTTCTACTCACCCTTGCTGATCCTTTATCATCAATTCCATCGTTATTAGAGGACATCTCCACATATGGTAAATATTCCAATTACAAGGTTAACATTAACAACTCCCATATGTTACCATTTCTATTGACCAAGGCACAATTAGAAAACTTAACCTCCCACTTCCCTTAGCAAGTGCAAAAGATAAAATTGATTACCTAGGTATAAAGACATCATTTGACATTGCTAAGATAATCACAATGAATTTTGATAAACTATATACTGATCTACAACATCAGGAACATAAGTGTAGGAGGCTAGAGTCATCCTGGATAGGGAGAGTGAATATTATTAAATCGTTTCTGATGCCAAAACTTGTTGAATGGGGGATTCTTAAGCGCTTTCAAAGCTTACTCTCTAGCTTCATATGGCATGATAAACCACCCAGAATAGCGGCGGAGACACTCCGTAGAAGCTATCGGAAAGGAGGTATAGCATTTTCAGATGTAGCTAAGATGTACGAAGCAAGTTGGGCCTCTCAGCTCATGTTATGGCTAAATTCGGATCAAAACATCTCCAATTCCTGGATCAAGATTGAAAAGGAATTAGGACTAGGACAAAAAGCTATACATTTTAGGGTGGCTAGGACTTTTGAATTTAGGGGATTTGGAAACGGAACAATTCTCCAGTAAAATTATAAGAGACATGGCAGATTATGCAAAATATTTGAATAATAAATTAAAACTGAAAGGGAAATTATTATTTAATACACTGGTAGAAATACTCCATTATGCTATGACAGATATGAATATTAAAACTTGGGTACATCTCGGAATAAAATTAATTGGGGACATATGTGAAGGATCTAAGCCGGCATCATTCACACAGTTACAATCCAAGTATAATCTTCCACCCAGGGAATTATTCCAATATTTAAGGTTTAAAAATGTTTTACTAACTAAAACGATACTTAAAGATCATTGTCTTAACTCTTATAGCGTTTGTAGTCAAAAGGAGGGACGGATTTCCAGATTTAACAAATTATTTGATACACTGGATCATGAATCCCCCATTATCCCTTTTGGTAAATGGGAAAGGGACATAGGAAAGTTATTCCCTTTAACAGATTGGACAAACGCTACCTTGTTAGTAAAACAAAGCATACATAATACATCCTTGCTAAAAACACATTTAAAAATAATTTACAGGTGGTATATGGTGCCGGCTAGAATCCATAAATTATCCCCATTACACCCAAAAGAGTGTTGGAGATGCGGGAGAGAGGAGGGCACCATGCTTCATATTTGGTGGGCATGTACGGGGCTGAATAACATTAAGAAGCAAATGCTTAATAAAACATATCTTTAAGGAAGTCGATGTAATCAGTCCCCAAATGTTTCTGTTCAACATGGGTTATAAATCATGTGATTTTTTTTATAAACAACAAAAATATATTATGACTCATATATTTCTCGCAATACAAATTAATATCGCTAGAGCCTGGAAATCACCTAATCCACCATCATGGCAAGATATATTGAAACAGATAAGGTTCCAATATAAGATGGAATCTAATCCTATATATAATTCTCCCAATAGAAATTTAAGAGATATGTGGTTTTCCTGGACTTCCAAATTTCCTATGTAACAGGGAACCGTTAGGTTAGGGATCGACCCACACCGACTCTCATTAATGATATTTATTGTTTCATGGTTTTTTTTTTAATTGGATTGTGGAATATAGATAAGGCTATAGCTAATTAATGACTATTCACAAATGTTGTAACAATGGAAAACTTTGTATAATTAATGTGAACATGATTTATATGTATTAAGAAATGTATAAATAAAATAAATAAAGAAATTAAAAAAAAAAACTGCAATAATTACCACTGCAGGGTTAAGGCACCGAGAACACTGCTTCCAGACTACTTCATTGAGCCAAAGTGGTCTGGGTGCCTAAAGTGTCCCTTTAATAGACAAAGATACACTAGTATTAGAGATTCAGAAATATGTCAACCTCTTGAGGGTCAAATGTGTGTCCTCACCTCTTTAAACTATAATCAATTCTATAACAGATTGTTTTCATGAAAAAAAAGAACACAAACTTAAACTGACAAATTGGATACATAACAAGGAAAGACCCTTAATGATCAGATTTTTTTGACAATATAGACCAGTGCTCCTCAGCCCTCTCCTCAAAGCACACCTAACAGTCCATGATTTAGGGATTACCCAGGTGTGTCTAAGGTGTTCAAATAAAAACAAACAAAAAAACCCCCACAGATTCTAAGGTGCTTTTTCTTTTTTCTAAACAGCTTAGATTCACCTGGGTAATCCCTAAATCCTGGACTGTTAAGTGTGCCTTGAGGAGTGGGTTAAGGAGCAATGGTATCGACCATTTCTTCTTGAGTGGTTGCAAAGATTAGGGATAGGCACACTGCTGTCCTACACAGGATACAAAATCAAGAACAATGTCTATGCCTTCAATGAGGAAATGAACAGACTGCATTGGCCAGATGGATTTTATCTGGAGTCAAAATCAATGTTTATGTTTCCTGTGCTGCTGAACTCTTAATATAGTATCTTCTCTTTATAATCAATATAGGTGCAGTTAGTAAGACATATGATTTGTTATAAAAATGTCAGGTTATTGATTCAAAGAATGCATAGAAAGGGCAGTTTGTTATTTAAGGTTTGACAATCTGAACACAATTGGAGCGATTTCAACCCTTTGGCAAAAAAAAGCATGTATATTAGGTATAACTATAAATATATATGAAAGTTCCTGTTCCTAACACTAACGTGTTTCTGTGACCCCATGGAAGTGCCTCTAGTGCCACTAAAGGCAGTCTTAGTACTACAATGTAAGCTTTGCAGTTTCTCTAACACTAAGGGGGACAGGTGCAGTGTACCCAAATGACTTCAATGAGATGAAGTGGTCTGGGTGCCTCTAGTGTCCCTTTAAATTTTAAATTCACATAAAATTCTTGGTAATTCATACCTTAGTGAATGACCCTAAAATAATCACCTTCATGCATTAAAGATCATATTAAGCACCATGGCAACTCTGCATTATTACAAAGATTAATGCAGGTCTGGCATCCCGAGAAGCATGCATTGGTAAAGTAGGGTAAAAGGGATTGGTCCAAAAGGGGCCCAGAAAAATGGCGGGTCCACATAAATTACTGGCAGGGCAGCCTGGCGTAAATGTATACCAGACTGTTTTCCAGTCATGTAAAGCAGACTCTGCAGTGAGCAATGTTTCAGTGTTCTCTGCAGGGTCCTAGTGCTCTGAACATAGCATGAGAGCATCTAATAATGCAATGATGGAGTCAGTTCTCTGCTGATCTAAAAAGCAGGATACCAGGTTGGGATCGCTATGTATAAACTGATAGCAATCTTGGTAATACTACAGGCTATTAAGAAAATTATGTATATCCCATAAACATGAACATGAGTTTATTAAAAAGAAAACAATCCAGAACAAAATGAGAATCTTCTGATTGGCAAAAATATTCTTGGGTTGTGATCTGCTGGATAATTTGTTGGGCAACTGCTGAAATGTTAGGAACATTAAGTATAAGAATTATTTCTATTCTATTTTAAGCATACATGTTTATATCATCATCTATATAATGCAGATTTCTAATTGCTCTAACTCATCATATCCACTTAAATCAGAAAAGTGTAAAGGGAGAAGTAGAGTTATAGAATGGTTTTCAATTCATGAACGTAAAGAAGGCAAACATTTTCATTGTCTTCAATTAAATAGGGACAAGACTAAATGATGTAGTTGGTATAGTAATAAATCCAAGTTCAGTACAATCCTTGCTTCAAAACATCATTAAATTGGCCTTGTTCAATAATAGGTACATCCGAGTTTTTTCCAGTAAACACTGATATTCTATTGGGCTAAGGAACAAAAAATGGAAACCCATGTCCTGGAACATGTTCAGG
This sequence comes from Pelobates cultripes, assembly GCA_933207985.1. NCBI lineage: Eukaryota > Metazoa > Chordata > Amphibia > Anura > Pelobatidae > Pelobates > Pelobates cultripes. The sequence continues at coordinate 97,369,147 of OW240912.1, read as the reverse complement.
ATTTTTACTCTAATGGGAGGGATAGAATATAGTGTATAACAACAACATCAATGTATTAAGTAATAAAGGTCACAAAAGATGCATTAGACTAATTTCAAAGTAAATCATAGGTTTTTCAAATTAAGAATACCCAGACTGATTATGCTCAGTCAAGTGAAAGATACCTCGGTGCACTATAGATTTATTTCTGAAAACGTTGTTCTCTTCTCGAAAATGTGTATATATGCAATATTAGGTTCATGTATATAGACAATATAGAATATTAGTATATTAGTAGCTAAGTGGTAAAGATGGACTGGTAAAATACATAATTGAATCTATCTACAAAATAAATAAAGTATGTGGGGAAGGAAGGGGTATGGTAAGTGTGATAGGAAAAAGGGATGGAGGCCAACGTGTAAGCATTCAGAAAATAACATTTGATCCATTATTTTAGGTGCTTGTGATGAGAATAGTTTATCCTTCTTTCTAACATCTGTCTGTGGATGCCAGATTTTGTTATGAACTGTTTTAATCTATTAATGACCAGAAATTATGCAAAACCCATCATATCATGGTACACAAAGTATGTGCCTGAAAATGTATAAATTAAGATTGTGTGCCTAAGAATCTACTATTATCTACTATTATAATTATGTACATTTATATTTTTCTATTTACTAGCTGTATAATGCTATTGGCATCAGGAAAACTAAAGGGCCTTTGACATGTTTTTATATTAGCACAGTAAAAGGCTTTCTGAAAATCCAGCTCTATATTGCATGTTTATATATTTGTGAATTTGTTGAATATGCCCCATTATAATATTTTTGTAGGGGTAAAACTATAACTTGATCGTGTGGCAATTTATAATACATAAGGCTTCCTTATTTAGAATAACTCTCCATGTGTAACTAGGCTGATGGCTAACAAGAGAAAAAAAGAGATGCCCTTTTAATTGGTAAAAGTAAAATATCCCTTCCATATTCCATAATGTGTGAAATTGAAAAAAAATGTAAAATAGCAACAAAAAATAAATTCACAATAAAAATAAACAATTGTACCACTGAAATGTTGCTCATCTGTGATATATATATGCATACAAATGCATCCTGTTTCAAATAATCAGGTGTGTGGGATTTAATGTCCTTGGCAAGTCTAGGTTATATACAATCATAGGAAATGGGCTAAAAAAAACAAAATGAGCACATTCTAATTTATTTTTTTCATGCTTTCAAAAAGTGTGCAATTTCCAATTTCTCTGCAATGTTTTCAGAGTTTTTTTGCATTACCAGAAGGCACATAATACAGTAAGATATTTTATTTCTCATATTTTCTTGACAAATGCATTAATCATAATCATCGAGAAAATTACTGGAAAAAGATGAGGACTTTCCATGCTTTTATTTCCATATCTATTCAGAATTATTATTTTACTGAAAACATTTTCAATATGAAATCAATTATTCACACCTTAATGCTTTTTACACCTAAAGATGCTTTCACAAGAAGAAACAAGCTCATTAAAACTTCATGCTCTCTGCCCTGTTTTCATGAGTCACATTCATGACCTTCACTTTGCAGTTGTTTTTTTGGTTCCATTTTTGGTATAATGCACAGTGACACACTTATTTTCAACTTAAATCTCTTGTCATTCAGTTTTGTGGTGTTAGAATACGTGTCAAATTTAATTTCATTCAATGTATACATACATCCATGTACAGACGCACATTCACATATACACATGTAACAGTAATACGTTTTTCTTACTTATATTTATTTAATAAATACATGAAATGCTTAAGTTTAAAGGAAATTGAATTCTCCCAAAACACCATTTCTTTTTTATAAGTATTTAATATAAAAGATTACTTGTATTATAGCCATAATGTGTGTTATTTTGTGGTGTACACATTTATGTAAATATTTGACAGGGCAGGACGGATAATAAGATAAATCTTTAAAATTAGGTCATGGTCATTTGATTACAAGTCTTTTTTTACTGTCATACAGTTCTTAGGAGGACTGGCCCAGTTTTTAATTTAGTACCTTGTTTAAAGGAATCATTCAATCAATATATTTTCATCAATCTGCCTGCTCATTTATAAACTACATATATTGCAGATGCCATCTTGCCTTGGTTTTAGTGGTTTAGCCCCGTTTCCCTGCATTGGCCGATCACCACTCTCATTCATGTTGAGTTGTTTAAGAAATCAAGTGCTCAATTATGGGCACTGGATGCTTACACATGCACATTAGCAATGGAAGTTAAAATTATATAATGCATTGGAAAGGCAAGACTAACCTAAAGCACCCATATTGGAGGGGGCAAATGCAGTGTTCCTTACTTAATTAAAACTTAAATGCATGCTATATTCACCAACTTTTCTTAATGAAGCAGTTATTGTGTGCAGATCATGCCCCTGCAGTCTCTCTGCTCAATTCTCTACCATTTAGTTAGTTACATCACTTAGTTTAAATGGCCCCATCCACACCTGCATGTGACCTACACAGCCTTCCTAACACTGTATTGTGAGAACTAATGTTTACATTTCTTTTATTGCAGTCTATTTAATTTGGAATTCCTTATCTCCTGCACTGTTATTAGCTTGCTAGATTGTGCAGGAACATCTTATGTTTGATTAAAGTTCAATTTACAGAGCTGGAGATAAAAACCTATAAAGTAAGTTAAAATCTGATTGAACATGAAACCATTAATTTTCCTGTAGGCTGTGTGTGAGCCACATACAGGTGAGGTGTGGCTAGTATTGCATGAACTGAAACAAACAAAAAAAAAAAAGTAGTAAAACTTCAGAGGTATAATCAATACACCAAAACTGCTTTATTATGCTAAAATTGTTTTGGTGACTATTGTGTCACTTTAATCTTTTTGACGATACCTACAAAGGTGAAATTTTCTGAAACAAATGTAAAACCAAACTGGCATATCTGCTGTCTAAGGCAGATAGATTGATACAGTGCCAGTTTATTTGTTGCTCTCTTTCATAGGTGGGATACATATGTGTTACCTGCCTAATATTGTGTAAGTCCTCTCATGCTGCCAAAACAGCTCTAATGCATGGACTCCACAAGACCTCTGAATGACACGGGGTATCTGGCTCCCTCTAGGACATTGCCAGCAGATCCATTAGGTCCTGCAACTTGCGAGTTGGGACATCCATAGATCTTATTTGTAGTTCCAGTATATCCCACAGATGATCAATCATCTGGGGGATTTGGAGGCCAATGCAGCACCTTAAACATTTGTGATGTTCCTCAAATCATTTATGAACACTTTTTGCTGTGTGGCAGGTTACATTATCCTGCTGAAAGAGGTAATTGCCATTAAAAAAGACCATTGCTATGAAGGGGTGTATGTGGTCAGCAACAATCTCTAGGTAGGTGGTTCATGATAAAGTAATGCCGGGACCCAAAGTTTCCCAGCAGTACATTGCCCTCAACCAGCCTGCCTTCTTCCCATAGGGCATCCTACTGCCATCTCTTCCGCAGGTAAGCGATGCAAATGCATTCAGCCATCCACTTGATCTAAAAGAAAACATGATTCATCAGGCAGCCTCCTTCACCATGATGCAGTTCTGACAGTTATGTCCCATTAAAGGGACTTTTGGTGGTGGACAGAGGTCATCATGGGCACTTTGACCATTCTGCAGCTATGCAGCCCCATGCACAGTAAACTGCGATGCACTGTGTGTAATGACACTTTTCTATCATGGCTCACATTAGGTTTTTCAGCTTAAATATAAATGGAACAAATGCAACAAGAATCACCTTAGTGCTGCAAGATTAATGAAGGACACAGAAAACAAATGTTTGGGTATTCAAACCTGTCAAGCACATTACACATTTACAAAGACTTTGTATACCTGAAACTTTTGGAGCACTAAAGTGCCATATATGTTTTGTTTGTCTGTATATATATATATAACTATTTACAATATCACTATTTAGGACCCATAGTGGTTTGTGAACTAGCGGTACAGAAGTGAAATTGCTGTTTTCAATTGCTTTTCATAGTTACATAGTTACATAGTTACCTAGCTGAAAAGAGACTTGCGTCCATCAAGTTCAGCCTTCCTCACATTTGTTTTTTGCTGTTGATCCAAAAGAAGGCAAAAAAACCCAGTTTGAAGCACAATTTTGCAACAAGCTAGGAAAAAAATTCCTTCTTGACCCCAGAATGGCAGTCAGATTTATCCTTGGATCAAGCAGTTATTACCCTACATTGAAAGATTATATCCTTGAATATTCTGTTCTTGCAAGTATGCATCTAGTAGCCGTTTGAACATCTGTATGGACTCTGATAAAACCACTTCTTCAGGCAGAGAATTCCACATCCTGATTGTTCTTACAGTAAAAAAACCTTTCCTTTGCCTTAGACGAAATCTTCTTTCTTCCAGTCTAAACGCATGGCCTCGTGTCCTATGTAAAGTCCGGTTTGTGAATAGATTTCCACACAATGGTTTGTATTGGCCCCGAATATATTTGTATAATGTTATCATATCCCCTCTCAGGCGACGTTTTTCTAAACTAAATAGGTTTAAATTTGTTAACCTTTCTTCATAGCTGATATGTTCCATTCCTTTTATTAATTTTGTAGCCCGCCTCTGCACTTTTTCTAGTGCCATAATATCCTTCTTTAGAACAGGTGCCCAAAATTGCACAGCATATTCAATATGGGGTCTTACCAGTGATTTATAAAGAGGCAAAATTATATTCTTGTGCCGAGAATGAATGCCCCTTTTCATGCATGACAATACCTTACTGGCCTTGGCCACTGCTGATTGGCATTGCACATTGTTGCATAGTTTGTTGTCTATAACAATTCCCAAGTCCTTTTCATGTGTTGTTATCCCTAATTCGCTTCCATTAAGGGTATACGTTGCTTGTGTATTCTTTACGCCGAAGTGCATAACTTTGCATTTTTCAACATTAAATTTCATCTGCCATTTGAGTGCCCAGTCCCCAGTCTATCTAAATCCCTCTGCAGCAAAGTAATATCTTGCTCACATTGTATTGTTTTACAAAGTTTTGTGTCATCTGCAAACACTGAAACATGACTTTCAATGCGGTCTTCAAGATCATTTATAAACATGTTAAATAGAAGGGGTCCCAGAACAGACCCCTGAGGGACACCACTTGCCACCTCTGTCCAGCTTGAAAATTTACCATTAATGACAACTCTTTGTACTCTGTTTTAAGCCAATGTTCTACCCAAGAACAAGCATTTTCATCTAGACCGATTTCCTTGAGTTTGAACACTAATCTATTGTGTGGAACTGTATCAAATGCCTTGGCAAAATCCAAAAATATCACATCCACGGCAACACCCTGATCTATACTTCTACTTACTTCTTCGTAGAACGCAATCAAGTTAGTTTGACATGACCTGTGCTTCATAAAACCATGCTGATTTTTGCTGATAACCATGTTCTTCTCAAGGAATTCTTGAATATTATCCCTTAATAAACTTTCAAATATTTTACCAGCCACAGAAGTTAAGCTCACAGGTCTATAATTTCCAGGCAAGGATTTTGAACCCTTTTTGAATATAGGAACCACATCTGCCTTCCTCCAATCCTCCGGAACACTTCCTGAAAGAAAAGAATCTTGAAAGATTAAAAACAGAGGTTCACTTATTTCTGCACTTAGTTCCTTAAGTACACGTGGATGGATACCGTCAGGCCCTGGAGCTTTGTTTATATTAACTTTCTTTAGTTGCTGCAGCACCTTGTCTTGAGTTAACCAATTACAATTATTCTGCAAGTTTTTAGTAGCAATCATTTGCACATCTATTGCCATGGGTTCTTCCTTAATATATACGGAGGAGAAAAAGTTATTTAAAATTCCTGCCTTTTCCTGGTCTTCATTAATTAACACCCCCGTTTCAGTTTTTAGTGTACCTACACTTTCATTTTGGTTTTTTTTAGAATTTATGTACTTAAAAAATGCTTTGGGGTTGGTTTTGCTCTCTTCAGCTATCATTATTTCATTTTGAAGTTTAGCAAGTCTAATTGCCTTTTTGCACGCATTATTTGCATCCTTATATCTTTTATAAGATGCATCTGATTTGTCCGATTTAAATGCTTTAAATGCCCTTCTCTTAGTTGTAATCTCTTGTTTTACTTCTCTACTAAGCCATGTTGGTTTTAATTTGTTTCTTTTATATTTATTTCCCAATGGTACATACTGAGAAATGTACCTTTGTAATATTTGTTGGAAGATGATCCATTTATCCTCAGTGTTCTTTTCACTAAAGAGTTTATGCCAGTCAATATATTGTAAAGCTTCCCTTCATGTATTCTTTTATTTTAATTTTGGTACCGTAGTATCTTTTTTCCTCTTTTTTAGTCTTTTATATATGTGCTTCAGCAATATGAGCTACAGTAACTCTTCTGTGTGATCAGATAAGACTGTCTAACCTTCGCATGCCATGTGCAAAAATTTGCCTTGGGTGCCCATGACCATTATTCATGTTTACCGGTTGTCCTTCCTTTCACCACTACATACTGGGAACACCCAACAAACTTTCAATTTTTTACATGCTCTGATGCCATTGTCAAAGCTATTCAGATCATTTCACTTGCCCATATATATAATATATATAAAGCTGCCATTTGTTCATCTTTTAATACCTTCATATGGCATTATAAGCTTGGTATGGGATCCAAGAATTCATGCATCAGGTTCTTCCATTTCGTTCATCAAGTAGATCAAATGAAACTTATTTACATACTTATTATACAAATTTAATGAATTTTGCAAGTAAATATTATATTGGTGTTTATCTTTTCCGTAAAAAGTTTTGCTTTTCCCATTAGTATGTTAAAGACCTGTGACCTCCTTTTATAGATTTGTCTATTTTCCTGTCCTTTCAGCTAGAAGGGGCAAAGCTAACTTATTCAATATATGCTATCATAAATAATAGCAATTAAATGAAAATTATGAATACACTTTTTTTCAGCTGAGTTAATCATTCTGTTTCTTTTACTGCATTTACAAAATATGCAACAAACAAACCTAATCAATATTAAAATCACATTTGAAGTTCCTAAATTTGCAGAAGTTTCTGCAGTGAGCTCTCACAAAAAGAGGAAGAGATTTGTCTCATTTAGACCTCAATTTAATATTGTAGGATACCTTTTTCAAATGTTTTAATACTTTTGGAAAACATTTTAAAATGATTTAATATTGTAACAAATAATTTATTTATGTAATAATTAGATTTTTTTAAATATGTTGATATACTTTTTAAACATATGAAATATTTTTGATATTTGGGTAACTTTTAATAATATTAAAACTTTACCCAAAAATAATAAATCATTTGGAAAACGTATCCAACAACAATATTAAATCTGAATTTAATATTAATTAGCTATTGTACATTGCAGCTTTAACCAAACACGATGCTTAATGGCATAGCAATAGTTTGGAGGTTGTAAGTCAGTTGTCAGTTTTATTCTGTAGAACATATGGCATAATGTATAGTATCTTGTAAGAAAAAAGGGAAACACTGCAGAAAGGGGGTGGCAGATAGGGTGGGAATATGGAGCAAAAAAAATCCCTAATTAAAAAATAATAATAATAATAAAATATATATATATATATATATATATATATATATAAATATATATATCCAGCAAACTGTAACTTAGTGCCCGCATAGTGGACCAGTGGATAATGTCAGCAGCATCCTTTAACATATGTAAGCAAAGAAACACTTCTACTGAAGAGAAAAGTAGATTTTTTTATTTTACCATGGTAGTTTTCTTTAATCTATGGATATAGCTACATATACTATGCCTACAAAACCCATGCTATAAAAATAGATATTTTTTATCTTTACCCTTGATGTTGCTATTTTGTAGATAATGCTATTTTGGTGTTATTTTTGCCATAAGCATATATTTGATGCTTTTACTGTGACAATCAATAGACCATTAATATGAGATTTTATGAATCATTTTGTTGAACCACATGAGTCTTGCAACTCTTCACAGCAAGTCTTTTTTGACTTTGTACTTAATATATTTTCTTTTACACATTTGACTATCACTTTATATAACTTAAATGTTGCATTCTACCTGAAGGATCCATTGTATTGTCGGTTTGTAGTTTTGTTTAAGCCTACTCTTGGGTTTGCTCTGATTATAGTAAATGACTTTGTGGAAAATGTCAGATATTAGCAGCTAATTTATTCACTAATAATTATGCATATGTTTTTGTTTAGAGATATTTTTTAAAATTGTACATGAAATTTAATTTACAGCTATTTCACCTAAAATAGTTGTAAAATATCAATTGGAAAAAAACTTTGTTTAATGTTCACTGCATATAACATAACATTTGCTACTCTCTATATTTTCCACAGTCTTACTGTGTTTCCATAAATTGCTGCCATCTTAGATTCCTCAAACATGAATTCCATGGCATGGAAGCTCAAGTAAAACAGTATTATTTTGTCAACTGTTTCCATTCATCCATTCAAACTTTGGATAGTTAGGGGACATTAAAAACACATCCCCTTTATGTCACTCCTAAAAATTAAGATTTCTTCTCTTTCATATATTTCAGGCACTAAAGTAATAGTTTCTGTTAAATCAACAGAGGCCTTTATCTTTCTTTACAGTCTTAGTTTGTAAAATGATATATGTTAATGGTATATATATTCATATAGTTTGGTTTGAAGCCTTTACTCCCTCACGTTTGTGAAAAAATATATGGCGATTGCACTTGTACCCCATTAATAAACTTCACTGTGACATTGATTGTTACAGTTATATGAATTAAGGAAACTTGTGCCCTCCATTACAATTGAAGGAAAACTCCAAGATTAAAGATACATGTGTTAGAGACTGAAACAGTCTCCTCAGTATAGCAACTTCGCCCTTGATGATGTCATCAGTTATGATGACTTTTGTCCAATCCATTGATTCTCATAATAAAGCATTGGGTACATAGGATGCATGTACAGTAAATGCTAAGCTCCCAGTCAAATATTTCTCATAATGAAGCATTAAATCCAATTATATTCTATGAGAATGCTGCATGTGAAGAAAACAAACCTACAGGTTTGAGTTTTTAAGGTCTTAAGTGGAAAGACCTCAAATTAATGTCAGCCTGGCAGCCATTACAGACTAGATTTTTGACAAATGTAAACACTGGCGATTCTCAGAAACAACAATGTTTTACTTCATCCAAAAACAGTGTCTATTTATCAATATTGCTTCGTTAAGACAAAGTGGTTGAGGTACTTAGTGTGTCCTCTGGGTGCCATATAGCAAAATATACTTAATCCATTTAAGTAAATCTAATTACAGTTTTATGAGACTCTAATGGTGATTCTGTCCATATTGTTATTGTTATAATAATCATGGAACAGTAAAAACACCAAACAATTTGAAACTCTGTAACATATGATATTCATATATTAAAAGAAAATACATAATGTAGTTAGGCAAAAAAAAAATTAGGCCATAAATGTTGTTTTGCAATTTCACCATGGCTTAGTAATAATTTTGTTCAAAAAAAAGTCATAAATCACACTCTTTAGCTTATTCAAAAGCAATTTCTTGTAGAATTACTGGGAATAGGACTGTGTAAATGGTTCTAAAATTCCTCAGGTTTACCAGAACTACATTCAATTGGCTTTAACTTACAGAATGTCAAATAGTCATAAAATATAGTCAAGACCTTCAATCTTTTTTTAAATGAAGAAGACCATATTGTTGAAGCATATGATTAATGTGCAGCTATGAATAACGAACATTTGTAGGAAACTGATCTAATATATAATTTTGTCATATATATAGTTAAGACACCATACTAAGATAATACAAGATGAAGATGAAAAGAATTTGAAATTATTTTATTAAAAAAAAAAAAAATGTAAACAAGAACTTTGGAAAAGTGAGTACCTGTGTCTTGAAAGTGCAAAATATAGCAAAACTTTTGACAAAGATTTATTGGATGTTTTATATGTACCTAAAACTATAATGATATGAAATAACTTAATGTTTGCATGGTAAGTTTGTGTCTCCTTTCATTAATGCCAAAAACAGAAACCCTTACATTTTTTATTTCTGCAACTTGATAATGTTAGCTCGATATTATGCAAATTCTGCAGGTAAGTGTATATACCCAGAAGTGTCCAGAAGTAGATTTTGAGATGGACTAATGAACTAATGAAATATTAGTTGCATAAGTAAAGTAATATTAGCTGTATCACCTACACAATTCAAAAATATATTGTACAGTTGTGTTAAGATCGAGTGTGAAGTTAAGAAAAAAGATCATTGCTAACAATGGCCTTGATTTTATATTTCTGCACAAGTTTTGATTTAATGATTTAACCCCTTAGTGACCAGACAGTTTTTCTATTTTCTTGGGATGTTTTTACATTGCTGTGTTTGTGTTTAGCTGTAATTTTCCTCTTACTCATTTATGGTACCCACACATATTATATATTGTTTTTCTCACCATTAAATGGTCTTTCTAAAAATACCATTATTTTCATCATGTCATATAATTTCCTATAAAAAAATTATAAAATATTATGAAAAAATTTAAAAAACAATAATTTTTTCTAATTTTGACCCCCACAATTTGTTACGCATCTACAACCGCCAAAAAACATCAATGCTAAATAGTTTTTAAATGTTGTCCTGAGTTTAAAAATACCCAATGTCTACATGTTCTTAGCTTTTTTTTTGCAAGTTATAGGGCTATAAGTACAAGTAGGACATTGCTGTTTCAAAATATATATTTTTAAACTGAATCAATAGTGACATTGTAACACTGTCATCTGTCATAAATCTCTGAATCACACCTCACAAGTAGACAACCCAGGGTATTCAATATGGGGTTCAGTCTGTTTTAGTAGCCACTTAGTCACAAACACTGACCAAAGTTAGCATTTATATTTGTTTACAAACATGCATCCAGTAGCTGTTTAAACATCTGTGCAGACTTCCACATCTATATTGTTCTTACTGTAAAAAAAAACTTTCCTTTGCCTTAGATTAAATATTATTTCTTCCAGTCTAAACACATTACATCATGTCCTATGTATAGTCCTTGTAGCGGAATGCACCTTGGACTGTCACCCTTATTCCTGCGATGGGCTGTACGTAGCTTGTCCCCCATGTTATTTCCTATGTTTTGTGCTCCTAGTCCCTGGATCATCTTGTTCTTTCCCCTGTTCGTCTGGTCATTCAGTAAAATAGCAGCCACCTCGTCTATTAACAACTTCTTGTTCAACAACCGAACAAATTACTGAACGGCCAGACCACCCATATGTGGAGTTTGCCCCCGTTAACCCCAGTAACCTCTGTTCACACCTCCACCAACTGCAATAATCTGAACATTTCAAGCAGTCGACTGGGTGGCCGCCATTCGTATGTGCGAACACGTGGCGGCGGCCATCTTTAGTCCCAAACAGAGATATCGGTGTTTGGTCATCAAGTGCATGGAACTAAAATCGGACTCTCGATGGTGCGAACACCGCTGGGACTTCCATCCTCCGTTATGTTCATGTGGATTCAGACGAACAAAGTGGCATTCGGGGGGAACGAACTCCCGAACAAAATACACAGAATAATGTCTGCACGTAGAAGTTCATGCCTGGTGTTTCGTATATAATTAATACTCCCAAAATAGACCCAACACACAGCCTAATTTCATAGAAAATTTTTGGGCAGGCACCTTGTGTGCGGTCGATCTAAACTATACCCCGGTGGTGTTTTGGTTGCGTTCGTGGCATCAGATATCTTGGGCGCTCATATCCAGGCTATCCGGGGATATAAGACTTAAGGGGGTACCTTGTGGGGAAATGTATGTTTTGGGGTGATTAATATTGTACATGTCCTGGACCTGAGAGTTAATGTAATTATGTTGTGTACTTTGTCTCAGTCTACTCTCAGGTCCTGTAGGGAATGCCCCTGGAATGTGTCTTTGGAAACTCCTTGCATGGGGATTCACATAAAAGACCATGTGTGGCTCCATTAAAGTCAGTTGTACCCCTAGAGCTGAGTGTCATCCAGTTGCTGGGGAGGTGGTGGGAGATTCCTGGATTACTTTAGTGTTTGACTGTTCCCTTGGAGTGTACTACTTGTTCCTGAGTGTATGTTGGGGTAACCAGCGGAGGAGAGTCCCTGCTAGGACTAGTGCTCCGCTACAGTCCTGTTTGTGAATAAATTTCCAGACAATGTTTGTTGCCAAGTTTTTTTACTTATTGATATAAGGTGATGGGGATATTGAGGGAGTGTCTCTCATAGACAGAATTTCTGTTCCTTACGATGCGTGGTGCTTATTGATCAGGATCTGCATTCTGTTGTAATCAAATCACAACAGAGACTGGGGGACTCCTAATGTAAATATATGCATACCTACATTTACATAGTAATACTGAATAGTTCTAAAAAGTGAGATTTTCAGAAAACTGTTTTATCTTGTGCAGCCTCCCCTGTTTCCTTGGTTTCCACATTATTATTTTACTTACAAGAAAAAATAGGCCAAAATGATTACAATAAATAATGTAATATTTTTAGAATGTCTTAATTTAATGAATACAAAAAAGCCAGAGACATTTCCTCTTCTGGGTATGGAGAAAAAAAAAGAGAGAATAAAAAAATTGCACTAATGCAGTCTTTTGATCTCCAAACATTAAAGGGTTCTCCCTTACAATGGCTTACTATTTAGGGCCTTATTATTATTATTATTATTATTATTATTATTATTTTTATTTGTATTATTATTATTATGATGATGATGATGAACAAAACTGACATAAAACATTTTCAATTTTATTTTATATATAGAAAGAGTCATTGGTGTTAGAATTATAACTATATCCTGCAATATACATCAACCCTTTTCATACATTTAAAGAGCAAAAATCACTCTTCACAGATACAAAGAATGAAGATTAGCCTTTCAATCGCACCTCTGTAATTTAAAGCAAAATATGTGTTTTTAGTTTGCATAGAATCCATTGTCTACCAGAACAATGCTTAGTAGTTTGACAAGCAGTGCAGTTAGGTAGAACAAAATAGAAACTAATTTTGCATTGATTGTTCTCATTTGCTCATGTTTTTAAGTTGCAGAAAATATTTACAACTTCCAGAATAACTTGCATTTCTTAGCAAATAATTACCATGATAAATCAAGGTTGCATGGTAAACAAAATCAGACACATTGTCAGAACAGATCAAAGAGACAATAAGCAATCTGGCCTGTAACCAAAGGCATATGATGCAACTTAAATCAGATGTAGAGCTTCTGCTGAGATAAATATCAGAATATGTCACACAGTAACATTTCTCATGAACTGCAATCTTTTATTTATCAGGGTTGTAAAATATTGAGCAGGATTCTTTTATATAATGTAAGAATTATCTGTATAGCCAGTACTGGATTTAGGGCTTAATGGATGTGGAGCTAAAAATTTCATGGGCCTTATAAGAGAAGTTGAATTTACATTTCAGTTGTTCTGGCAACTGTTATGGACTATATGTGAGACATATAGGAAACACAATGGTGGGTCACATGGACTCTTAATGCATTGTTACATACTTAGTTTTGAGGCTGGATACAACAGAAAACACAGACAGCAAGCCCAGTACAGTATGAACACTTTGCAGTGACTGGAAAGCAATTAATAAATAATAATAAAAATGACAATTCCAGTACATTATGAGTGGAAAATGTAATAAATAGAAAACAACCCAACAACAACAACAAAACATCCCTGAACATTTACATTGTATATATTAGCCTGGAGCTGCCACTCCAAAAGTCCCTATGTTAATCCTGCCATGAGTGTAAATTAAACCTTATTTGCCAGCATTAAACCAAAATCTATGGTCTACTATAGTCTTCTTTCAAATTTGTACTTGAAGAATTTTGAAATAACTGAGAAAGCCAAAAGATAGGCTACTGTAAGAGATATCTAGCTTTTGACATTCTCAGATGTGAAATGAGGCCAATAAACATATTAACTAAGTGCATTCAGAGCCCTTGTTTCATGCTCCCCATTCCTAACTGGAAGAATAAAGCCATAACATTTGTACTACAAAGGTGCTGTGGAGTGTAAAAGGAGGGAGTGATATTACAGAGTGCTATTTGCATACTACGTAAAGATGTAAATGATCAACATAAATATTGTATGAATATAGAATTATAATAAAATACATATGCAAATAGTTTGCAAACCTAAGGAATTTAAACATTTTCTCATCTATAATAATCCCCTTTCTAAAAACTTTTTTACTTACAATTTAAAAAATTACGTTAACTCCAAATGTTCCTTTTTGCACTATACTTTTCCTAATGTAGTGGATATAAAACTGATTTCAAGTTTCATAATGGTACAAATAGGATTACATTTATCTTGATCTAGTTTAATTTGCTCGGCCAAGGGTACAGAAATAATTTATTTCAAGTATATATTACATAATATTTTACAATCATTAAATTAAAATTTCCATATCACTCTAGTCTTCAGACATCTCTAAAACCACAGGCCTCTGACCGCTTGAAATTGACACATTTTCCTGCAGCTGTTTTACACATAAATGCTTCTTTGACAAAGTAATATGTCAAATGACTTACATAAAAGAAACAAGTGCATGTAGAGTAGCAATGTTATAATTCAATTAGTTCAAATAAATTATATAATCATGTTATGAAATACATTTTCTCTTTGTTACAATTTGGCAATATATTATACTCTGTGTTTCAGTTCTTGCAACTTCAAGTAACATACTGTATTTACCTGAATCTAATGCATACCTTTATTGGCAAAATAAAGACATCAAAATTTGAAAACGCATTCGATTCAATGGCACATTAGCCTTGAGTACAAACGGTGCATTAGATATGATGGACATCTGCCCTGGCGAATTTGCATCGCCGCAAAAGGGATGTGAGACTTGGTTTCTGTGTACAGTAAAGCTGTACCTCACATCTTTGTCGCGATAAGAATGCACGTTTTCCCTCGACAAATTTCGCATTTTGGGCAAATTCACTCCGTCAAATTTGCATTGTATGCCCATTGTATCTACTGAGCCATTCAAATTGAATGCACCATTGAATCTATGTTGTATAGTAGTATCTTTTTGTACAAATCAAATGCACATAACATTCACCAGTAAAAACATTATACTTCTTCCGGGTACCAAAATTTTAATGCGCATTAGATTCGATGACGCATTAAACCCTGTTCCAATTATTATGCAAATTATATTTTTCTCATTTAGAGGTTCTCAATAGGATTGAGGTCAGGGGAGGATGGAGGCCACACCATGACGTTCTCTCCTTTTATCCCCATAGCAGCCATTGATGCAGAGGTATTCTTTGCAGCATGAGATGGTGCATTGTCATGCATGAAGATGATTTTATTACGAAAAGCATAGTTCTTCCTTCTGTACCAGGGAAGAAAGTGGTCAGTCAGAAACTCCACATACTTTGCAGAGGTCATCTTTACACCTTCGGGGACCCTAAAGGGGCCGACCAGCTCTCTTCCCATGATTCCGGCCCAAAACATGACTCCACCACCACCTTGCTGATGTAGCAGCCTTGTTGGAACAGGGTGGCCGTCCACCAACCATCCACTATTCCATGCATCTGGACCATCCAGGGTTGCATGGCACTCATCAGGGAACAGGACTGTTTGAAAATTAGTATTCATGTATTTTTATGCCCAATGCAGCCATTTCTGCTTGTGAGCAATAGAAGGTTTATGCACAGTTGCAAGACTCTGGAGGACTCTACACCTTGTTGACCGTGGGACTCCAGAGGCACCAGCAGCTTCAAATATCTGTTTGCTGCTATATATTGGTATTTTAGCAGCTGCTCTCTTGATCCGATGCATGGATCTGTCAGAAATATTCCTCAATTTGCCTTTATCTGCACGATCCCGTCTGTGATCTGAATCAGCCACAAATCTCTTAATAGTGCGATGATCACGCTTAAGTTTTCGTGAAACATCTAATGTTTTCATACCTCGTCCAAGGCATTGAACTATTTCACTCTTTTCGGCAGCAGAGAGATCCTTTTTCTTCCCCATATTGCATGAAAATTTTGCTGTGCTTAATAATGTGGAACACCCTCCTTTAGTAGTTTTTCCTTAAATTGGGCTCACCTGGCAATCTAATTATCACAGGTGTCCGAGATTGTTTTCAGTCATCAAAAGAGCCCTGAGACACAATGCCATCCATGAGTTAAACTGAATAACAAAATATTTAATCTTTGTGACACTTAAATAGAATTTGCATAATAATTTGGAACAGGGTGTAGATGTGAGTAAATACAGTATTTTTTTACAGCAATTAGTATAGAAAAACACATAGGAAAACGTATCAAGTAAATTATCAGCCATTACTAGCCTTCTTTGCATGCTGTCTCCGTTATCCTGCCTCCCAATGTTTGCAACCATAGTTATTTTACAATTATTATAATTGAACGAATCTATCTATCTATCTATCTATCTATCGATCTATCTCCCATATTAATTAGCAGTTGGTCTGGAGACTGCTGCATATTTATATATTTGCTTTCAGCCCCTATCCCCTTTTGCTCACCTGCATGGCATCGTTATCTAGAGGCAGCTAAAAAACTACTTCCAGCCCTACTGAAGGTTCCTAGGTACCCTTCTCATTATGCATATATGTATGTAATGTATCTATGTATGTGTGCATGTTTGCATTGTTTTATTTTGATCTTTCTTGTTTGAAAGTTGAAAACTCTGCCAAACAGCATCAACAAGGGTCATCATAACTGTTAAAAGATAAGACCATTCAAATCAAGTCAGTTTTTCCATTTTAGTAATTCTTGCACATCATTTAAACTTGAAGTAGCCATCTTTAAATGTATTTATTCAGCCATATAGCTTCAAAAGTCTCTTCTATAGCCACGGATACGTTTGTCTCTAATTGTTTATTAGATGCAGAGAGGTTGAAACCATGTTGTAAAAAAAAACATTATAGAGCCTTCTGGCAGCCAATCTTTTGTTGATAAAATAAAATTATATAATATCTCAAAAATGATCAGGAATCTTCTGCAGTTTTTGGTTCTATCGATATATATAGAGGACCCGAGAATGAGGAATAAACATACCACCGAGGAGGGGTGAGAAAATCAATTATTATATATTTATTTGACAATGCACTGGAACTGAATGGGTGGTCACAACCTTTCTAATATTACTTCTAAGTGCCTAATCCAGGAATCGGCAACCTTCGGCACCCCAGATGTTGTGGACTACCTTTGATGCTTTGCCAGCATTGTGGCTGTAAGAACATTATGGGAGATGTAGTCGAAAACATCTGGATTATTTATTAATAAATATACCAGCGGGGTCACTTACCAAAGTGAGAATTGTTAAGAATTCAAAGTGAAATCAAAGCAAATTTAAAATAAAGTGTCCACGGAGAACTACTTTGGCTAAAAATTTGAAATTTACTAATAACCCAGTATTAATTTACTAATAACATATATAACCCAGATAAAAAACATGCTATATTAAGAATTTATTCAAATGTACTTTTATACAATCACTCAATTTTGTTTATAAGCAAATATTACAGAAATGTACAATTTATTTTTGTATTTATTTAGCTGTCAACTGACAAGCATGCAGTACAAATCCCTCACACATTGCATCCACGTCAGAATAAATATTAAATCAGAGAGACCATGTTATATTTTTATGTGTAATTTAATTGAATGACACATATGGCCAGAATCACTCTTTGCAAATTGTCCAAACACTATTTATAGCCCATGAAAATAACACTTGTGATGTCTCTTTGTAATGTGTGAATATGGCTGTCAGGTAAGGGTTTGAGCATTTTTCTTTCTTTTGTAATGTCTTTGGTATCCAATTACTATATATAGATATATATCAATGTCTCATCATGATGCAAAATGCTTTCTTATGGTGCCTATGCAGTATTCAATAATAATTTACAATAATTTATAAAATTACTTACAATGAAAAGGCACTCTATAGAGATTGCCAACATAGTTACCTCAACTGAGAGCTTTATCTGCAATATGACGTCAAACAAATATTTAGATATTCTAGATTCAAATAGCTAATTATTGGGAAAGAAGGGAAGAGGTTATATGGGCTTTCCTCCTAGAAAAAAAGTCCTTAGAAATATGCAAAATGTGCAAATGTTGCACCTTGTGAGACCATGCGTATTAACTTGCATCTTAAGACCTTTTTTCCCCATAAAGATTATGTATGTTATGGCAATTTGTGTTTGTGTGTCTTTATATGTGACTGTGCATTTGTTCTTATGTATGTGATTGAGAGTGTGTTCATATTTCTGCGTGAGTGCATGCATGATTGCTTAGACAAAAAAGTAACATGGGTAAAGAAATACACGAGAGGGTTAAGACACATGAAGAAGAATCAGAAGATACACACAAAGGGATGAGTGGGTGTAGAGCAAAGTTTAAACTCTGTGTCAACATACATATCAGCCCCGGGTGCCAAGTGACATAAGTATGCCTCTGGTTATGAGAAATATCTAATAAGCTTGTTGCACGTATTTAAGAGGATCTTGAATTTTGATTTATTTTGTTTAAATAAGGAGTGAAAATATAAATTCACTGATATTTATTTTGTAGGCTAGTTACATGAAAATTTTACCATATGATGTTGAATTACAATTCCTATCACTGAATGCATTGAATAAGTAGTATGAGCTAAAGCAATTTCTGTAATCTAGAACTTAGATGCAAGTGTTGCTAGAATTACAAAGATGCTCCCGTTGTGCTGAACGATCCTGGAGGAAGTCTCGCACCCAGACAGACTATTTCCATTATAGATTTATATTCATAAAGCACAGCCCTTGCCCTCGCCAAACAGTCATACTTTTCCTCTCTCATTCATTCATGCTCCTGCAGTCCCAGGCATCTTTTTGACACCTTTAACTCTCTTCTTCGCCCTGCTGTGGCTATCCCCCAAACTAACCTTACGGCCGATATTTTTGCATGCTACTTTACTGACAAGATTGAACAGCTAAGGGAACAATTTTCCCCACCTTGCCATTCTCTTTCTCAACCACACATTGATCATGCCTTTTCTACCCTTCAGACTTTCTCCCCAGCTACTGAACAAGAGGTGGCTGCACTTCTCCTTTCCTCTCGCTCCACCAATTGTCGCTTGATTCTGTCCCATCTCACCTTATCAGATCTCTCTCCCCCTGTCTTGTGCCTTCCTTAACACACATCTTCAACTGATCTCTCTCTTCTGGCATTGTCCCTGCTGAACTTAAATACGCCACTGTAGTACCTATCCTGAAAAAAACATATCTTGACTTGTCCTCCCCTCTAACTATCATCCCATATCCCTGCTCCGTTTTTCCATAAAAAAGCTTCTGGAAAGACTTGTCTTTACCCGTATGTCTCACTTCCTCAATTCCAACTCTCTCCTTGACCCTCTTCAATCTGGCTTCCGCCCTCTCCACTCTACTGAGACTGCTCTTATCAAAGTTACTAATTGTGACGAGAGCAATCTCGCCACATTGCTTTGAAGAAGCCTGGTTGCTCGCCTGTTGCCTTTAGACTATGGCCCCATGTTAAAAGACATCTTTTTTACCTGCAGAAAAGATTTATTCGTTCTTTTCTGCCTGGTGTTCAGTAGATTCAATCTACCGAACAACCGCACGAATGACTGGACCACCTGGGAGCTGGAGTGTGCCGGCAATTAGCCTCCCCAAAGCTGCGTTTAACCGCAGCTTAATTGACTAATGCTGGGTGGCCGCCATTCATATCACGAACACGAGGTCACAGCCATTTTAAACATGTGAATGCACAGCGGTGTTCGACGCTTAATTCATGGAACTGAAATCGGACACAGTTTTGCGCGAACACCGCTGAAGCCGCCGACCTCCCTTCTTGTTCGATGAAAGTGCACGAACGGCCCGGTGTTCGGTAGTTTTGCTTGAATGTGTTATACCCCAGACAGGAATCCCATGGAGCTCATTCGCATGAAACTGACTGTGTAAAGACTTTGACTCCATGGTGATTAAACTGTATTCGTCTGGTCTGAGCGCCATTCGCTTAATAATGTGCGCTCAGACCTGAGCTATCTGGGGATATGTTAACTGTATGCTTTTAATGTTATGTGTCTCACACAGTGTATTTTAATAGTAATTTGTGTGTTAGTATCCCCACGTGCATAATGGCGATTTGCCTTTGTCTTGGGAGATAATTTAATTACTTCTCAATTATCTACAAGGCAGAGGGGAGGAAGCCAGGATGCATTGTGGGAATATAATGTGACTGTGTGTCCTGTTTGGCTGATTGTCTGTCTTTTGTCACAGTCTCCCATTTGGTCCCCTAGGGGAGTGTCCACCAGGTGGGAGACTTGCATAAATACTGGGCAGGTAGCCCTCATTAAACTGTTCACTGCTTGACCCTCAACACGGAGCCTTGTCTCGTCTTTGGGGGGATTTACTGAATGCTGATAGAGACTGATTGCTAGGAGTGTAAGCCGCTTGGATGCTTTTCCTATTCGTCTGCTAGCAGCGATTCGTATGGTTCCAGTTCGTGTGTTTGGAGTGCTATATTGGATGCCGTTCGGGAGTTTGGAGCATTCCCTTATTGGCGGTTCATGAGTTTGGTGTTTTACAATAGCTGTGCCTACATCTCTGAAAAGGGGACAATCGCCTAAACGGTTTTTACCCCTTGTGTGCAAAACGGTCCGTTACAATTGGTGGCAAGCGGCGGGATCGTTCCCACAGACAACAGGACAGCTACAGGCGACACCATTCCATGGATTTACAATTTGAGGGCAACGCATGTCTGAGTACAGCGACCCTGACAGCACCAGGATGGAGCCAGCAGTGTTATACGAGGAGGAGAACCTGGATGGCCAGGATGCATTAAGGAAAGGCATCTGGGACCAGGCCCTGGATAATGTACAATACCAGCGGGGTGAGAGTCTCCCCAGTGAAGAGCAGCGGTTGCAGAAGCAAGTGGCCCTGCGGATGCCCTTCCCGGGAGAGCAGCCCCTGGAGGAATGGGTGAAGGAATTGGAGCTCCGGGTATGACAGGAGATTTGGCTGGAAGATGCCTACCGGGAGCTCTGGTGGTATGGGGCACAGTACCTGCCCTGGACAGCTGAGCATGACAAGCCAGAGGGACAGAGTTTGATGGTCCTGGCTTGTAATGGGAGGCTTTTTCAGAGCCTGAGTTTGGGAGCCCTACACAAGCCCGGTTCAGTGATCTCTTGGAGTGGAGGGAGAGCAGGTATGACTGGGACGACACTCACGAAATTGAGCAAGACCTGGCTCACCTAGCAACTCTGGAGTCGGAACTGGAGCAGGACTACATAGATCTCTTCCACTCTATTGAGAAGGCTCAGCAGGACAGCAAGGTGACAGATCCAGTTTCAGACCCTGGGAAGATATTGTTGAGATCTACTGGGAGGAACCCCAGGCGGCAGGTGGAGATGGGACCGAGGTCTCTCCACCGGTATTGCAGAGAATTGGGAGCCCGAGCTCCATTCCCCAGCGGGAGATATTGCAGGGAATTGGGAGCCCGAGCTCCATTCCCCAGCGGCAGGCTGAGTTTCAGGGGGCAGAGACAAGTGGTCCTGTTCCCCAGCAGCAGTGTACCTTGCAGGGAGGGGAGAGCAGTGTCCTCCCTCCCCAGTGGCAGGGTGAGCTACAGGGATGCTGGGCAGTCGGCTCAGATCCCCAGCGGCAGTGTGAATTACAGGGAATTGAGAGCCCAGTCTCCATTCCCAAGCGGCAGTATGAGTCATTGGGAATTGGGAGCCCAGTCTCCATTCCCCAGCGGCAGAATGATTTATTGGGAATTGGGAGCCCAGTCTCCATTCCCCAGCGACAGAGTGTCATACCGGGAATAGAGAGCCCAGTCTCCTTTTCCCAGCAGCAGGACTCTGTATTGGGAGCAGAGACAGTCGGTCTCCCTCCCCCACGGCTTGAAGTATATATGGGAGAGGAGCTTGTTACCCCCTCTCCCCAGCGGCAGCTTAATGTACCTGGGGGAGACAGTAAGCCCCACAACTGTGCAGATGGGACCGTGGTCTCTGCACGTCCAGCACAGGGGGTAGGGACGGTCGGTTCTGCCCCCCCAGCAACAGGGCTGTTTAGCCAAAGGGGAGACAGTCGGTCTCCAGCAGCAGAGCTGTGTATCTAAAGGGGAGACAGTCGGTCTCCAGCAGCAGGGCTGTGTATC
This sequence comes from Pelobates cultripes, assembly GCA_933207985.1. Classification (NCBI taxonomy): domain Eukaryota; kingdom Metazoa; phylum Chordata; class Amphibia; order Anura; family Pelobatidae; genus Pelobates; species Pelobates cultripes. The sequence goes on along the minus strand of OW240912.1, from coordinate 97,346,929 downwards.
TAAAGGGGAGACAGTTGGTCTTCAGCAGCAGAGCTGCGTGTCTAAAGAGGAGACAGTCGGTCTCCAGCAGCAGGGCTGTGTATCTAAAGGGGAGACAGTCGGTCTCCCCCTCCAACAACCAGGCTTTCTTATCACGAACACGAGGTCGTGGCCATTTTAAACATGCGAATGCACAGCGGTGTTCGATGCTTAATTCATGGAACTGAAATCGGACAGAGTTTTGCGCGAACACCGCTGAAGCCACCGACCTCCCTTATTGTTCGGTGAAAGTGCACGAGCAGAGGGGAGGAAGCCAGGATGCATTGTGGGAATATAATGTGACTGTGTGTCCTGTTTGGCTGATTGTCTGTCTTTTGTCACAGTCTCCCATTTGGTCCCCTAGGGGAGTGTCCACCAGGCGATTTACTGAATGCTGATAGAGACTGATTGCTAGGAGTGTAAGCCGCTTGGATGCTTTTCCTATTCGTCTGCTAGCAGCGATTCGTATGGTTCCAGTTCGTGTGTTTGGAGTGCTATATTGGATGCCTTTCGGGAGTTTGGAGCATTCCCTTATTGGCGGTTCGTGAGTTTGGTGTTTTACAATAGCTGTGCCTACATCTCTGAAAAGGGGACGATCGCCTAAACGGTTTTTACCCCTTGTGTGCAAAACGGTCCGTTACACTAATGACCTAATCGCAGCTAAATCCAAAGGCCAATACTTTCTACTAATTCTTCTTGACCTCTCTGCTGCCTTTATCACCAGTGATCATTTTCTCCTTCTTCAAACTCTTCAATCACTCGGTCTCTGTGTCTCTGTCCTCTCACGGTTTTGCTCTTATCTCTCCCAATGCTCATTCCCTTGTCCTGTCTCAGTTGGAGTCCCCCAAGGCTCTGTACTTGGTCCTCTTCTATTTATACTGCCTTTCTCAGCAAACTTTTTACCTCATTTGGATTCCACTACCACCTGTACGCTGATGACACCCACATATATCTCTCCTTCCAGGACCTCTCCGCTGCCATCCTGCAACGTGTCACTGCTTGCCTTTCTTCCATCTCTGACTGGATGTCCTCCCATTTTTTTGAAGCTCAATCTCTCTAAAACTGAGCTTCATGTCTTTCCTCATCCTAATACTGATCCTCCTCTTTCGCTCTCCCTTCAAGTAGGTGGTATCCACATAAGTCCATCCTTGCAAGCGCGCTGTCTTGGCGTCATACTTGATTCTGGCCTCACCTTTGAGCCTCACGTCCAGTATGTTGTCAAATCCTGTAGATTCCATCTTAAAAACATAGCCCGCATTTGCTCCTTTCTTACGCAAGATACCAAGGAGCTTGTCCATGCTCTAGTAATTTTCTGCATGGATTATTGTAACCCTCTCCTAATTGGTCTTCCCAAAAGCCATATTGCCCTGCTACAGTCTGTAATGAATGCTGCCGCCAGACTGATTTTCCTCTCTAGTTGGTCCTCTCACATCTCTGTCAATTCAAAGTCCCAACCCATACCTATAAAGCACTGAACAATTCTAGCCCCTCTTATATCTCTTCACAGATCCATAGGTATGCCCCTTCTCAGTCTCTCTGCTCTGCCCCATACCTTCTCCTGTCTGCTACTCGCACCCGTATGGCCAACTCTTGCAGGACTTCTTGCAGTTGGCTCCCTTCCTATAGAATAGCCTGCCTACCACCATCAGACTCTCCCCTAGTCTTCAATTGTTTAAGAAATACCTCAAAATCCATCACTTTAGGAAAACGTATGGCCTCCCATAGTAACCTCTACCTGACATACCTGTTTCTTACTCTCTCCTAAAAGGCAACACTTTACGCTCTCCTCCAACTCTGCTTAACTCCCACCTTATTTGATTGCTATTTCCAGTCCTAATGTGTTTTATACCCCACCTCCTATAGACTGTAAGCTTGTTTGAGCAGGGTCCTCTTCAACCTATTGTTCCTGTAAGTTTTCTTGTAATTGTCCTATTTATGGTAAATCCCCCCCTCTAATAATATTGTGAAGCGCTACGAAATCTTTTGGTGCTATATAAATGGCAATAATAATAATTAATAATAATAGTTGTTTATTATTTTCAACAACTAATTCAAAACAAAGCATCTAGAATGTATTTTTGCTGGTCTAGGCCAAGCGAAATACACACACACACACACACACACACACGTATAACACATTTATGCATACTTACCTACATACATATGTTTGCACAAATGCTTACATTCAAGCAACAAAGCACACATAGATACATACATTTCTTGCATGATATAAACAGACTGCTTAAGGCAAAATACAAACAACCTCACATAATATTCCAATATTATTTTCATAGTACAAAGTAGTCAATCAGAAAGTAGACAAGCACAAAGAATAGCTGGACCACCCCGGTAGAATAAGGAAGAGAGGGCAGAGAAGTAGCAATGCTTACACAAGCTTTGTGAATTCTATATATTCCCATCGCTAGAAAAGCTATAAGGGACAGTGTATGTGGAGATAAACTATGCAGTGCCCACAAGCAGAAGCACATTGCAAGCAGGCAGAGGGAGTCAGGGAGGTAATGTCAAGAGGGAACATACCATTGCCGCTCCCTGCTTTTGCTGTATGGAATGCTGTGACGCTTTTGGGAAACTGACTGAATGAAAGGAGAAGATTTTCGGGGTGGGAATACAATGAAGCTGCTTACCTTTACAGTTGCCCTGGTTGCTTAATAAATATTGTGAGTGTCAGGAAGGATTTATTGAAAATGAAAAACATACAAAAATGTAATAGCATCCTGTAGACCCACTCAGGTTGCCAGTTAGGTCCGAGCATTTTAATGCATAGGGGAAAAAATTATAACCAAAACTAATATTTTAATATGTTTCCATCCCAGCTATGCCTTCTATGACTTAAATAAACTACAGAGTCAGTAGTCAATGGTTTATCATACCATCTTAACATCTCATTACAGGAGAAATCTTTTTTTCCATTTAAAATATAACTCACATAATACAAAGTAGGATTTAGTTACTTAGATAGATATAGATAATTGGTGTGAAAGAATCTGGCACAGTGTCCCAGGGAATGCTTATTTACATTTATCTATTATAATGCAAATATAAATAGAATTCAAATTTTAAATTATCCAGAAAGGCAAAAATTTGCCTAGTTCAATAATTGGTCTTGAGTCACTCCAACGATACACAGGTCTTACATCGCATGTCATGAATGTACTTGATCTGTTCTCTAGCTTAGTTGGGGCTTTTAGCATGACTGAGATGCTGAGGTTGAGGAACACATGCTTGTTGACAAATTAAAGGCACCTAGCTCATATAATTTACATATTTCTCTTGTTTGTATTTCATTCTAAACCTTCCCTTATGGTTCTATAACGTACCATTTTGCACACATGAGGTTCAAAACCGTTTAGGCAATATTCCCCTTTCCAGATGCACGGGCAGCTACTGCAAGCACCAATCTCCCGAGCTGCAAACTACACAAATCTTCCAACTCCCGAACTGGAAGCACACGAATACTGGAAACAGCCGAACAGGAAAAGCATACAATCAGCTTACACTCCTGGCAGTTGCACTGTAACAGCACACAATCCAATTCCCCCCAAGAACGAGATGACACTTCATTTTGAGGGTCAAGCAGAATCTAGTTTACTGGGGCTACCTGCCCGGCTTTTATGCAGGTCTCCCACCTGGTGGACATTCCCCTAGGGGACCAGATGGAAGACTGGAACACAAAGGGTAAAAGGACCAATCACAGACTTACACATTTCAACAATCCCACAATGCATCACAATCCCTCCTCTCTGGCCTGGAGATAATTGGGAAGTAATCCAATTATCTCCAAGGACAGAGGCAAAACTCCATTACACACATTTTCAGTAAAAAGACATAAAATTATATACGTTACCTTTATCACATAAAACACACACATTCTACATATCCCCAGATAGCTTAGATCTGAGCGCACATTATTACCGAATGGCGCTCAGATCACACACACACAGCTCAATCACCATGGAGCCAAAGTCTTTTCCATAGTCTTTCGTTACATGAATAGACTCCATGGCAAAGCTATCTGGGGTGATGCTGTTCATATGGTCAAAGTACCAAATGAACAGTCATTTGGTTCCACTACCGAATGCAGAGGTAAGGAGGCTGGCGGCTCAGCGGTGTTTGCGCAAATAAGTGTCCGTTTCCAGTTCCATAGTTTGGGCGCTGAACACCGCTGGCCGTTCGGGAGTTAAAATGCTGCCACATGTACGGCAAACGACCAAAGGCCACCCAGCGTTCGTCAATTAAGCTGCAGTTAACCGCAGCTTCTGGGCGGTCAATTGACGGCACACTCTAGTTCCCAGGTGGTCGATCGTTCGGTACTTTGTTTGGTAGATTGAATCTACCGAACACCCTGGCAGAAAGGCACGAATACACCTTTCTGCAGGGAAAATAAAAGGTTTTAAATGCCGGGCCATAGTCTAAAGGGAGCAGGCGAACAACCAGGCTTCTCCAGTGGACAGTGGCGATGCTGGTTCTGCCACAGGTTCTATTTAATTAGACTGAACAGTAATTTTGCTTATCTATAGCACAGATGAAGTCTATAGTATCCACGAGAGCAGAGTATTTTTGTGTATTATTTTTTTACAAAAGATCAAAAGGTTAAACAATAAAGACAATTTTTGCAAAGCTCATATTTACCAAGGTGTCAATGTTAGTTGAGGGCACTGTATACAGCTGTGTTACTTCATCCTTTTTCAAATTTAATTAAAGTTGATATCACACACATTTATTTTTAAACCGTCATATTTAGAAAGAAGAGAGGAGAAAGAGGAGAAATATTATATTTTTGACACTATATATAACAGATCAATATCATTTATTTTTCTATCCTATGATTCAAAATGGGGTCAGAAGGACTAGGCAAGAGTCAGTCAGATACATGGAAACCTTTAGCAATGTGTCTTGCAGTTGATGCTCCAACAATACACAACTCATACAGTATGTCACAAATGCTTTTTAAAAAAAAAGAAAATCTATACTTTTTCATCAACACTAAACGTACATGTTTCATAAAATTGTCAATACAAAATGTCTCCAGTGTTGAAGATGTTAAAGCAACAGTTTGTCTTTTTGTTCTCCTTAAATTATGTTTTCGGATATAGTCAAATACAAGACTTCAAGTGGACTTCAATGCCTGTACTCTCAAATGCAAGACACTGGCAAAGGTTTATAGGAGTTGCAGTTCACTAAACAACTTGAGGTCCAGCATTTCACACTCCTGCAATATACAAAATCAGCTCTTTAAATATTGCTACTTAAAATACGTTCTTGTGATTTTTCTGTTCAAAGATTTTTCTAACCTGCGAGAAATCTGCAGTAAGTTTGTAGATTTCTGAAATAAGACTGAGTATAGTTAATATGCCTTATAACTGCCAGCAGGTGCCACTTTCAATCTGTTAGGGGTCAGGTGAATTTAGAGAACAGTTTGCGAAAATTGTAGTCTTTTATGCTGCTTTCCTGCTGAAGGTGTAAGCTTCCACATTCTGCATTAGACCACATAGAGTCCACAGTACAAATTAATCATTTAAGCATGCCGTGTATATCCTAGAACTCAAAATAACAAACGAGACAAAGAACGTATCTTAATAATGTGCTATTCGCTGTACTTTTGTGGTATATTTTCTTAGCAACAGACCTTCAGCAGCTGCTGCTACATGTTTCAGTGTAGCTGACTTAATTTATTTTAAAGACTTCACAATGTATTTACTTAGATATCTTAAGCAAATTACATTTCCAAAAATATCCATCTGTCTGGCTTTCTACACAAAGTTTTTTCTCCCACTCTCTCTCTCTCTTTTTAAACTAACATTATAGCAGAAAGAGAGTTTTTGTAATTATAAATTGCTCTGGAGTATGCATATACTACTGTAATACAGTAACCATTACAGATGCACATAGTGCATACATATGTAGTGCTATTTTAAAGTGGCATTGCCCCCGTCTGGTGACTTTGCATACAGTGGCAAGAAAAAGTATGTGAACCCTTTGGAATGAAATGGATTTCTGCACAAATTGGTCATAAAATGTGATCTGATCATCATCTAAGTCACAACAATAGACAATCACAGTCTTCTTAAACTAATAACACACAAAGAATGAAATGTTGCCATGTTTTTATTGAACACACCATGTAAACATTCACAGTGCAGGTGGGAAAAGTATGTGAATCCCTAGACTAATGACATCTCCAATAGTTAATTGGAGTGAGATGTCAGCCAACTGAAGTCCAATCAATGAGATGAGATTGGAGGTGTTGGTTACAGCTGCCCTGCCCTATAAAAAACACACACCAGTTCTGGGTTTGCTTTTCACAAGAAGCATTGCCTGATGTGAATGATGCCTCACACATAACAGCTCTCAGAAGACTTACGATTAAGAATTGTTGACTTGCATAAAGCTGGAAAGGGTTATAAAAGTATCTCCAAAAGCCTTGCTGTTCATCAGTCCATGGTAAGACAAATTGTCTATAAATGGAGAACGTTCAGCACTGCTGCTACTCTCCCTAGGAGTGGCCGTCCTGTAAAGATGACTGCAAGAGCATAGCACAGACTGCTCAATGAGGTGAAGAAGAATCCTAGAGTGTCAGCTTAAGACTTACAAAAGTCACTGGCAAATGCTAACATCCCTGTTAGTGAATCTACAATACGTAAAACACTAAACAAGAATGGATTTCATGGGAGGATACCACAGAGGAGGCCACTGCTGTCCAAACAAAACATTGCTGTACGTTTACAGTTTACACAAGAGCACCTGGATGTTCCACAGCAGTACTGGCAAAATATTCTGTGGACAGATGAAACCAAAATTTAGTTGTTTGGAAGAAACACACAACACTATGTGTGGCGAAAAAAGGCACAGCACACCAACATCAAAACCTCATCCCAACTGTGAAGTATGGTGTGGAGGCATCATGGTTTGGGGCTGCTTTGCTGCATCAGGGCCAAGACGGATTGCTATCGTCGAAGGAAAAATGAATTCCCAAGTTTATCAAGACATTTTGCAGGAGAATTTAAGGCCATCTGTCTACCAGCTGAAGCTCAACAGAAGATGGATGTTGCAACAGGACAATGACCCAAAGCATAGAAGTAAATCAACAACAGAATGGCTTAAACTGAAGAAAATACGCCTTCTGAAGTGGCCCAGTCAGAGTCCTGACCTCAACCCGATTAAGATGCTGTGGCATGACCTCAGACATCCCAAGAATATTGCTGAACTGAAACAGTTCTGTAAAGAGGAATGGTCAAAAATTACTCCTGACCGTTGTGCACATCTGATCTGCAACTACAGGAAACGTTTGGTTGAAGTTATTGATGCCAAAGGAGGTTCAACCAGTTATTAAATCCAAGGGTTCACATACTTTTTCCACCTGCACTGTAAATGTTTACATGGTGTGTTCAATAAAAACATGGCAACATTTCATTATCTGTGTGTTATTAGTTTAAGCAGACTGTGATTGTCTATTGTTGTGACTTAGATGATGATCAGATCACATTTTATGACCAATTTGTGCAGAAATCCATATCATTCCAAAGGGTTCACATACTTTTTCTTGTAACTGTAATTTGTAACCCCTGATGGTGACATCACTACTCGGGGTCAGATGGCGCGGGTGCAGGAAAAGGTTAATTCTACTTACATGAACCTGTCCCTCGCATGTGCTGCCATCTTCTTCCATCAGGTCCTCTTCTGCCCAGGTGCATCAGCACCAGGATATGACATCACTACCATAGAGCCAATTCCCTGTTGTCATCACTGGTGACTGCTGGGGGATTGACACTTATAAATGGCGCTGGCTCTGCCGAGTGTCAGGCAGAGTAAAAATACTGAGACAAAGTTCCTACTTTGTCTCAGTATATCTCTTGACTGGATTGAAATTTCAGTGAAATTACAGCACAGTTAATATGGTGGAGGGGGTTGACAGTGCCACTTTAAGTCATATATTGTTTATGCCCATTTATATGCAAGGTACTAACAAAATAAGTAGGAAGCAGTTGTTTATCAAAAGTATGCAGGTTAAAGGTGAAAGGTGAACGGCATCAAGTGTAGAATGCCTATTATTGATGAATATATAAATACAAGACAAGCTGAAACTCACAGAGATTTGAATTTTAATCTGCAAAGGTGTTTGCCAATAGGTAACAATCCTTAATTTCTGCAAGTTTAGCTGTCCTGTGTTAGAATCTTCAAGTAACAAATAGAAATAAAATGTCAAAGAACATCCAAAGCTTTGTCAGTTATATCAAAACAATGTTTAATGTTTAAAATTCTGTAGATAATGCAAAAACAAATAAACACTACCAAATACTTCTCAATTAATGTACTACATAAATAGTCCATGTACCAACAATATTGATAAAAGAGGGGGTCCGAGTGTCCCACCTGTCCCCACTCATGGTCGGCAGATACAACGCTGACTGAAATTGCATAGAATGAGAAAAACCTTAATTTCAAATGCTTAATAATCAGAGCTCCTCAGGTTGTGTTCTACACTATTGGGTTCCATATTTTGTGTTTCTTTTCTTTGTTAATTCAAGTCTGCATAATCAGGACCTCATTGAGTCATGTATATATTTTTCTTTACATTCCATCTTTCATTTTGTTTTAAGGAGCATTCATTTTAAACTGGTGTCCATGTTCACATTCAATTTCTCATACTCTGTGGTGACCTTGCTATGTTAGACTGTGCTGGAAATGTAAAACTTAGAAATATTTTTAGTATGAAAAATATTTCTTCATTCTAGGGAAATGCTATGTGTCACATCATCCTGACATCCTTGGGAACAGTAAACATCACATTTAGTGCATCATTCCAAACAAAATCCTGAATAAAATTCAATTATGGGAGAAAATTTGATATTATGAAAACAAGGAAATTCAAAACACCTAAAACTAATAAAATGTTACATTTCAAACAAACATACAAGGTCTGTCTGGAAAGTATCCAACCATGTAATATGAAAAATAGAGACATTTATTAAACAAGATACAAGACACAATAAACATTGTACATAGGACAATGATGCCTCAGTCACCTTCAAAGTAGGCACCTTGGGACATCACACAGTTCTCCAAGCATCTCCACTGATCAAAACACTCCGCAAAATCCTTTGTTGGAATCGCCATCAGCTGCCTCATTGTATTTACCTGAATCTTATTGACGCTCTGAAATCTCTTCCATTTCAAAGGTGATTTTAGTTTTGGGAAAAGCCAGAAGTTGCAGGGTGCCAAATCTTTCAAAGGATTCTCTACAATCTTTGAAGCGTTTGTGCCACAAGTTTATTTGTATTGCCCTCATTGCATCATCCCAGAAAACTTTCTGAATCATCCGAATAGTTTCCACGGAGGAATGTTCAAGCATAAAGAGACACTGTAGGCACCCAGACCACTTCAGCTCATTGAAGTGGTCTGGGTGCAATGTCCCTTTTGCACTTAGTGCTGCAATATTAAACATTGCAGTTCCAGAGAAACTAAGTATTTCCACAGTGGCTGTCAACCAGAGAGCTTCCGCAATCAAAGTGGACCTTTGGTCCAATACCTGACGCTGGACGTCCTCACATTCTGCATGAGGACATCCAGCGTCAGATTTTTTCCCATAGGAGAGCATTAATTTATTCACCGGGGTCGCAACAGAGGGGGGAGGCAGAGGGAGCTATGGTGCCAGGAATAGACTTTTGTATTCTTGGCACTGGAGTATCCCTTTAACACAAAACGTGATGCAGAATCGTTGTTCTACTTGCTTTTCACTAGTACACATACTCACCCAATGACATCTAGCACCTCTACTGACTAGTACAGTGAATTCATCGTTGTTCATGCTTGCGCATTCCAGTCCACTCTCCTTGACTGCCAGGTTACATTAATGTCACATAAACAGTTATCGTTATATTAACAATGGCAGGACTTTTTCCAGACAGACTTTTTACAGAAAATCTATTCTTTTTTTTTAATATATAAATATATTTAAAATCATTGCTTTGTATTAGCATTCATATAATAAACTATGCTTTTAGCGGTATGCTAACAGTATACTTCTGTAATGTATGTAAAGTAGTCTTATTTGTTAAACCATCATATTAATCATATTTGATTTTAAAATTAAGCTTATTTGCTATTCTTGTGTTTCCCTTTTACTGATGAAACAGCATTGAGAAGAGAATACATATTCATCTAGCAAGAATTGTAAGCTTTGAGTACCTTATGTTTTCTCTGACTAGTAGTCAACTGTTGTGTCCTACTCCTATAGTACAGGGTTACCATAACTTGGTAAAACAAAGCAGAAGTGTAAATCAATGTAAACCAGAGAACTCCATGGACTAGTTTACGCTTTAAGTAACACTCAAATAACCATGACCACTACAGTCTGCTACAGTCTACTGTAGTTACATATTTGCATAGTTACATAGTTGAAAAGAGACATGTTTCCATTAAGTTGAGCTTTTCTCACATCTGTTTTTGCAGTTGATCCAAAAGAAGGCCAAAAAACTGTTTCAAACACTTCCAATTTGTCAACAAATTAAAAAAAAATCCTTCTTGACCCCAAATGGAAGTCAGATCTCCCCTTGGACCAAGAAGCTATTACCCCACAAATGAAAAATTATATCCTATGGTTTTTTGCAAGTATTCAAAAACATCTGTACAATTTTAACATCTGTACAGACTCTGATAAAACTGCTGAAAATTCCAAATACTTATTGTTCTTTTCCTTTGTCTTAGACTAAATCTTCTTTATTCCAGTCTAATGTGTGACCTTGTGTCCTATATATAGTCCTGTTTATGGATAGTTTCCAGACAATGGTGTGTATTGGTTCTAAATATATTTCTATAATATTCTCTCTGAGGGACCGTTTTTTTGAAATTAAACAGAATTGGTTAACTTTTCTTAATAACTAAAATGTTCCATTCTTTTTATTAATTTATTAAAATAGCGTGCCTCTGCATTTTTTCTAGTGCCATAATATCCTTCTTTAGAACAGGTGCCAGAAATTGCACAGCATATATAAGAAGTGATTTTTAAAGTGGCAAAAAAAATTTTCATATATAATTTCACTGTCCCTTTTTAAACATGTAGTGTATATATAATTTTGGAAGGATACTCTTAGTTACTATTCTGATGATGTACAGCTTTTATTATTAAATCACTAAGTGGCAGTGGCGTATACTATTTGTCAGTCATCACCAGTAGATTGAGAAAAACTGGTTTATAAGTTTAGCAGCTCATTTTGTTTTTTGTAGAGTATTTAAAAAAAAAAAAACATTTCTAGAAAATTTGGGAAAAATTCAGTAAAAATGGTATAGATGTTTCAAGTTACTAAATGCACACAGACATATTACACAGCATATTACACAGCATGGCAAAATCACCCAACACACAAAAAAAAATCCTTAAAACTACAGGAATAACTGCATTTACAGTTACTCAGATTTACTTTTTGGTGTTATAATTGCATTTCAATGAGCAGAAAGGGAGAACTATTATGAAAATTTTGTATACTCATATTTATTGCTAAACATAGCCACATGTAAGTCAGTTCCAAAGTCTATTTTACATACTTTAAAATCCCACATGCATTTTGCGGTTTTGCCTCTTATATTCTTAAACTTAAGTTCTAACTGTAACTTAGTTTACAATTTTCCATCACCACCACAAAACCTTTTTTTATAGGTCCTACTTTATAGTATTGCGAAAATGAGAACTGCTGAATTCCAATTAGCTTATACTGTTGTAAATGCCATATTGTATTGATTTTATTTCTGTCAGAACTATACAGTGTTTCAAAAGTAATATATTACAGAAGAGTCCAGAACACTCAAAGCATAAATACATAAATGGTCTGGTTTGATATTTTGCTTGCTTGGATATTACCTCCTCTGATTTGTTGATGTCCTGTGGTTCAATATATATTTTTGAACAAACAGTGGATTTGTTGAAGGTTCAATATAAAGACAGGGTTATTTACTAAAGCAAAAATGGTTAGGAATTAAAAATGAATTGAAAGCAAATTTGAATTTTAAGGCCATATTAGCTAAATTTGGAAGCACTTTCCAAGTCATTTATGCTTCTATTTGAGCTATTTCGTTCTTAAAATTTGAATTTTTATTTGAATGTTTGTCAAGTAAGTAGCCCTGGCTTAACACAAATAAATTACCATTCCGATGTCTAAAAGCAAAACAGAAAAACTGAAACCCCACACACATGCACTGCCCACTCATTCACACTCAGATTGCCCTTTCACACACTCCAACCCTCTCACACATGCACTACCCCCTCACACATGCACTACCTTCTTCACACATGCACTGCCTCTTTCTCACATGCACTGCCCATTTTCACACACACAGCAGCCTTTAAACATGCACACACAGCATCTCACACACACAGCACCTCTCTCAACCACATACAGCACTGCCCCCACACACACAGCACCCTTCACACACTGCCCCCTCACACATGCTGCACCTCTCTCACACACTACACCCTTTACACACAAACACACACAGAGACACATAGAAAAAATCAGATTACTTTAATAACATTTTTTTTTTTTTTTTAACTCCTGTTTTTTAAATCACCCTTGTGCTATAAAATTAGTAACTGCGGCACTGGTGGCCGGTAAGAAAATGTTACCATCAACAAAGATACAAAAGTGGGCAGTAGGTATCACAAGTAAAAATAGGTAAAAATAAAGGTTGCGCCAATACAAAAAAACACCAGATAACAAAATAAGAGCACTAGAAATAAGTAATAGATATAACATACATATATCTAAATATAAAAGCAGCTAACCTAAAACACAGAATAAAATAGGAAAGTCTCTCAATGCCTTGGTAAGTATGGGTACCTCTTCAACCTTGGTATTCACAGAGATGTGAATGGGTATATGTAAGGAGAAAAAGCAAAACTCCAATAGTACAATAAGTCCTTCCTTCTTCTGTTATATAGTGCTGCCCCATCTTCTTTTTTTTCTAGTAGGTATCAAAAGGTTGACCACCCCTGGACTAGATAGTGTGGTTTGCAGAATATAAAAATACAGTTATTTTGCATATCTCTTATAGCTGAAATGACAAGGCATAAGGTTTCACTGGATGTACAACATGAACCAGATTATCTAGGGCACACCAAAGTTATTTTAATCCTTTCAGTGGGTAGTAATATTGAGAAGGCAAATTGTATAAAATGCATGTTTTAAAAAACAACATATCTCCAGGGCACTTCTGAAATTGAGAAAAAAATCTACGTATCTTTCTTAGTAAAACAATATTTTCCAAATAAATATTTGGAGTACTCATTATTTACCAGTAGATCTAAATGACTCTTTCAAAACTGTTTGCTTCACGGTAAGTGGGAAATTTGTAAAAAAATATGTTGGTTTACTATATCCAATATTAAGCAAGACAAGTTGCCAACTGACCTTACTCCTTGCTCCTCTTCATGGTTGGTGTGGTGGAGGGAAATGCAATTCATAACAATCTTTACACAATAATAAAATGATCATGGGATGCACAGTCCTCTAATACTAATTCTTACAGGGTCAGTAGGTGCCACAGCCCTCTATCCCTAATTCAGAATTACGTATCTCTTATATACCCTTTTCTCCAAACAGAACAAGGGTAAGCACAGTTTCCTGGTTCTAAACTATTAAAAACCTTTGGTAGCTAATGATCTTGAAACTCCAATAGCAATCCAACCATCCAAAATTCTCGTGAAAATTATTTTTCAAATGTGTCTGTCAAAAACTTGGGTTATCCTAACAAAATACAATTGTACTAAAACAAAAACTAAAATAAAATGTAAAAACAACATATAAAAACCACACATACAAAAACAAAACATTGACTAGAGACATTAAAAATGAAGAGCAATGTAATTGACAAGGGATTTCATTATGCACATCACTATGCAAACCTCATGGAAGAAACTTGCTCAGGGGATGCAATGTCCTCACATCATGAAAAAATAAACTTATACTGAAAGTGGTGAGTCATACTTAGTCTCATGAACTGTTACAGTTCACGTCAGTAGTTCGACTTGTGTGGGAAATCCCCCCTCCTCGAAAAAACAATTCTCCAGGAAGTAAGGGATGAAATACTAGAGTTTATCACAACATTCCTAAAAAAAAACTCCACAAAAACACAGTAAACTAGGATAGATGACCACTAGTCTAAGAGGAAAGTGACTTAACACATTTCACACCATTGGGGTACTTACTCACAAATGAGTTGGTGCATCAGTATTATAGTAGTATAAATTACAGAGTATTTTCTGACATCATGTCTTGTTGTGAAATATGTCTACTACAAATAGTAGACAATGCTTAGGCTGGAATGATAGCAGGATGTCAAGAGACTAAAATATGTTTTGTAGTCTACTAACCCATCTTAGTGGTCTCCAATGAGATAAATTTGACTCAGACAAAATCTTTATGAAGCATAACATACACTCCTAAAATTATTTCACTTGATGAATGAAAAAAACACATAAAAACAAATAAAGTTCTAATTTATATCATCTTAGAGACATGAAAATTGTTGATTAATAAGCTCCTTAGGTTCAAATATAGTCAGAAAGATTAAATTAGGTATGAAGGCAATCTAGGTGCATCAAACGTTATTTCTGGTATTGATTCTGTATTTTTATAGATTGGTTTGACACTTTAATCTACTGTGTTTTTTTGTATGAGTTTCAAAATTGGTTTTTACAATTAAAAAACTTTTATCATATGCAAATTAATGACAGAAAAAAAGAATTTAAATGGGTTAAAAAATTACATTATTTAGAAAAAATGAAAGAGGATAACAGAACAATACTGTATAAGTGTATTAGAATGACACAAATTGGAATGATATCTAAAACCTGAAAGTTCACTTAGGAGATGGATTAAATAGTACATCAGCACCCAGAAAAATAATAAACGGTATAACAAAAGTCACTTGTTAATCCATTCATTGGAATGAAGAAAAATGGGACTTTCCAAATCAAGTTGATCTTCTGAGCTAATACTAATTAATCTGGTTTAATGAAACCGAAAACTATTGTTTTGAAATAATTCCTTGCATCTGTTGGTTATATAAATGGAATGCCGACATGTACAGCTGTGATTTATTTCCAAAGCTTTGTTGCTTAGGCATTAATAGATGAAAATGTAAAATAAACCAATTTGACAGACTTGTGCATAATTTTTGATAGAAGATGAATTATAACTCGAAGCTATAGAATTTGTAACATTTATCTCTTATTCAACTTCAACCGCTATGGGCACTATTGTTATTTTACAAATACTAATTGATGATGCAAAACTAAAATAACAAATAATGGAAAAAAAAGTATCTTGCCTGATTATTATAAAGTATCCTTTATTTTTTTTGCAGGAACTCAACTTACTGCATGAAAGTTTCTATTTCGTTGGCAGTAGGGGACAATGACACCGGGTTCTGTTACAATTCCAAAATGAAATACTTTGAAAAGGCTGAACTAAGTAAAAGCAAGGAGATCTTATGTCCAGAAATAGAAGATTTTATAATGCCATACAGGGAACCAGAAATCAAATGGTATAAGGTACAGTATGAACTACATTCAAATTTACTTACCACATACGGGGCTCAAAATGTTCAGCAGTGCACAATATGATTTACTGTTACTGCTCATATTTTTCTCTTCTCGTTACTTTCTCACAGTTGTGTGCATTTTGAATTATTAAAAGGGAAATATGTGAGAAAGAATGCTACTTTAAACATCCCGTAGTGAGATGCTGTGTGCAAAGTATTTCACCGAGGAGGGCTAATGTAGCTGCTACTGTTAGATATAAAATATATGTGCTTTTTTATTTTCATTAACAGTTAGTAAAAACCAAATGTATCTTTTTGAGGGACTTCATTAAAGAAACACTCCAAGCACCATAACCACTATGGTTTGCTGTAATGATTATGGTGCCAGCAGTGCCCTGGCACTGACACACTGTAAACTGTCAAACAGTTTTAGTGTGGTTTGCAGTTGGCAGGTAGATCCAGGTAAGTTGGCAAGAGTTTTGATGATAGTTAACCATATTACAGCAGGATGCCACCAGGGTGTAGTGCTTGGACTGTCCCTTTAATAGACTAGCCATTATAGCATTTTTGTTCCTTAGTCATCCCTGCAGGTCTTCTTCACTTTTAATACAAGGAAGAATCAAGTTGAACAAAACTGGCATACTAATTCTCTAAAAACTAAATTATAGGGACACTATAGTCACCAAAACAACTGCAGCTTAATGAGGCAGTTTTTGTGTATAGATCGCGCCTCTGAAATCTCACTGCTCAATTCTCTGCTACTTAGGAGTTAAATCACTTTTGCTCCTGTTTATGCAGCCCTAGCCACACCTTCTCTAGTTGTGACTGACACAGTATGTATGAAAAACAAATGTTTAATTTTTAATCAGGTATAACTTACTCTAAATGTTTTTATCTCTTGCTCTGTAAAATGAACATTAATCACACATAAGAGGCTAATGTGGGCTCTAGAAGGCTATTAACAGAACAGGAGATAAGACATTCTAAATTAAACTGAATTTGCAATAAATGTAAACATTAGATGACTCTTTATAGGAAGTGTTTAGGAAGGCTGTGTAAATCACATGAAGGGAGGTGTGACTAGGGCAGCAAAAACAATATTTTAACTCATATGGCATAAAATTGAGCAGTGAGACTGCAAGGGTATGATCTATACACCAAAACTACTTCACTGAGCTAAAGTTGTTTTTGTGACTATAGTGTCAGTTTAAGATTGTCTGAAAGTAATGCTGATAGCAAATGGTATGACAGAATGAGATAGCTCATCATATGATTTTCCCAATAAAGTTAAATGATAATAGCATGAAATGAGTAAACATGATCTAAAGCAAGCATGTTAAACTAGCGGCCCATGGGCCGCATACAGCCCACAAACACCATCTTTCTCGGCCCAGTGAGCCACGAGTACATGCTTGTGTTATAGCAGAGTAGGCACCTGCTTTCCCCACATTGAAGGTGCCTACTCTGATAACACTTACCCCTGCTGGGGAGGAGGGCCAGCGAGGGAGCTTAGTGTTCCTGCTCCTCACTGCTCCCTCGCGCGCGCCGTCTTTAGTGAAGCCGGGCGCTAGAATATGATGTCATATTCTGGAACCCGGCATAACTAAACCGCGCGCGGGAGCAGTGAGGAGCAGATAGAAGTACCCCAGGGAGATGCTGCACATCGGCTCCAAAAGGTAGGAAGCAATAAAGAAAAGTATGTGTGTGCAAGAATGTGTAAGTGTGTGAGTGTGTGTGTGTGAGTGTCTGTCTGTGTCAGTGTGTGTGTGTGTCTTTCAGTGAGTATGTGAGTATGTGAGTCTGTCAGTATATTTGTGTCTGTCAGTGTGTCTGGGTTATGTGGTTTAGTAGAGGGGGGACTGGGATTTAGTAGGGAGTGCTGTGGTTCAGTAGAGGTGGATGCTGGGGAATTTTTTATACTGTACTTTTTAAAAGTTTATATGAAAATTTAAGGTATTTTTTTTTGTGGCCTAAATAAACTTAAACCTTGTTTATGTGGCCCATGCCAGACTTTGAGTTTGACATGCGTGATCTAAAGGATAATATATATTAAGCCATGAACATACATGTGTAAGCAAGCCTATGCCAAATTACTTTTGATTTAATTTGTTAAAAACAATACATAATGATAATGTAATTCCGGGGTCTATTTCAAAGGATAATCTTGTTCTTCTTATTATTGTTATTCAACATTTTCAAAAATAAAATCTGTAGTCAATCAATATCCATCTGAAAGGGACCCACAAATGCTTAAGAGTTAGGCCATGAATGGAGTTAACTAGTTTAGAAAAAGCATGAGAATGAACTACTGGGAATGTTGGAAAAATGAAAAAAAACAAAAAGACATTAGTTAAAAATGAAGTATTAGACATGCCCATGTCTCTTGGTACCTTATTAATTGGAAAGAGGCTGCCCCGGAATCCAGACACTGACACACTAATTATTTACCAGACAGTGACACTGGTCACACATAGAGTAGCAATAGGGAGACCATCAAACTACCTCCCAGTAGATCAATGGTGGAGGAAACATATTGGTAAGCAGTTTATAAAGGGAAAGTAATTCTATCTAGGGGTTGTCATTTGAAAGCATGAGGCTGAGGGTCAAGTGATTTTGAATGTCCCTCCCTTGATATCCTAATTGTGTGCTAATAAATGGCACAGTGTTATGTATATTGTATAACACATATTTTTTTAAGGGTGGAGTAAGTGTAAAAATTTAGTTTGTTTCTGTGTCTGGGCTACCTTAGGGTTAGTATTAGGGTTAGTGAGTAGTACAAGGGTTGCATGCATGTCCCAATTTGTCTAATATTAATGGGATTCAATAAGTATATTAACATTTCGGAAACATCCGTGGATGCATATTCAATAAGGATATTTTCAACCTTGCCCCAACTTATCAGTATAGTTAAGTTAAAAACATTCTTACCAAATAAAACATTTTTATGAACATTAATAAGCTATTATAAAGAGTGATTGACATTGGAGAATACCAAAAGGATTAGTACATGTTTCAGATAACATTATAATTTGGCCTATTTTGTCGCCATATCTAACTCACTGGCATTTTTCAGAGTTCATCTTGATTTGTTTCTCTTCCCACGCCACCCACATTAAATGAAATTTAATTTACTTTAAAAACATGAACTATATTTTATATGTCAAGGTCAAAAGACTTAGTAGTTTACTGCAGAAAGTGTCTTACAACCAATTTTTATCTTAACTGTTACCATAGAAAAAAGACGCTTCACGCTAAACAGTTATCATTCCCAATGCATGTAAAGAAAATTACTACATCTTATATTTTTTTTTTTAAACAAATCTGCATTGTGGATAACAATGTAAGGTTTTAAAGGTATACTCCAAGCACCATAACAACCTGGACTTTTGAGGAAATAGTGCAGAAAGATCCCCCACCACTATTCCTTCATACAGATGCACAAAGCTGCAGCTATTTATAGAAATAAAAATCACTGCAGATATATGGCCACACCATAAGTCATGGCGATCAGAGAAAAGAGCTTATGTTTTCTCTTCCCTATCCAAATATTTATATGATGGTGATGTTGACCATTTGCAAAACCCTAAATCCAAAGACTGACCCCTTCACAAGGAGCAAGAGCTGAAGTAATACCACTATCTTTCATTCTATTCACACAATTATGAATAGAGCAATTAATAACTGATAGCAGTTGCCTTTTGTTCCACTGTATGGACCTGCTGGCAAGCGTGATGGTATCCTATATCTAAAACCCTCATGAGTAGCAGTTTATGGAATAATCTCAGCTCTTGATCCAAACAATGATACCATTGTAGTATCAGTTACTTTCTAGTCTTGGTGGAGCTCGCTGCAGGAAGCTGCATACAATGCAACAAATACATGAACTTCATAGGTGAGAATGTTTTTATTAATGCTTGATTTGTATTATTTTAATGTAATGCATCCTATGCAATTATTGTTTAGCATAGGCTTCCCCAAACTCTGGCCCTCCAGATGTTGCTGAACTACAACTCCCATGATTCTCAGCATATTTCATTCATAGAATCATGGGAGTTGTAGTTTAGCAACATCTGGAGGGCCGGAGTTTGAGGAAGCCTGGTTTAGTAGCCAAACAACCGTTGCTTTTGCAGTGTGCACCCCTATGAGAAAATATATCCTGTATATCGTTTGAGTAAACTTCTGGTCCATTGGGCTTCATTTCTCCAAAGCTGAGAGAACTGTTTTGTTGACATTTTCTCACTGCTTATGTTTGTATATCTATTTGTGGATTTTTTATTTTAATACCTGTATAATAAATTAATATTAGATTGTATAATATTTTCAGTTTCAGGCTGGAGTGTCCCTTAAAGAAAGAAGAATAATAGTTTTATGCTCTTTTTTAAGACTTTCTAATAATGCAGGTTATATGTCATTAGGTGTACGACCAATAACCTTGTATATACATATATAGTTGGAGTTATCAGACATTTTTCTGTAGTAGTTTAATTTTTTTATTGTTAATATTTTAATGCAAAGACATTAAACGGCAGCAGACTTTCACACAATGCATGTAAAGCATAAAAGCTAATGCAATTCAAAAGGCAGGGAAAAAATAAGGAACACAATTAAGGATTTTTTTAAATTAGTTTGGTAACCTGAAGTCCAGAAGGAACATCCAAACACAGAGCTTAGCTAACATCAAAGCAGTGAAGGAAGCTCTTAAATGTTATGTAAAGGAGAAATTGCCTTCATATGGCTTGTTTTTGTGTACAGAAATGCATTGAACACAGATGTTTTATTTTAAGAGACTTTCAGGCAATGTTTTCTAGAAAGATTTCAGGTCCTTCTCTTGTGTAGAGAATACGAGGAAAAAAGGTCCCAGGTTCAAGTGCGGATAAATATAGCACATCTGTGAAGAGAATTTTTTTTTTCACAGTGTAATATTAAAGGTCCAACCAGAAACCGACCGGTTGAAAATACATTGGCAGATGTAAATGACAGCCACCACTCACTGACTATACTTTCCCTTGAGGGCAACTGCAAGTCTCCTCCACTACACGACAAGCCTCATTCGAAATCACCACATGTGTCAGTAACGTCAACAGCCTTAATGGTCATTCAATTATAATGGAAATTATATGTTTGGAGCTTGGGGAGATAATCCTACAAAACAGACGATTTGTTAGACTTGAGCAGATAATCAGATGGGTTTGCATGATGTACCCTATTTCTGGAAAGCTGGTGTTTTGTATCAGCTGACATTTGTACATGATAATACATACAATATAAGGCACTGGACATTGGGGGTGGTATGTTATTTTGTTATCTTGCCAATATAGCCTGTTGAGTAGATAAAAAGAGCAATCCTTAAAGGGACACTGTAGGCACCCATACCATTTCAGCTCATTGAGGTGGTCTAGGTGAAATGTCCCATGTCACTTAACCCTACAGTGGTACTTATTGCAGTTTCTGAGAAACTGCAATAATTACCTTGCAGGATTAAGTCCTCTTCTAGTGGCTGTCTACAAGAGGAGTGTGGGCGGAGCCTGACCCAGCGCCGAGGGACATCGGCATTGGATTCAGGTAAGTGTATGAAGGGATTTTAACCCCTTCTGTGATGTGGGGTGGGGGACCTGGAGGGAGGGGGGCACTCCAGGATTCTACCATGCCAGGTAAACGGGTTTGTTTTCCTGGCACTAGAGAATCCCTTTAAAATCATCAGGACCTACTTAATTTACTGTTAGATGCAAGCATCTCTACATCTCTTCTCTCTGTCTCAGTCATACATATAGCTTATTATTTGTCTCAATGCAAGCAATGCAAGCAATGCAACACAGATGTCCCACTGATTATTTATAAGCAAAATGAGAAAAGCTTAAAGGGACACTATAGTCACCTGAACAACTTCAGCTTAATGAGGTTGTTCAGGTGAGATCTATAGCTCCCTGCAGCCTTTTTCTTGTAAACACTGTATTTTCTGAGAAACTACAGTGTTTACATTGAAAGCTAGGAACACCTCCAGTTGCAGTCACTCAGACTGCCACCAGAGGGACTTCCTAGTTGATTGAGGCATAAAACTCCTCAATCCAATCAGATCTGCTGTCAGCAGACAGAGGGCAGCTCTGACTGTGCAAGAGCATTCTGTCTGCAGGCTGTCACGTGAGATTGAGAGCTGACAGGCTGGAGGAGCTGACAGGATGAAGAGGAGACCGAGCAGTGAGGGTGAGGGACTGAGAGTGAGTGGGTGACTGAGGGTGAGTGGGTGGCTGAGGGTGAGAGAGTGGGAGGGAGGGAAAGAGTGGGAGGGAGGGAGAGAGAGAGGGAGATAGATAAATATAGATAGATATAGATTGATAAATAGAAATAGATAGTTAGAAATAGATAGATATAGATAGAAATAGATAGAAAGAAATTGAAAGAAATAGATAGAAAGAGATAGATAGATAGATAGATAGATAGATAGATAAATAGATAGATAGATAGATAGATAGAAATAAATAGATATAGATAGAGATAAATAGATATAGATAGAAATAAATAGATATAGATAGAAATAGATAGATAGATAGAGATAGAGAGATAGATAGATAGATAGATAGATAGATAGATAAATATATATAGAAAGAACTAGAAACATAGATATAGATAGATAAATAGATAGATAGATAGATATAAATAGATATAGATATAAATAGATATAGATAGATATAGATATATATAGATAGAAATATAGAAATAGATAGACAGATATAAATAGATAGAGATAGATAGATAGATAGATAGATAGATATAGATAGATACAATAGATTGTTAGAAATAGATAGAAATTGATATAGATAGAAATAGATAGATAGATAAAAAAGATATAGATACATAGATAGATAGAAATAGGTAGTTAAAAAAGATATAGATAGATAGATAAATAGATAGAAATAGATAGTTATAGAAAGATATATAGAGATAGATAGATAGATAGATAGATAGATAGATAGATAGCTGGATAGATAGCTGGATAGATAGCTGGACAGATAGCTGGATAGATAGAAATAGATATAGATAGATAGAAAGAAATAGATATAGATAGAAATAGATATAGATAGATAGAAAGAAATAGATATAGATAGATAAAGATAGATAGATATAGATAGAAAGATAGAAATAGATAGACAGATTGAAATAGATAGACAGATACAAATAGATAGATATAGATAGCTAGATATAGATAGATAAAATAAATAGATTTATATGGAGATAGATAGATAGATAGAAATAGATATAGATAGAACTATCTATAGATAGATAAAGATAGATAGATATAGATAGAAAGATAGAAATAGATAGACATATATAAATAGACAGATATAAATTGATAGATATAGATAGATAAAATATATATAGATAAAGATAGATAGATAGATATAAATAGAAAGATAGAAATAGATAAACAGATACAAATAGATAGATATAGATAGCTAGATATAGATAGATAAAATAAATAGATTTATATGACGATAGATAGATAGATAGATAGAAATATATATAGATATAGATAGAAATAGATATAGATAGAAATATCTATAGATAGATAAAGATAGATAGATATAGATAGAAAGATAGAAATAGATAGAAAGATATAGATAGATAGAAATAAATAGATAAATAGATAGATAGATAGATAGATAGATAGAGAGAGAGAGATAGATAGATAGATAGATAGATAGATAGATAGATAGATAGATAGATAGATAGATAGATATAGATAGAAATAAATAAATATATAGATAGATAGATAAAAATATATAGATATAGATAGATAGATAGATAGATAGAAAGAAATAGATATATATACATAGATAGATATAAATAGATATAAATAGATACAGATAGGTAGAAATATATAGATAGATAGATAGATAGATAGAAATAGATAGATAGATAGAAAGAAATAAATAGATAGAAAGAAAGAAATAGAGATAGAAAGAAATAGATAGATAAAGATAGATAGAAAGAAATAGATAAAAAAGATAGATTGATAGATAGATAGATAGAAATAGATAGTTAGAAAGATATAGATAGATAGATAGATATAGATAGATAGATAGATAGATAGATATAAAAAGATAGATAGATATAGATAGATACAAATAGATAGACATATATAAACAGATAGATAGAAATATATATATAGATATTGATAGATATAGATATAGATAGATAGATATAGATAGAAATGGATAAAAAAGATGGTTATGGATGGATAGATGGATAGGGATGGATGGATGGATAGGGATGGATGGTTAGGGATGGATGATTATGGATGGATGGTTAGGGATAGATGGATGGATAGGGGTGGATGGTTAGGGATGGATGGTTAGTGATGGATGGATAGGGATGGATGGTTATGGATGGATGGTTAGGGATGGATGGTTAGGGATGGATGGATGAATAGAGATGGATGGTTAGGTGTGGATGGATGGTTAGGGATGGATGGTTAGGGATGGATGGATAGGGATGGATGGATGGTTAGGGATGGATGGATGGATAGGGATTGATAGGGATGGATGGATGGATGGATAGGGATGGATAGTTAGGGATGGATGGATGGATAGGGATGGATGGTTAGGGACAGATGGATAGGGATGGATAGGGATGGATGGATGGGTAGGGATAGATGGATGGATAAGGATGGATGGTTAGGGATGGATAGGGATGGATGGTTAGGGATGGATGGATAGGGATGGATGGTTAGGGGTGGATGGATGGATAGGGATGGATGGGTATGGATAAAGGATATGGATGATGGGGATAGATGGAGAGAGTGTGTGTATGTCTTAAATTTTTTACTACTTGTGTGTTTGCATAGAAACACTATATATAGAGATCTCTCTATATATAGTGTTTGTATACAAACACAGAAAGTTTGGCTGAGAAAGGGGGGCTGCTATAGAAAGCGAGCTGAGCTGTCAGTCAGACAGCTCAGCTCGTGAACGCGCATTCCGCACACATGCGCGGTTGAGTGCTGACTTTCTTCATAGGGTGGCATTCAATGCCGCTCTATAAAGAACGCGATTGGTGCAGCGTGAAGCCGCGCATGCGCACCACATCGCAATGACGCTTCTCCTATTGGACCCAGCGATTTCGTCATTTTGACGAAAAAGGGGGCGTGGCCTGGCGGGGAGCTCGGCGCTGGAATGGAGGTAAGTTTTATTATTAAAAAGTGCTCAGATTTTTTTTTTTTTAACGGCAAGTTCATATCAAAGCAAGAAAGAAGGCAGGGGGACCTGTCTTTCTTGCTTTTATATGTTGACTATAGTGTCCCTTTAATAGGTATAGAGTTTAAGTTTAACCCGTGTATATATCAGTATGAGTGGATTGAACTTGATTTTTTTATAGTGATTGATCTACATAATTTTATTCATTTTTGTATTTAATACCGTAAATTTGTTAGTTGTAACGAAGAATAAAGTGAGCAATATGAGTACTTGTGATATGACACTTTCATATTGCTTATGAGAGATAAACTCCCAAACCATTTCACAGTTTAAATGGATCGATTGCTTTAAATGTACAATCTACTTTTCAGCTGGGAAACACTACAGGCTGAGTTCCTATCTTTCACAAAATAGATATGTGGCTTCTACAGCTTGAGAAGGCGGTATGGGTACCCAGTGTAACCCACCTGAGCCTCACACTATGACAAAACAGATTGATGGGTTTTGGAGGTATGGCAACAGGGCATTCCTGGCTCTATAACCACTACAGTATGCTGCTATGGTTATAGTCTTTAGAGTGTTCCTTTAAGGAACACTACATCACTATTACACAACTGTAATATGATACACAGTTCATACATACATATTCACTGTAATGGTTGTGTTTATTGATTTTGTTTAACTTAAAGGAACACTATATCTTTTGGAATGTGAACACGTATTCCTCTTTACATTTAGAGCCCCCTCTATGAGCAGTAAAAAAGAGAATTTAACTTACCTTATATCCCACGGCACGCCGGTATTAATCCTGGTATTAATCTCAGTTAACAGGAGCCCAATATATTTCTTTTGGAATATGCAATCAAATATATAATATAGAGAATAGATTTTAGGTTGTGTACGGTTTAATATTATAGTGGTGTACCATATTATTATTATTATTATTATTATGTTATTATTTATATAGTGCCAACTAATTCCACAGTGCTTTACAGTGAGTGGACGAACAAACATGTAGTTGTAACCAGACAAGTTGGACACACACAATGAGCTTACATGCTAGAGGGAGTGGGAAGTGACACAAAAGGTAAGGAAAGTATTAGACTAATGACAGTTGCAAGAGAGGATCAGTCGGGAGCTATTAACAGTTTAATTGATACGCTTTTATGAAGAAGCGGAGACTGTGTGAGCATCTAACAGAGGAGGAAAGTGAGTTCCACAGGAACAGTGCAGCCCTCGAGAAGTCTTGAAGGCGAGCATCAGAGGTCGGACTGAAGATAGACATAAGTCTTCAGCAGAGCGTATGGGCCTAGATGGGACATACTTGTGTATTAGGGAGGATAGATAGGTTCTGATTGTGCATGTATTGCCAAATAACTATTTAACCCCTTCAGACCAGAGGGCGTACCGGAGGGTCTTTCGGTACTTACCCGGTCCGCCGGCGATCGCGGTGGGGGGGACTCCCAGGGAGCCCCCCGCAGCACGTCCGTCCTCCACGTAGCCCCCCGGCCATTTGAGAGTGGGGTCCTTGCGAGGACCCCACAATCACATGGCCGGGGATAGCTGGCTGCTGTATTGCCAGCAGGGGAGCTGCCTGTAATGACAGGTGGTCCCCCTGCTGGCTGAAAATAAAATTAAAATAAGTTAAAAGTGTAAAAAAAAAAATAATATATACTTAGATCATATGTATATATTATATATATATGATCTAAGTATATATATACACATATACATACACACATGTACACTGCCTAGGTGTATTTTACTATTAATATATATATAATTATATATATATATATATATATATATATTAATATTAAATTACACGTAGACTGATACTGATTAAATATATATAATTATTGTTATATATATATTTATATATAATATAAAAAAAATAAAAATGTAAATACTTAAAAAAAATTAAATTAAAAAAATAATTAAAAATAAATAATTAAAAAATATATAGATGTGTATTTCATTCTAACTTTATTGTGAAATTAATATATATATATATATATATATATATATATATATATCAAAATACATGTAGAACAAAATAATATATATATCTATATACCTAAATATATACGTATATATCACTATATATATATACCTATATATAAATAAAAATATTTATAGATATATACATATATATATATACACATACGTATATATATACATATATTAATTCTACATATATATTTATGTAATATTTTTACATAATTAGGTATCTTAATTAATTACAATTAGCAGGACCTGCCTGACAACCCATGCTGAAAGTAAAGGGAATTTAATTTGCTAGCACTATATTTAACCCTATAATTTTCCGAGACACCATAAAACCTGTACATGGGGGGTACTGTTCTACTCGGGAGACTTCGCTGAACACAAAAATTAGTGTTTCAAAACAGTAAAATGTATTACAACGATGATATCGCCAGTAAAAGTGACGTTCTTTGCATTTTTCACGCACAAACAGCATTACACGGACAATATTATTGCTGTGATACTTTTTACTGTTTTGAAACACAAATATTTGTGTTCAGCGAAGTCTCCTGAGTACAACAGTACCCCTCATGTACAGGTTTTATGGTGTTTTCAAAAGTTACAGCGTCAAATATAAGGCTTGCGTTTCATTTTTTTCACATTAAAATTCGCCAGATTGGTTACGTTGCCTTTGAGACCCTATGGTAGCCCAAGAATGAAAATTACCCCTATGATGGCATACCATTTGCAATAGTAGACAACCCAAGGTATTGCAAACAGGGTATGCCCAGTCTTTTTTAGTAGCCACTTAGTCACAAACACTGGCCAAAATTGGCGTTTTTTGCATTTTTCACACACAAACAAATACTAACGCTAACTTTGGCCAGTGTTTGTGACCAAATGGCTACTAAAAAAGACTGGACATACCCCATTTGCAATACCTTGGGTTGTCTACTATTGCAAATGATATGCCATTATGAGTGTAAATTTCATTCCTGGGCTACTATAAAGTCCCAAAGGCAACGTAACCAATCTGGCGAATTTCAATTTCAAATGTAACGTGCTATATTTGACCCTGTAACTTCCCAAAATGCCATAAAACCTGTACATAGGGGGTACTGTCTTACACGTGAGACTTTACTGAATACATTATGTGTATTTTATTGCAGTAAAAGCAAACAGTATTATGACACTGACCTTTAAAATGTCATGTAGAACTAAAAAAACCAAAAAAAAAAGTATTTGCTGCCATTTTTTTCATATTATATTATGTTTCATAGCTAAATATTTGATATTAAATGAAAGCCCTGTTTCCCCTGAATAAAATGATATATAATAAGGGTGGGTGCATTTACTATGAAAGAGGTGTATTACGGTTGGACAGACATGTAGCGCAAATGCCAGGATTTGTTTACATTTTGTTTTGTTCACAACGTGTACATTTGGCTCCGTCCTTAAGGGGTTAAACATACTATATAAAAAACATACTATATAAATGAAATGTTATACAAATATACATACTTTATTTACTATAAGAAACACATTTCAATAGTACTTTTTCATATATTATACAAAGATAATTCACATTGCCGACAATTTTCTGGGATTTCAATGAGCATTGAGCCAAAAATTAAGTTATCACATGCCTGCGAGTAACATAACCCTTGGTCAAAGCAGCTTGTTGCACTGCAATCTAAATTGCTAATAGTTTTTCATGTATATTTTCATAAGCCTTCATCCTATATTTAGACTTTTACAATAATTTGGGCATTTTTCTTAAATTTTACTATAGGTTTTTTTTTTTGTCGTTAAGGTGCCCTACAGTGCGCACAGTATAGCGCACATCAAAAAGTGAACTTGATTGAATTTTAATTTTTCTTTTGCTTTATTTGTTTTAACAGGAATGCAAAGCAAAAACATGGAGGCCCAGTATTATTTTTAAAAGGGACACACTGGTAATACGAGAAGTAAGAGAAGACGATATTGGGAATTATACTTGCGAACTGAAATATGGAGGTTTTTTAGTCAGAAGGACAACAGAATTAACTGTGACAGGTAATAAAAGGCCATTTTTACATGTTTAAATATCTTTGTATGTGTGTGTATGTGTATATATATATAAAATTATTAGTAGTAGTAATTAATCATTAATCAGTGGTGAAATGTTTGGTGATTGGATGAGCCATACTTATTTTCTGATTTTCTATGAAACTCTCTGAATAATGGAATATTTATACTGATGATTTTCTATTAGAAAGTTGAAGTGATTGTGCCGTAGTTGTCTCATGTCTTAACATGGCCTCCACTTCATCTAAGAATCATAATTGGCTATAAAGAATAGAAGCCAAACCATAGGTAGCACTTTTTTTTAAATTAATGGATACTTTAGATAAATGTCACAACGTCTATTTTTGTAGGTTTCAAATTATTAATATTTTAAGTTTAAATCTTTAAGTGACAGAGAATTGACTAATTAAAATTATTACAGATACAATAAAGGTGGTGAATATCAGCAATGATTCCCTTCATGCTTTTTGCAGTAAACACATTTTTTTCAGAGAAAAGACAGTGTTTACCATGCAGCCTAGGGATACCTCCTCTGGCCACTCCTCAAATGGCTACTAGAGGTGCTTCCTAGGACAGTGCTGCACAGTGTTCAGCACTGCCTTTCAGTGTCTCCACACTCTGCATGCAGACACTGAACTTTCCTTATAGAGATGTATTGATTCAATGCAGCTCTATGAGGAGATGCTGCTTGGCCAGGGATGTGTTTGGCTTGTGCTGGCTCTGCCCCTGATCTGCTTCGTTGACCGTCTCAGCCAATCCAATGCTTTCTTATGGGAAAGCATTGTGATTGGCTTAGAACACCACTTCTGATGATGTCAGCCAAGCATGCAGGTCAGGGGCAGAGCCAGCAGTAGAATGGAGAAAAGTTAAGATTTTGCTATATTTCAGGGGCACGTGGGGGGGGGGGGGGGGGTGGGTGGGGAGTGGGTTACCACTAGAGGGTCAGGAATATATGTTTGACAATAGTTTATTTGTGACAACCTGAGATACATTTTAATATTGCATATGCTGCATAACATGTTAATATTCACAGAAATCCGTCACAAAATGAATACGTGCATAAAAAATGAGACTTGCCATTAGTTAAGATTGCTCTACTTTTTGTTTTTTTTCAGGGTGATTTTAATATAAGGTGGCATGTTGTATGTAATTAATTGTTTTAAATATTTCAATTCTGAACATTACTTGGCAGTTCTCCTTTATAAAAACAGTCAATTAGATTTTGAAGAGGTAATATAATCTAGTTATTAACCCCTTAAAACCGGAGGACGTACAATTACGCCCTCTAATAGGCGGCTCTAAACGCCGCCGGGCGTAATTGTACGCCCTCCGGTTTTTGTTAACTTACCCGGTCGCCGGCGGTCCCACGCCGGCGATCGCGGTTGGGCGGACTCCCAGGGAGCCCCCCGCGGCACATCCGTCCTCGTTGAAGCCCCCCGGCCATGTGAGAGTGGGGTCCTGGCCCACAATCACATGGCCGGGTATAGCTGGCTTCTGTATTGCCGGCAGGGGGGCTGCCTGTAATGACAGGTGGTCCCCCTGCTGGCTGAAAATAAAATAAAAATAAGTTAATGGTGTAAAAAAAAATAATTATATATACTTAGATCATATGTATATATTATATATATATATGATCTAAGTATATATATATACACATATACATACACACACATACACCGTCTAGGTGTATTTTACTATTAATATATATATAATTATATATATATATATTAATTAATATCAAATTACACGTAGACTGATACTGATTAAATATATATATAATTATTGTTATATATATATTTATATATAATATAAAAAAAATAAAAATGTAAATACGTTAAAAAAGAAAATTTAAAAAATAATTAAAAATAAATAATTAAAAAATATATAGATGTGTGTTATTTCGTTCTAACTGTTTTGTGAAATTAATATATATATATATATATATATATATCAAAATACACGTAGAACGAAATAATATATATCTATCTATATACATAAATATATACGTATATATCACTATATATATATACCTATATATAAATAAAAATATTTTAAAAAAATTATATAGATATATACATATATATACACATACGTATATATATACATATATTAATTCTACATATATATTTATGTAATATTTTTTACATAATTAGGTATCTTAATTAATTACAATTAGCGGGACCTGCCTGACAACCCATGCCGAAAGTAAAGGGAATTTAATTTGCTAGCACTATATTTAACCCTATAACTTTCCAAGACACCATAAAACCTGTACATGGGGGGTACTGTTCTACTCGGGGAACTTCGCTGAACACAAATATTAGTGTTTCAAAATAGTAAAATGTATTACAACGATGATATCGCCAGTAAAAATTATGTATTATGCATTTTTCATGCACAAACAGCACTTACACGGACGATATTATTGCTGCAATACTTTTTACTGTTTTGAAACACAAATATTTGTGTTCAGCGAAGTCTCCCGAGTACAACAGTACCCCTCATGTACAGGTTTTATGGTGTTTTCAAAAGTTACAGCGTCAAATATAAGGCTTGCGTTACAGTTTTTTCACATTAAAATTCGCCAGATTGGTTATGTTGCCTTTGAGACCCTATGGTAGCCCAAGAATGAAAATTACCCCTATGATGGCATACCATTTGCAATAGTAGACAACCCAAGGTATTGCAAACGGGGTATGTCCAGTCTTTTTTAGTAGCCACTTAGTCACAAACACTGGCCAAAATTGGCGTTTTTGCATTTTTCACACACAAACAAATACTAACGCTAACTTTGGCCAGTGTTTGTGACCAAATGGCTACTAAAAAGACTGGACATACCCCATTTGCAATACCTTGGGTTGTCTACTATTACAAATGGTATGCCATTATGGGTGTAAATTTCATTCCTGGGCTACTATACAGTCTCAAAGGCAACGTAACCAATCTGGCGAATTTCAATTTCAAATGTAACGTGCTATATTTGACCCTGTAACTTCCCAAAACGCCATAAAACCTGTACATAGGGGGTACTGTCTTACACGTGAGACTTTACTAAATACAAATATGTGTATCTTATTGCAGTAAAATCAAACAGTATTATGACACTGACCTTTAAAATGCAATTTAGAACTAAAAAAATCTAAAAAATCGTATTTTCTCCCATTTTTTTCATATTAAATTATGTTTCATAGCTAAATATTTGATATTAAATGAAAGCCCTGTTTCCCTGAATAAAATGATATATAATAAGGGTGGGTGCATTTACTATGAAAGAGGTGAATTACGGTTGGACAGACATGTAGCGCAAATGCCAGGTTTTGTTTACATTTTGTTTTGTTCACAATGTGTACATTTGGCTCCGTCCTTAAGGGGTTAAGTATAACATTGTAAACAAAGACATTTTATAATAGTAATAAAAAAGTTGATTTACATTTCTTATGTGAGCAACCTTTTGTCACTATAGTAACAATGTTTAATCCTTGGTGGATTTGTTCTGTCTCAACTGTGTTAAGAATCACTTTTACTAAGCCACTGGCCATTAACTTGTTTAGATTTTATACTGACTATGTTGTGTATACAGTATGAAGGAATCCAAGTTAGTGGACATACTGATCTCAGGTTTGCTGATAAATTCTAAATAATTATGTTATTCTGCTTGACAGTTTTATATACAGCTCATTTGCAACTTGCAAACCAATTGAGTGCTTGAGTTCTTTACTAGCTAGTTGATTGGGTCAAAACTGCTATTTATTAGCTCTGAGTAATGTTTCTACATTACATCAATACACCAATCAAGAAGCATCCCTGCTTTGGCTAATTTCTCTGAGATTTTTTTGTACCTATTTTTTTCAAACCGGCAGCTCTCATTAGTGGGGATCAATGTGTACTCCGAGCCTCTTTGTACATGGTGTTACCAAGCGCTTTTGTGAATAATGATAAAGTATGTTTTACAAATTATAACATTATAATTTTAGGGGTACAAATTCAGGTGTAGGGAAAATGTTTTGAGATGAAAAACATCAAAAAACTATAATCTGTAATCGTTATGGTGGTAGAAGTTTCATTTATTAAATATTTGCTGATATAAGGTCAGTAACAGTATTAAATATTTGATTAAATACCATTTTTTTTTAAATACTGACATATGTGCAAAAATGCAAAAGAAAACATTGCATCACATTTTCTCCTAAATGCCAGAAACGAAATCAAAGACGTATAAAATAAATAACTTACAGTGCAATACAATTTTTCTGCTTTGAATGATTGCTTAATTGCCATGCTTATTGTTCATGCCATTTAGCGAAATGCTAAATCATTGACTGGGTACAAGTTAGAGACAATGCTTGAGAGGAAATATACCAAGTGGTTCCGGTGTAAAGTGTCAGATAGACAGGCCAGGGCTGTCCGAGGGCTTAACCCTTGTAATTGATTAATTACGAATTAAGAAATAAATTAATCCTATAACGATAATGGGATAGTCCTTCCTGGTGATCTACAAATTCCCTACAACAAACTTTGATCCACAAATGGATTCCAATCTATACAGTTAACAGTTAAAACCACCAAGTGAAACTTTTATCCTTCATTATTCTTCATTTGTAATTGACAACTTAGAGACAGACTGGTATTATTGTTTAGAACATTGCATTAAAGGGACACTATAGTCACCAGAACAACTACAGTTTATTATATTTGTTCAGGCTTTTTGCAATAAACACCGTCTTTTCAGAGAAAATGCAGTGTTTAGATTGCAGCGTAGTTTTAACTCCACTGGCCACTCCTGAGATGGCTACTAGAGGTGCTTTCTGGGGCAGTTCTGCACAAACATAATGTATCGTCACTTTTGTTTCAGAGTTAGCTTATCACCTAACAAGGATATACGGTTCTCTGCTGTAGTTTCATTTTTGCAGAGTGACTTAAAGTCACTTAGCCTCTATTCATACACACTACTCATCTACTTTGTATGCAAAACTAAAGCTTTAGGACTTAGTTCTATATTAAATCCTCATAATGAGTTTATAATTGTTATAAATGTATACTGTAAATGGGTATTAAAGCAGCTCTTTCACCACACCTTCCATAAACAGTTTTTAATGTTTTAAAGTTTTAGAGAAATTGCAATATACTGCCTCTAGTCAAATCTTACAACAATGAGTTAGCGCACATAATAAAATTAGAAAAAATAAAATAAAGAAAAAAAACTAATAGAATAAAATATATATATGTATATATATATAGAAAGTGGAAAAAAACGGCACTCAAGGAGTTTTAACAGCTTTTTCCTTTAAAAAGCTGTTAAAACTCCTTGAGTGCCGTTTTTTTCCACTTTCTACAATTGAGCTACCAGAGCACCAGGTAAAATATATCTTTCTATTGGAGTGCAGAGGTTTGACATATTTTTTGTATATATATATATATATATATATATATATAATTCTATTTGATTTTTTCTTTATTTTATTTTATTTTTATTTTTATTTTCTACATCTGTGTTCTCTCAAATTGGAGAGCTATTATTATTATTAAGAAAAAAAAATAAAATAGAATAAAAAATATGTATATTTTTATTCTATTTTTAAAAAAATTTTATTTCTATTTTTATTTTCTACATCTGTGTTCTCTCTAATTGGAGAGCTATTATTATTATGTGCGCTAACTCATTGTTGTAAGATTTGACTTGGAGCTTTGTGTACTTTGGGGGAAGTGGAGGATAGCAGCACAAGGTATATATTAAGGAGATGGAAGCTACCATATTTATTTCTTAAAGGAAAAGCGCCTCAGATTAATACTTTATACTGCTTCTAGTGGCTGTCTAGCAGAGAGCCACTAGGGGTGCTTCCTGGTATTTAAATCTGTGTAGCAACACTGGATGTCCTCATGCTTTGCATGAGGATGCCCAACATCTTGTAAATCCTCACAGTAAAGCATAAGGTTTCCTTTTGTGCTGGGGTTGGAATAGGTGGAGACAGTGCCTGCACTGAGAGACCTCTGAAGTCAGGTAAGTGCTTAAAGGGTTTTACCATTTGATAACCGCAAGGGGAGGGAACACGGAGGCTGAGGGACACTATAGCATTAAGAATACAGTCCCTAGCAGCCCATATTATATTTACTACTTGGACTAACAAAGAAGCATCAGTTCCTTTTTTCATTCAGCAAGACAGCTTGCCTGTTGTGTCAAGTTAAATAGCTACAAATTATTGTGAAACCCTTTCATCCCCAGCACAAGATGTTAAAGGATCCTTAACGGCTCTGCAGTTTTATATAAAACCTTAGGAAACAGGTTGACAATAGCATGAACAAAGTAATTTTTTTTTCACTCACCGTGACCTAATGAAATTGATTTCAATGTTTTGTTATAATTTTTTTTTTTACATAATCTAATGCACATCATTGGAGCTATATAAACATACATATTCAATGGCTATCTAACAGCAGTCTTTGAAGAGTCTCCTGTGGTGAGAACAATCAGGCTCCACAGAATTCTGCTATTAAAACCACTAGGGATAGCTAGAAAACATTATGACAACAGCATATGCTTTCACTCAGTGTGATATTATTTCCATCCTATCTAAGAGCATGCTGCACGATTCTAATGCATTTATATATGGTTTACGCTCACATATTTATTTGACAGATGGAAATGGGGTTGGGAAATAATTAATGATCTGATGCTGGAATTATAGATTGCTAGATTTCATAAAAATATAAGATTTAATTTTAAATGTTGCAATGCCATGCAATAAAGTTTTCATTTTCAAACTTCACATTATTTTTTTGAATGCATTCATTAAAGAACATATGCATTTGAGCTATAAAAATAAAAGGACCCACCGGTGGTCTGTCGTTGGGGGCTCCTCGGGGGGACCCTGCTGGGGTCATGGCTCCAAGCCCACAAAGGAGCCTCGGGGTCTTCTCGGGAGGCACTCGGCGGGGAATCTGACAAGACTGATGACATGATGGGAGACTCTCTATAGAGCACCCCGGGGCCCCGGGCTTCCCTCACGTGAGCTCTCCTTCCAGGTTAGCAAATAATCCAAAGGTCCACGCATTACCTATGATATAATTTTGTAAAGCGCTATGGAATCTGTTGGCGCTATATAAATGGCAATAATAATAATAATAATAATACATCATACTCACAGGTGCCTTTCTCTCCTATGCAACAAATTTACTTTTCTTTCTTTCTTCCCTTCAATTTACTTTTACTACGATACTTTTTATGTTAATGTTATGTTAGTAATATAAAATAAAAAAAGTATTGGACAGTGGGAACTCGAAAGAGGGCTCTGAGGAACAATTGAGGCCCCTCCTCTCGCTTTAACCCTATCCAGAACCTCATTGCCTTCTGAACAACTTGAACCAACTGTTATATATATGATGTCATCACTCACGCTGTAACAAACGATTGTTGCCCTGAATGTAATGTCACATCATATGACCAGTGTCAATGCAAAAATAAAGAATTAAAAAAAAATAAAAGGACCATGCAATAAGCAAAATAGCATGCAAACAGCAAATTTTAAAACACGATGGATGAATCATCTGCTCATCTAAGCATACATTCTAGATTGAAAAAGTAGAAAGGAAGTTCAAACCTAATGAATTCAGTGAACACAAGTGAGTAGAAAAGATCATGAGATTGGAGTTCATTTTCTAAATTAATGTATTTGCATTCAAATGAAAAAATTACATGAGATAACCTGTATTCATCTAGAGGGTCAGTATGTTCAGGGAAATGTTACTTAAGAACAAACTTCATCATGTTCACATTCTTTAAAAGGGAAATGACATTTCTCCATAAATTACACCATTTAATAAAACATTGAAAATCACCTAAATTATGTTTTATTTCTCCTCTTCTCTGCATACTTTCTCTTTGATTGCTGCAAATGCAAAAGACAAAACAAATAACAATGATTGATAGGGATCTAAAATGGAGGCACCTAGTTGCAGGATAAACAAATATGAATTTCTATGTTAAATTTTATTTTTCATAGCATTCAAATGTGTTTTTCAAGTATCAGGATACATAACATAATATTAAAAAATCTGGCAAGTGGCAGTTCCCCTTTTAAATCTCTATGGATAGGTTGTGTTGTCATTTTCGTAGACACAAGCACAAGTGGGGTTATAACCATTTCTTCAAAGATTATTGCATCAGGACAGTCAAAATAAAAAAGGGACAACCTGTTTAATACCTTGTAAGGAAAGGGTTAAAGAGTTAGTTTTCAGAAGTGCTAAATCCTAAAGTAATATACTGAGTGTGATTTTTAATCGCTTGAATCAGTATGCCGTAACATTGAGAAAAATTAAAAAAGATCTTTACAAAAACTCTGACTGGAAGTCTGCTGGAGTATTGACTATCATGTATCTTGAACATCTTTATCATTTTCGGGCAGTTGACAAAGTCCAAGCATAATGATCATAATGGTCATGTGGTATTGGTATAGCCTTGTCTCTGTTCATCAGAGAAGTTGTCCTAAATGTTAAACTAAACCTGACCCTTGTCAGTCACCAACCTTCAAACTACTATACAGTATTTATCATAGAGTGATATCCCTGAGACTTCCAAACTTACTATATGGTCAACAAATTTGTCATGTGCACAGAATTAAACAGGAAGAAGGCTCATGTGACAAATCACTGCCTTTTCAAGTAAAATGGAGAACTTAGAACAAAAATTCAAGTCAGTTGCTATAAAAACATTTTTTAAACATCTGAACACTTTAATCTTTTCCAAATTTCAGAAAACCAAATTACAAGTTCCTTTCCATGTCATACAGAATGCTGATGAACCTTGACAACCATTGGAAATGTAGACCTGATGTTTATTTAAAGAGATACTATAGTCACCAGAACAACTACAGCTTAATGGAGTTTTTCTGGTGTTTATTGCATGTCTCTGCAGGCTTTTTTTATGTAGATGCTGCCTTTACTGCCTGTAAACACTGTTACATTACTGCCTATGAACATCTTTATTGGCACTCACTCAGACGGTCAGAAGCACTCCTTGATCAGGTGCTCAGATGTATTCCTTGGTCAGTGCTGCACAGACATTCAGTGTCTCCATATTCTGCATGGAGACACTAAACGATTCCCATAGAGGAAATACTGATTGCATTTTTTTTAATGTGCATGCGTAATAGCCTCCCAATGTTTTCCTATGGTAAAAAAAATTGATTATCTCAGCCAAGGAGGCGGGAGGAGCCCACCGTGATGAGACTGGTGCGGCACTAGAAAATAAAAGTGAGTTTTTAAAGCAAGTTGAGGTGGGCCAGGGGCCTGAACTATGTTTTTACTGCTAAATTGTCAGGAATACATGTTTGTCACAATAGTGTTCCTTTAATTAAAAAGCTAGTTTGGTCAGCAAAGGTAGTATGATTATAATATTATTAATACATTTACTCGGTACTAGACAAAAGCATCACAATAGCATTTACAGGGTTCAATAAATTGAAAATCGTAAAAAAAAGAATTTAAATGTTTATGTCTTTACATGAATAAAACATATAATCAGTCAAGAAAACAGACAAAAATCTTAATGTGCATAAATACGTTACATGAAGTATCCAGATCAAAAGTCAACTCCTTCAGTATCTTATTTTACAGTTAATCTCTATAATAATTTTTTTTCTATACATCCATAAAATTACACTCACTTTTGTAGATTTTAATTAGCTAATGGCTATAGAAAAATATTGCTTTCCAACAGAGAAAAAAAAATGGTTTGTCCATTTCGTTTGCTTGTTAAGTGATTACATTATTGCCCTTTACTATTGAAATTGGCTGACTCTAGGTATTAATACATTTGGCATTTTATCTATAGGAACATATTTTTTTTTCTTTTTAGTTGTCTCTTTGACTTTTATTTTTAGTTCCCTAAGGATGATTTGTATCTCCTCCATCTGAAAAATGGCACTATTCCAGCAAATGGAATCAATTTCTCTCATCCGGTGACATCTGGTTTGGGAAGCCTTATCTAAATTGCAAAATGTATGTTACTTGCAGTGGCACCATAGGATCGAATAAGAGAACTGAAAGAATATACAGTAAAAACTACTTGGAATAACCTAAGGATATATTAACTGAACAGTGCATTGTGGTGAATTGAAATGTAAATTGCCACATGGTCAAACTAGCTGAGTTGACAGAAATTCTCCATTGGTGCTACATCCAAATTGCCAATTTTTTAAAATGTGCTTTAAGTAATTACAATTCACTATTTAACGAATACCCACTTTCCCTACAAATACATACCAATGTTCTAATTGTTATAGTGACAGGAGGGCACTATATCAGTGTAAGGAGTCAAACTGTTTTTTTAATGGCTGTACACACAAAACCCACAAAAAAACAGTGGGCAAAATGGTTGGCGCTGATAACAGTGTAAATGCAGCTCCCCTGGTGTCTAAAACCACTCACAAGAAACCACACAATAGAATAAATGACAAAATATACAGATAGTGGGCACTATACTAACACCAGCACACAGTGAATATAATGAATTATTCTTAGTTACTATTAGCAGTGAACTTTTGGAAAATCTGTAAAATAAAATAACAAAGAACACTTCCACAGTCTAATACTGATAAAGTATTAATAATTAGTGAGAAAGATAATGGGTAACTCACAATATCCAGAGTCAGATAACAGACTCTGGCTATGTCAATATCCAGAGTCAGATAGCAGACTCTGGCTATGTTGGCATGTAGATGATGCAGATGTTTTATCACTTTTATTAGCTCCTGGTCCTCTCCTTCACAAATAGAAATAACAGAGAGACTCCAGATTGGAGATGAATTGTAACGGTTTGTCTTCTTACTTGGAAACTGATGGGAGCTGCTCCCTGCCTTTGTTGTTATGGTATTGAGTGTTCTTATTAGCTGCTCTGCAGGCCCATCTCATTGGCTGAGATGGTCAGCTGACTGTTGTCAAGTTTATCTCAGACAAAAAGCTTATATCTAATATAGAGAGGCAGGGAGTGATGCCTGACACCAAGTAAACAGTTTGACTACTTACATTGGGGAGATACCAGGGCACTCTTGGAAACATATCCACAGCAGTGCACAACAGTGGTTAAGGTGATGGTACTCTCCCCTTAAGACATATCTTGTAGTCACTCAATCTTCTTTTTTTTGTTCTATTCTGAAAACAATACAATATTTTTACAATATAGTATAAATAGTCAAAACAAAACACGTCATTTAGCACTCACACTAATGGGAACAAACGGTTTTGATGGAGCATATCAAAGTACTTGCATTTCAAGCAGAGTTTTGAGAACAAACACAATTCAACAGGCTATTTCAACCACTAAACCATTTGATGCACAAAGTATACTTGTAAAGCTTCTGGTTTTTTTTTTTTTTTTAATTTACATTTGATGAGAATAATTATTTAATTATTTCCAAAATTGTACATATTGGTCACAATATAAAGGACTTGGTCTGGGATATATTTGAACTGTAATCTTGGATTGTTCAAAGTCAAAGTGTAATTATGGATTTCACAGTAAAATGTAGGTGTGTGCCTTATTAATCTCAAAGTCTAAAAAATCTCACAATGTTAGAAGTATTTACAAAAGTTCCTACAAAAATAAAAGAAAAACTAAATAACTTTATTAGTAATAAATTTACTTGTATATTCAGTCAACCAAAGCAAAATAACTAAAAACACCCTAAAAATGCAGGAGAGATAAAAAATGTTAACCTCAAACTGTGACTCACTCGCATTAGTGTTACATGAACATTATGTGAGTGTATCCAGGTTAGTAGGAATCCTGTTAAGTAAGATCAGATCAGATTCAACTTTATTATCACAGTACAATGTACATACAAGGACAATCAAACACAGTTGGCCTCTAAACAGAAATCCATCAGCAATTAATAAAAATACTATATCCTCCTG
Source organism: Pelobates cultripes (assembly GCA_933207985.1). Classification (NCBI taxonomy): domain Eukaryota; kingdom Metazoa; phylum Chordata; class Amphibia; order Anura; family Pelobatidae; genus Pelobates; species Pelobates cultripes. Next base: position 97,306,205 of record OW240912.1, on the reverse strand, counting down.
GAAACTGAGGAAAAAATTATCTTCCAATACGCCATCCATTTTTGATGAAAAGGAAGAGTAAGTTCTGATCATTCCAGCCTATCTCATGACATATCACTAGAAAGCCAACGATGCCCTCTTTACAATACAGCAGGGATTGATAAAGTAGCTTAGAAATATAAAAGGAGATGCATATGAACAAAATGTCCAGTACAGAGGACACAAGTTAATAAGCTGGGTCTCAGGAGGTTATAAAAAAATGTACTTCCAGTGTAAGCTTTTTACAGTCTATACCTAATACCATAATTCCCCTAGTACTAAGTACTAAAAAATATAATCATTTTTCATTGATACCAATTTTAATTGATTAACATTATACAATAGTGCAGCCATATACAGATTCAACATACAATCCATAACCCCCAATCTAAGTTTAAAAAACCTAACCTGTTATATATCAATAGGCACTATACAGATGCCTACATATTTAGGGTTATAGGCTGTAAATAAATGGGAAAAATATATAATGCACTTTAAGATCAATACAGTCTCTGAATACAACATACATAGTGTTTGGGTATATAAATTGTAACCAAAAGGTATCAGGCTACAAATCAAGTTACAAAGTAATGAAAAAAGCAAAAAAAAAAAAATGAATCAATGAAAAAAACCTAATACACCTGACTGTCTTTGTGATTGACTCCATTACTAGTCATCATATTATCTGAAGTATATGGGTCTTTAGCAATGGAATAAATAGGGAAGATAACTCTATAACTAGTGTTCGATCTCAGTTTGGAGATGGGGGTATGTGTAACAAATATACACATAGTGGAGTAGTCGAGGAGACTCCTCATATAATAAACTACCACAATTTAGAAAACCATTTAGGTTCTTGCATGCGCCTTCATCTTAAACAGAGTAACCGATGTCTGGGGTTTAAATAGTGCAATCCCTCTACTGACATGTCACATCTCATCAACCAATCAAAATCAAAGTTGGAGGAACCCAACTCCCCAAAGGTGCTGCTAATTTCAAACACCAATCAATTGTGTCAGATATAGGAATAGGATAGGAAGATGTAATTGGGAGGAGTTCTATTAACGCCTATTGTGAAGCGTTGTCTTTAAATTGTGGTAGATAATGATCAGAGCATAATAAAGGTAATATTATTCACCTAATGTGGGTGTATACATTCATGTAAGCAATTAGAAGTGTACTCGATATGAAATCCTGCCTGATATTATAAATTACGACAGCACGTATGCGCCGGAGCATCTATCCTGCTAACTTGATGAAAATATATATATATAATTGTGTATACAAAATAGATTATTAACCCCTAAGTGACCAGACCGTTTTTCAATTTTCTTACCGTTAAGGACCAGGGCTGTTTTTACATTGCAGTGTTTGTTTAGCTGTAATTTTCCTCTTACTATATATTTTTTTTCATAAAATATGATGACTTTTTTAAAAAAACACTTTTACAACTTTGACCCCCAAAATCTGTTACTCGTCTACAACAGCCAAAATGCTAAATAGTTTCTAAATATTGTCCTAAGTTTAGAAATACCCAATGTTAACAAGTTATAGGGCTATAGGTAGGACAATGCTGTTTAAAAAAAAAAAAAAAAATATATATATATATATATATATATATAGTTTTAAAATGTATCAATAATGACATTTTAATACTGTTATCTTTCATAAATCTCTGAATCACACCTCACATGTACATATTTTTTAAAGTAGACAACCCAGGGTACTCAGTATGGGGTATGTCCCGTCATTTTTAGTAGCCACTTAATCACAAACACTGGCCAAAGTTAGCATTTATATTTGTTTGTGTGTTAAAAATGCAAAAAAACTATTATGAACACTAACTTTGGCCAGTGTTTGTGACTAGGTCTCTACTAAAAAAGACTGAACATACCCCATTTACAATGCCTTGGGTTGTCTTCTTTTGCAAATGGTATGCCATCATGGGGGTAATTCTCATTCCTGGGCTACCATACGCTCTCAAAGGCAACATAACCAATCTGGCTAATTTCAATGTAAAATAAAAGGAAAATCAGGCCTTCTATTTGACCCTGTAACTTTCAAAAACACTATAAAACCTGTACTGTTATACTCGGGAGACTTCGCGGAATACAAATATTAGTGTTTCAAAACAGTAAAACGTATCACAACAATAATATCATCATTAAAAGTGCAATTTTTTGGGAAAAGGCAGAAAATGTCACTTTCACTGACAATATCATCACTATGATATGTTTTACTGTTTTGAAATACTAATATTTGGGTTCAGCAAAGTCTCCTGAGTAAAACAGTATCCCCCAGGTACAGGTTTTAGGGTGTCATGGAAAGTTACAGGGTTAAATACAGTGCTAGCAAATTAAATTCTCTGGACTTTGGGCTTGGGTTGTCAGGCAGGTACCTCAAATTGCATTTAATGAAATTACTTAATTATGTAAAAATATCACATAAATATGCATGTATAATTTGCAGGACAGGTTTAGACCCTTGACAGACATGGCATGAGGACACATAGGATGAAACAGTATGGACTAAGTCAGGCCACTAAAAATGCCTGCTAGTTAGCTTAATAGTTTTCCTTTTTCCGGTTGTCCAGCAAGTGGAAGATCATGGACTAATTCTAAGACTTCAGTTCTTAGCAAAGGAGCAATATACAATTTATCATTTTTTAAATAAACACCTTCTTGTTCAGTTAAACTGGAGTTAGTAAGAATTTGAAGTTCTTTATTTTCAATTTGTTTTATCTTATCAATAAATTAAGAGGTTACTCCAATGTATTTTGAAGGTGATATAATCGAAGTAGGTTAATTTGGGTTGTCCTCTTGGGGGGTACATACGTGCTGGCGAATCAGCCTTTTTATTTTTTTAACCAGGCCTGTATATTAGGTGAAAATTAAATCTTTGAAAAAAGAGATTCCACCTGATTTGCCATGCTGACAATGTTCGAGTAGTAGGTAAAAATTCAAGGTTTTTGTGGTCAGTATAGATGAGTATGGATTTCTCCGTTCCCTCTAGTAAATGACGCCAGTTCTCAAAAGAAGCTTTTTTTCCCAATAATTCTTTTTCACCAATTGCATAATTGTTTTTCAGCTGGAGATAGTGTTGAGAAAGAACAGCACCTATTGCGTTATCTGAGGCATTCACTTCTAGGATAAAGGAAAGGAAGGTATTAGGCATCTTGAGTATAGGTGCAGATGTGAAATGCTGTTTAAGGAAATCAAATGCCTTTTGAGTGTCAACAGTTTAATTAAAAGGGATGTTCGTATGGGTAAGCTGCGTAAGTGGTTGAACAATTTCTGAGAATTTTTTGATAAAGTAACTATAGAAATTAGAAAATCCCCCCAAAATTTGGACTTGTTTTACTGTCGTAGGAACAGGCCAATTGAGGATACACTGTATTTTGGAGTCATCCATTTTTATACCTTAAGGTGAAATAATGTATCCAAGGAATGAAACTTCAGATACATCAAAAGTATTTTTTTCTGGTTTTGCATATAGTTTGTGTGTATGTAATCTTAAAAGAACCAATTTTACATCTTTTCTGTGGTCTTGAGGGTTATTGGAATAGATGAGAATGTCATCGAGATAGATTATGACACAAATGTCCAGGAGGTCACATAATATATCATTTATAAAATGTTGAAAGATGGTGGAAAATTAGGATAGAAGAACTCATTGTACTGAAATACAAATAAATCTGTAAAGAAAAAAAAGCAGGGGCACAGAACTGAAGTCTAGTACTTATTTATATTATAGAATACTACATGTTCAACTACAATATACATTGGTTTTCTAATTTATTTAGATTTAGATTAGATTAGATTCAATGTTATTATTAATTTATAGTATTGGTGCAAAGACAATAAAACATAGTTGTCCTTTGATCAGAAATACAGTAGCGATTGAAAAATTTACAGTAAAATAGAGAATGTAAATCAGTAAAACATATGAATGTCCATGTTGTTAACTCTTTTCTACTTGCCAAAGTGCTGTTAAAATAATATCCGATGTTTGTTTTTGTATCTTTGTTGATGCATTTTGTGATGATTGTAATGAGGTACTACAATATGAAAAAAAAATCCATTCTAAGATGTTATTTTATGAACACTAGTATAATGGCATATTCTCCAAAAGAAGTTCGTTTAGGATTACCTAGAGTGAACAAAGAAAAAAAACACAATAAATCACACAATGAACTAGATTGTAAGGGAGAGATGGGAAGGTTGATTTAAAAATGATAAGCATTCTTAAAGAGGAGATTTTTTTCTTAAGGGATTTTTAAAGAAATTCAAACTAGGGGTAAACGAGATATCTGACTGACATTTTGGATTCAATAATGTTTTTTTTCCTAGTTTGTTGCAAAATTGGATGGCGTGACTGGGCTTTTTGTCTTCCTTCGGATCAATAGCAAACACAAATGCAAAAGAGGCTGAACTTGATGGATGCATGTCTCGTTTCAGCTATATAACTATGTAACTATATACATTGTGAGTCTATTGAGAGAGCCTGCAAATAGAAATTAGCAATGTAATTGTGAGCAGAGGATAGGAGAAGATTTCTCTTTTTTATTGAGAAGGGGTGTACATATGAATTATAGAGGAAATATTATAATTGGACTTGGCAAACATTTTGGTTCTGACGAATCATTATGTGCAAAGAAAGAAAAAAAATTTCGGGACACCTGAAATTCAGCTCGATATAGGATTGGCTCAGTCGAATGTTGATTAGGGAACAAAATCAGAACAACCCAAAAGATGCTTAAATGGGTCAATCAGTATGCTGCAAAATCTATACATAATATACCCGATTGTAGGTACACATAATTGGCAATCATACAGCAGAGCCTAAAAATAATTTATTTTATGGTTAGCAAATGCATAGTAGTAACTGCAATTAAATAATTTATGCAATCTAATTCCAATTTTAGTTTATAAAATATAATCATAATGCAAAAATATAATGTATTATCGATTAGCATTAGTTATAGAATTTAAAATTATGAGAGGAAAAGTAAAATAATATTATAAATTAAATTGTAAAAAAAACACAAAAAACCCATAAACCTCAATTCACTGATAAAATGAATTTTAGACTTTACTGTATCAGTCCAAGGATTATTCTGCTAAGAGTTTAGATGCACCATGTACTTTATCATATTTATAGTCTTAGAATGTAGTCATCCTTTGAAAGATAAAAAGTCCCAGCTTTCCCTGGTGCTGATCCTTAATCTGTCATATTAATGTGTTTCAGGCATCGCACATAGTCAGTCTTTACTTTTGAGCCTTAAATGTAATGATAATGCTCAGTATAATGTTGCTACCAAAATGAATGACTATGCCCACAGTAAGATATAAAAAGTATAAAGAGAACTGTCAAATAGAAGAAAATGATTAATTTTGGGGCACATATTTTCAGTTTTGTTTGTGTGTCAGTTTCTGGACATGTCCTTGGTTGTTAAATCCTTTCTACTTGCCAGATTGTTGTCAGAATAATACTTGATGTTCAGTCTTTATCTTTGTTGAGGGTCATGTCAACATCCTGTCTCTTATGATGATTGTAAATGAGGTACTACATTGTGAAAAAGACATTATCCCTTCTAAGATGTGTTTCTTAACACAGATGAAATTACATTTTCTTCAAAACGAAAAAAAAACTATAAAAAAATATGAATAAAACAGCATTATATGTGGTAGTGATTACTGAATAAGATTTGATATTAATATCTGTAAAAAAAAAATAACCTAGAAACATTTATATTATTCAAGTTTAAAAGGAAAAGAAGCGTATGGTTTAATAATATTAAGATTAACATTTCCCATGATTTTTAATAATATGTTTTAATATACTTTTATTATACATTTAGCAAGTATATATAGTGACATGTGAAAAATCAAAATAAATGCAAGAATCGACACCTCCTTATTCTGCAACTGGGTACCACCATCTTAGCTTCCTGTCAATCATTGTTCTAAGCTCTTTTATCCGAAAGTCTGGTTATAGAAATCTTACAGAGAAAAGGGTTAAGAAACAATGTTTTTTTTTCTTATCTTTATTTGCAATGTTTGTCCTATATATACTTTGTCTGACCGGACTATGATGAATTTGCTAAATATTTATTATACATTTAAAAGAAATTATCTCATAAAAAAAGATAACAGAAGTTATAGGTAATTTGCAATGTTTTATTTAATCGTGTGATTTCCACAATGTAATTCCCACACCTAAATATTATATTCTCTGTCCTACATGCTATCACATGTTGTAGTCTGACAGTTTGATGATGTAAGATGGCTTTTTTCATTGTATGTTTTTTCGAGTCACAATTAAAGGGTCACCTGACCTGAAATGCTCAATTTTAACAACTGAAGCTCAGAACTGGTCAAAGTTAGATCTAAATGGATAGATGAATTGATGTACCTGTATATCAGCAAACTGTCTTGCTTTACAAGATTTAAAATAATGGACCACACAATTCAATATGTGAAATGTGTGACTTTCCAAAAGACTCCCATTTAGGGCAACTTAGAGATGTTTCTTTTAAAAAGTCCCTATCCAGTCAATCCTAATTTTGACCTTTTGTGGATGGATCCCAATGTGTTGCCTTTTTATTGTAAGTTTTTTTAAGAAAGAATTGAGGCATTTGTCAAGCAGATTGCAGTGTAGCAGCTTTTGAAATGATATGATTTTCTGCAAAGGATATCCAAAATCCTGTTATTTTCTAAAGTCTTCTAAAATCAGCTGTTCCACGCAAATACTGTTTTGTGATCTCTCAGGGTATCATCAGTGACACCAATTGCCCGACTTCCTAGATGCAGAGGATTCACAATCTTACAGCTGTTTAGCTTTGTTGTTGATATTAATTAGCAATAAAAAGACAGCATTGGGTTTTAGTATCTGAACACCTATTTAGCTAAACAGTTGTCTTTAACGTAAACACACAGATACACAGACTCAATCACACATACATACTTAAAGTAACAATATCATAATATAGCATAACATTTAAAATTATGTGTCTCTAGATAATATTTGTGGATAATATAATTTAATAAAATGTATTTTTAGTTACAGTTCCTAAATTTCTGTATAGTTTTAAGGAGATTTCAATAAAATTCAAAGTTGTCATTTGTGACTTACTACAACAAAAACTCTGATTCCAATCATACTTTACCATTAAAGAAGTCAAACAAATGTTAATTATTAACATAAACCATAAAAGTGTTCTGTTTGATTTATCATATAAAATAATTATGTTTCCTGGACTGAAGTTTAAGTTTGTATAGTGTGTATAAATTGCATTATATATCAGTACAGTCCGGTAAAGACGTTCTGATTGATGTTTTTTGTTTGTTCTGTGTGTGATTTTTAAGGAATTCTATATACACATATAGACCATTTCTCAGTTTTAAAAAAGGCTTCTTTAAATCCATAAAATTATATTACCTTGCTAAGTTAATAATCCAGAATTTCATTGTAGAAGGGAAAGGCACCATGGCAGTCATGTATTATTCTGAAATTCTACATTTTAGAGACTTTTTGAGGCACAACAGGAACAAATAAAAATTACTCAACCAAACCTTAATAAAATATTCAACGTGGTTTTATGCACGAAGCAATAACCATTGTATATTAACAATTTGATGTACCTTTCTATAAACAGTGTAAAATGTGAATATGCAGAAACAATATTGTTTTTCATTATTCCTGGGGATAGGATAACATCTTGGTGGCTAAGGTGCAAAAGTATCCCTGCACCCATGTATTTAAATATTTTGCCCACATGAAAATTGGGCTATGGAGGTGCCTTTAAAAATGTCAGAGATTTGATAATTGCACTTAGCACTCTCAGCATGGTAATCATACCAGTGGTAGCGGTTAACACAGTAAAGGAGTTTAAGCATGCTAGAGACTAATGAAAATATTTAGAAAATTGGGCAGACTAGATGGGCCGAATGGTTCTTATCTGCCTGTCACATTCTATGTTTCTATGTTTCTATCAGCCACAACATTAAAACCACCTGCCTAATATTATGTAGTTCCCCTTCGTGCTGTAAAAACAGATCTGATGCATCGAGGTATAGACTCCACAAGACCTCTGGAAGTGTCCTGTGGCATCTGGCACAAAGAGATTAGCAGCAGATCATTTAAGTCATGAAAGGTGGTGATCTGCATTCACCTGCTGAAAGAGGCCACTGCCATCAGGAAACACCATTGCTGTGAAGTGGTGTACATGGTTTGCAAGAATCTCTAGATTGATGAAAAGTGTCAAAGTAGCATCCTCATGAATTCCAGGAACAAAGGATTCCATTGCCCAAAGGACAACACTGTCTCATCCAGTCTGTCTTCTTGCCATAGGGCATCCTGCTGCCATCTCATCCTCAGGTAGACAATGCATGTGTACCTGACCATCCACCTGATCTAAAAGAAAATGTGATTCTACAGACCAGGCAACCTTCTTCCATTATTCTATGGTCTATTTCTGATGCTGACATCAGCCATTGAAGGCACTTGGAGATGGACAGTAGTGAAATACACTGCAAATTGCTACACAGCCACATACAGAGAAAATTGCTTCTAATCACTGAGCATGGCATTGCTCTGCCCTGCATATCTAATTGGAGGTAACCAGATATAACAGGTGGTGCTGGCATAGGCATGTGGAGGGTGTCACACGTATGCAATACAGGGAGGGTGCCAGAGCACTTCTAGCAACATAACCATTACAAAGCTTTACAGTGGTTATGGTGTTTTGAGTATTCTTTTTAAAAAATGGTCCAAAATGAACTGCAGAATAGTTAAGCTGGAGATTTTTTAAACCTTGCTAGTTTCACCTATATTTTGCAACTCGGTTGATAACTCTTACAAATTTCCCATTTAACAAAAAACTTAAAGTGCCCTTTAAAGTTACTTAGTGTTATTGACCAGTGTCAAGACACAGCAATGCACCAGGCAATCATATTTTAATTCACAAAAAGAAAATGCTCCAAAATACATTACACATATTTTCAGTAGTTGTATCTGTTCCTGAAATCTCAGTAAAATAGGGCTATTTCAGTATATACTATATAATCAAATAATTATAAATAGTGAATGGGGAGAAAGGTTAGTTTATCTTTTCATTGAGCAAATATTAGCACAGCAGGAGTAACTGTTAGTAACTAATGCCCATACTGCAAATCTAGATCTCTCGGAGGCCAGTGAAATATATCAACGTGCAAGTGGGATTCAAAGTCGTTACAGTGTGTTTATGCAAATTGGCACAAATATAGCACACCTGGGGGACATTAAGATGGATTCTGACATGTATATATAGTGCACGTATGGGGCAGATTATTCTAAGAGAAGGGTGAGAATACATAATTGAAAAGCATTAAGGGAAAATAATGTCATAGGGCTTCTGGTACTGTTATAATAAACAACACTGAAGACCATGTAGTCCAAAGATATCTTCATAATCTATCAATGATATTATTTTTTGCTGAGATATCTTTAACATTAAGCTTCTTTTATATTACACTTTTTTCATTTCTCTTTTAATATGATTTAATATTCAATATAAAAATTGAATATTGCACCATACATTGTTCCTTGTCATTTCATCCAGAGTAGAATGCAACACACAAATGCAACATATAGATGTACACACATACAGCATGCACACATACAAACATAAAGTCATAAAAGCAAGTATAAAGACATATAAACACACAGACAAAAACATACATGCACAAACATACGCACAAAGATACACACACACACACACACACACACATTTATTCAGTATCATATTTGATTACTTATCATAGCTGGACATGTCATGGGCTTCCTGAAATCGATGGGAGGTGTTCTTTTGGAAAACTGTCATTTCTCTAGTCTTAGAATAACTAAGTCTGCCCTAGGGATAGTACAGTAACAAAAATACTGAGGGTGGGAGGGGTAGAAGGGGTTATTTATACCTTTTGTTTTAATTAGGTCCCTGCCTAATTAGGGATATGGAGGAGCTACCCATTGTTGTGCTGCCATGGATATGGCAAGGAAATATATATACATATATACTACGCCGTGAATACAATAACGCATGTATTTGCACCCAAATCATAAGCAAAACAGAAATTCACCCATAGAGAAGTCTAAAATGCTGATTAATATGAGAGTGTTGTGTAACAGATTGACTACAGAGGTAATTACATGTGATAAATCTATCACTTGCTTGCACTATATAGCTACCGAGAACAAAAAACATACGCTTTTAAACCACCTTATTTAACAGAATGTGGTGTCAGTTCATGTAAATCCTACAATTACTTGGTATCTCCCCTAAGACCAAGCTGTCTTCATTTTCTTACAACACATCTGACTCAACAAGTTCTCTAAGCAGTTACATCCTCAGGTGACAAATATGCAAGTGTTTAGATGTGCGGTAGGAAACGACACATGGGAGATAAAGAGTAATGTGGAACACCATGATAATTTAAATGAGCCAGTGACTAGATTTGTTTTTTGTTCATTTTGCAACATGCTATTGTATACACGTTTCAGAGTCAAGATGTCCAAGGGTTCAATATGTTATGCCATATCGTCATTCAATGCAAAAAAAATGCCAACTTGCAATGCATGTGATATATGTATCATGACAGCTACCTGTAGGGAATGAAAATCTAAAAAACACATTTATACTTTTACTTGAAATCGGGCAATCAAATTGACTAGGTGAAAAAAACACGTTTTAGTGCACTGGTTGTTATGACAAAATGCTCAAAACCAATGACTGCTTTCCTTTGTTTGCTGTTTGCTCAAATATATAGCAGTGAAATTAACACCTGAGTTGTTATTTAGTTCTGATATCCTGATATTAGAGGCTCTGATAAAAGCTTTCCTGAGAGCCTAACAATTTCTTATTAGACAATGCCTTCTTAGCACTGTTTAGTTGTGTCATATGTGCATATTACTGGAGAGTAGTGATGAAACGAATGGTTCGCTGGCGAATAGTTCCTGGCGAACATCGCTTGTTCGCGTTTGCCACGGACGACGAACATATGCGTTGTTCGGTCCGCCCCCTATTCGTCATCATTAAGTAAACTTTGACCCTGTACCTCACAGTCAGCAGACACATTCCTGCCAATCAGCAGCAGACCCTCCCTCCCAGACCCTGCCACCTCCTGGATAGCATCCATTTTACATTCATCGTGAAGCTGCATTCTTAGTGAGAGGAGGGACAGTGTAGCTGCTGCTGATTTGATAGGGAAATTGATAGCTAGGCTAGTGTATTCAGTGTCCACTACAGTCCTGAAGGACTCATCTGATCTCTGCTGTTAGGACAGCACCCCAAAAAGCCCTTTTTAGGGCTAGAACATCAGTATGCTTTTTTTTTCTGTGTAATGTAATTGCAGTTGCCTGCCTGCCAGCCTGTGTGTCAGGCTCACAGCATATACTGTGCCCACTTGCCCAGTGCCACCACTCACTCACTGGTGTCCCAATAGCTTGCATTTAAAAAAACAAAAAACTTTTTTGACTGTAATATAATAGCAGTCAGTTTCCTTCACTAGTGTGCGTTTCAGGGCCTGTCCAGTGCCACCACTCACTCACTGGTGTCACAATAGCTTGCATTTAAAAAAAAAAAAAACTTTTTTGACTGTAATATAATAGCAGTCAGTTTCCTTCACGAGTGTGCATTTCAGGGCCTGCCCAGTGCCACCACTCACTCACTGGTGTCACAATAGTTTGCATTTAAAAAAAACAAAAACTGTGATGTTAGAGTGGGAGGATTTCATTTCATCAGAGGGTGATGACGTAGGCGGGTGCGTGTCTACGTGAGAGGAGGGGCGATGTAGTGGAAGGGCGCCCGGCGGTGTTTTTTTGGCGGTTCGAGGGAGTGATTTAGCCGACGACATCCGACATCTGAGGCGAGACTATCGGGTTCTCTCTTCTCTCTTCAGCCCGGTGAAAATTGAGTGCCATCCGGAGCTCTCGAGCAGAGACGCAGGGAAGATCTGGCGAAGAGAGAAAATCTATAGTGGCTGCAAAGATAAGTCTGCTACATGCTTTATTGATATTATTAAAGACCAAGAGAGTAATAATGGCATTGAGAGAGTGAAAGAGAGAAGGGGGGTGAGGAGGATAGAAAACAGAAATTGGAAGAATATTGTTTTATAAAACACCAGGAGAGGAGGAATTGGAGGAAATGGAGGGGTGATTTTCCCCAGAGAGAAAAAAAAAAAGGGGAGGAAAAGGAAAGAGGGAAGGAAAAAAGAAAAAAAATAAGTGCAACAGGTTTATAAATACTGAGAATTTTGACTTAAAGTTTTGTTGCCTGAAAAGAGAAAGAGTAAAGAAAAGAGAAAGAAGGAAGGAAAAGGGAAAGAAAGAAGGAAAAGGAGAATAACAAAAGAAAAGAAATTTTTTTTTTTTTTTTTGAGAAACAAAATGGCAGCTAGAAAGCCACAGGAGGAAAGAAAAAAAAGAGAAAAAAAAGATAACATCACTGACAAAAGGTTGTCAGGTTATTTCTCCCCTCCTCCAAACAAATCTCAATTGAATCTTGAAAATCAGGATAATTCCCCTCCCCCCAAATCTAACTCTAATCCCTCTCATGGTGCACAGGCTGGTAAACCTCTAACTGAAGAGACTCTAATTAATTACCTGGATAAACTACAGGAAAACATTAAAGAAGACATTCAAAAAGGATCATTAGACTTAAAACATGAGATAAGAAATATGAAAGTACAATTGGAATCTATAGAGTCTAAGATGATTCAAACAGATCTTAAAAATGTACATATAGAGTTATTAATGACAGACCTGCAATCCAAGGTAGAATCATTAGAGGATAAAATAAACGACTTGGAAGATCGTTCCAGGAGAACTAACATAAGAATCCGTAATATTCCTGAACATATTAATGAATCAACATTGAAAAATTTTTTAATGGAATACTTTGAAACAGTACTATCTCAAGCTGGTTTACAAGACTCAGAATTAGAAAGATATCACAGGTTACCTAGACCCAGAAATGTGGCTGAATCATTACCGAGAGATGTAATTGTTAAATTTCAATCTTTCTATATTAAAAATCAAATAATGAGTTCTCTGAGAAGTAAGCCAGTTACAGAAGAGAGATTTAAGAACTTGAAGGTTTTCCCGGATCTATCTTTCCAAACAAGAGCATGGCGGAAAAGTTTTATTCAGGAACTAGCCATATTAAGATCTAAAGAAGTGAAATACATATGGGGATTCCCTAAATGCCTTAGGATCTTTTGGAGAGGAAAAAATGAAAAATTCATTACTGCGGATGCCTTGAGAAAATGGATGGAAGAGCAATCAATAGTGGACGTCATATAATTCGGGACAATAACTAAAAACCGAAGAGGATCCGCAGTCGTCTGGATGAAAAAGGACAATTAAAATAATGGTTTTTTTTTTTTTTTTTATTAAGTTAGGGTGAGGCTGGGTCTTTAAGAATTAATAGATACAATGAAAGCATGGAGAAAGATAAAGCTAAAGTATAAGTGTTAATAATAAGTGAACGGTGGGTTTATTATTAGTACACGTTTGAGAAGGATGGTAAGAGTTAGTATTTCAAAGGATAAAATAATCACATAGAGTGGGTAAACTTATAAAATTGGATAGTTTAACACTGTAAAAGGATGTAATACTTATACACAGAATTAGAAATTTATAAAGGTTATGGAAATACTGGTAATTTGAATAAGATACGGAAGGAATTAATATAACGGATAGATCGATTCGTATACACAGTAGGAAGAGATAAACTGCTAATGATTATATATAAATATTCACTGTTGGATTTGGGATATATGGTTGGATTTAATACAGTAAAGAGATAGAGACTGTATATATTGTTTGAAAATACATAACTGGTTTGGTGATAATAACAATTTGAATAAGAAGCATGGAACGCACTTTATAAATAATTGCACGGATTTCACAAAATAAGGAATGTTTATAAATTGTTAAAGACCAGATATCTATATTCTTAAGGGTCGTAGGTCGTAGTGTTTTTTTTTTTTTTTTTCTCTTTCTCCCTCTTTTCTTAAAGTATTTATATGAGATAATAGAGAGTTTTTTAAAATAAGGAGTATGATTTTCGGGCGCTCTCTTCTATATTGCCCCACCAAGTGTCATCTTTTTGTGTTGACACAAATACCGTGATATGATAATCCATAATACCATCTCACGAGGACACAGATGGCCCTTGAGCGGTGAGTTGAGAGACAACCACTCGGGAGCCAGGCTGTGTTGGGCCAGACTGGGTGTTTTTCCTATAAGGCTTTTGTGGGTCTATGTACAATGGACCATCTGTGTTTTTTGTGAATGCATTGCAGCTCTCTTTGGGTCAGTGGTAACAATGTTTTTTTTGAGTTAAAATGGTAAAGATGATCTCGGTTAATGTCCAGGGCCTTAATTCTCCAATTAAGAAATCTCTAATATATGATTATATGTTGAGAAATAAAGTGGAAGTTGGCTTTTTTCAAGAAACCCACTGGTCAGATATGGATAATCAAAGCTGGGGTGGTTTAAAATTTCCCACAGTGATATATGCTTCATTAAGTGGAAAAAAAAAAGAGGAGTAGCAATAGTTTTTTCCCACACATTAAAAGTGGATATAATACATCAAATCAAAGATAAGGAAGGCAGATATGTAATAGTCTGCTGTAAATTAAATGAGATACCATATACATTGACTAATATATATCTTCCCAATGATTTTCCTGCTCCAACCTTAAAAAGGGTTTTAAGTTTAATAGAATCTATTAAAATAGGCACATGTTTGGTGGCTGGGGACTTTAATAGTGTACTGGATCCGATACTAGATAAGAAGACAATCTCAACATTATTACATCAAAAAAGAACAGATAAACTTGCAAAATCTATTAACAGAATTATGATTAATTTTGACTATTTTGATCTTTGGAGAACGACCAATCCTGACTCATTGGAATATACGTTTTTTTCACGTGTACATCTTTCGTATTCTCGAATAGATATGGTTTGGGGCAATATGACAGCATTGACGAATATTAAATATTTTAAGATACTTGATAATACCTGGTCAGATCACAGTATCAATATGTGGGAGATGAAGAATCAATGGACCAGGATTGGTCGTGATACTTGGCGTATGGAGGATAATCTGTTAAAATCTAAGATCAATCTTGATATATTGGAAAAACAAATAGTAACCTTTTTTCTCGAAAATGACCCTAATGACACCTCATATATAAATAATTGGTGTGCCTTTAAATCCACAATGAGAGGTAATATAATAAGTATACAAACAAGATATAAAGTAGAAAATAATAGAATTTTTCTAGGATTACAAGCAGAATTAAAAAAGATCGCAAGTAAGAATAAGCAGTCTCCTTCTAAAGAAAATGCAGATGAACTGAAAAGTATTCAGAACAGAATTAATAATTTTTTGATAGCAAAGAATGCAAAACTAATGAATAAACTTAAAGCAAATTATTATTATAGGGGGAACTGAGCAGATAGAAACATGACAAAAAAATTAAGAGATAAAATTGGATCCAGCAAAATAGTAAAGATAGTGGACGAAGATGGGGTATATTTAGATCCAAAAAAAATAGGTGAGAGATTTAATAAGTACTATGAGGCTTTGTACAATCTAACTCCCCCGATAATAAATGAAGAGGATTATCTGAGTAAAATCAATACACCCAAATTTACATTAGAACAAAGTAATAAGCTAAATACTTTAATTACAGTCCAAGAAGTAGAGGCAGTAATAAACAAATTAAAATCAGACAAGACGCCAGGTCCAGATGGTTTTGCAAATATATTTTATAAATCTTTTAAAAACATTATAGTTCCCCATCTAATAAATATGTTTAACGAAATCGTATCAGTTGGCAAATTTCCTACCGAAATGCTGAGTGCAAATATTCTTCCAATTTTAAAAGATAATAAAGACCCTTTAAAGGTGGAGAATTATAGACCCATCTCTTTAATTAACACAGATGTTAAAATCTTTTCATCAGTTTTGGCTAATAGACTAAGGGGACTAATGGATTATATAATCAAAAAT